>WSTW01000001.1:0-501591 GCA_019632305.1 Tulasnella sp. 403 | reverse complement strand
AGCTCAAAGCCTGCCCTGTACAACCAGCCAGAAGAGAAACGCTGAGAATGTCAAGAAACGATCCTCAGCCGAAACCCTGGAAGAGGAGCAACCTCCGCGGAAGCGCAGTCGCCTTCCTCCAACAGCAAGCGAGGTGGTCCCAGAGGTAGGTCATGGATGTTAGGCGCCTCAAAGCCAGTCTTTTCTCATGAAAGATTCAAAGGATGATAGCGATGAGGACGAGGATAGCGATGAGGACAAGGATATCTCGAGCGAAGCCGAAGAATGACGCTCAAGGGAGAGGGGAACGACGAAGGACTGACGAAGGGCACATTATTGGTTTGGGGACATCGACATTCATGCCAATGCTTGTACAATACCTAGATCAGTCCCGCACACCGGTGACTTCCGCGGTGTCAGTCCGGCCTGTGAGTCGTGACCAAGGTATCCGACAGGTTTATAGATTTCCACCCAATCGTACGCCATTTCCGAGCTTGGGCCCCTTCTGCCGACAAGTCAGAAATCATAGTGTGGCGTTGCCAGTTTATACCTTCCACGCCCGGAACGACACCACTGGGGATCAGATGACACCGCTCCGAACTTCATTCATTCTTGTCAGTACCTTGGCCTACATTTGCCGAATGCACAAGAATATGGTACAAGCGCTCAATGTGTATCACTACTACCAACGGTTCCAGGCTGTATTCCAACCAACGCAAACTGACTACACCCCTCGTCAATGTCGGGAGAGGTCTCCGGCATCAGCTACAATCAGTACTGATAGAGCTCTATCGTGACCTCCGAAGCAAGCGCCTTCGGCCGCTCTCAACCTCTCCATGTAGTTCCGGTGAAGGCCACCCCTCGTGCCCTACTTTGCCTGAGGGGAAACCCATTTTCAGATCGCCAAACATGTATGGAGAACCCGACATACCGCTGTCGTACCGGAAATGTGGGTTTGGGCGAGCGAGCCCGAGCCCGACATTAATAACATTCAGTATACCTTGAGAAGAACGTCGAGATGGAGTCGGGAACGACCCTCAAGCAACACTGCCGTCGCCTATAGGCCCCGCAAATGCATTTGAAGGCTGAGGTGGACCCGCGGGGAAACCGGGTACAAGACCGTGTAGAGTTTGGTTGCGTGTAGAATGTGTGAATCATGTGCCTGATCAATCTCGGTTCAGATTAGATTTTCCTCACCACTACAGGTCCCATCACCTTTCGCCGGTCGTCTCTAGCCATTGAAGGTCTCATCTTCTAACCTATCTACTTATATAAATCACATGTCCGACAAGGAGACGCCGAAATCGCCAGAGGCGACCGTCACGGAGGGAGAGACCGCACCGGTGTCAGAGGACGAGATGAAGGGGAAAGCGTTGAAGCAAGGTGAGCGGCAGAACTAGTCATTACGGAGTACTTGCCTCTATTTGACGTATCATGCTCACACGACTTCCTGGCGCTCAGTGGAATTCTATTTCAGCGACTCGAACCTCCCGTACGACAAGTTCATGTGGACACTGCACACCAAAGCGGAGGATCACTGGGTCCCGATCGCCACAATCGCAGGGTTCAAACGAATGTCCGATTTTCAGAAGTATGGCACGCCTTGGTTAGCGGAGGTCCTGCGGGGCAGCGAGACGTTGCTCGAGGTGGACGAAGCCGGCGAAAAGGTGAGACGTGGGCCACCCGTCTTACCTCCAGGAAAGGCGCAATTTGAGAATAGTGTGTATGCGGTGAGTGAGAGTCATTGTATGGACCCTGTCAAAAGTCACCCGACTCATCGTGTTGAAGAAAGGATTCCCGGATGAAACCCCTGATCTTCAAAAGCGCATTGAGGAGTTTTTTGAACAATACTCGCCTGTTGCTGGTGTTCGGATGAGACGCACAGACAAGTCTGAAGGGCTCAAGTTCAAGGTCGGTTGTTGCAGCGCTTAGGTTATTCGATCCCGCACTTACAGACCCTTTCGGTAGAATTCAGCATTCTGTGAGTTCAAGACCAAAGCGGGTGCCGAGGCCTTCCTCAGTGCAGATCCCAAGCCGACGTTCGATGGGAAGGAACTTTTGACAATGAGCAAGTTCGTTGGGCTCGCTGATGGCTGTAGGTGGTGGACTGAACATCGGTTGCACAGGGACGCGTATGTGGATATGAAAGCAAAAGAAAAGGGTTTCAAGGTCAATGACAAGTTCAAAATCCTTACGGGGAACATTAAGAGAGGGTTCAATGCGTTCAAGCTCATGGCTGAAGAGGAAGCTGCCAAAAAGGGTGTCAAGGTCAAGGTTGCGGGCGACGAAAGTTGCTCAAAGACGACCGAGAAGGAAGAGCCAAAGATGCCAAGCGTCTTCTGGGGCGCGAAAGAGTATGTGATTAATGCTGATGGTACTATAAACGAGTCGGAGCTGGAGTTTGAACCCGGGAAAGTGCTTCGGTACACCGGGGCCGGAGATGGAGAACTCGATCATCGCAGTATTCGTGTACGTTGTCTACACCACTGTCCCTATTTCGAGTGACCCTTGCTAAACATACACTCGCACTTCAGGCAAGTTTGCAAGAGCCATGGGCCAAAGGTGCCTACATCACCAAAGACTACCAGTCTGGCGACTTCAAGTCTGGGTTCATGGGTTTTGACAAAGTCTTGGCTGAGGAGGAAATTGAAGAAGTTAAAAAGACAATCCCAGAGGTTTGTGGGCAGTCAGTGGAATGGTCTCTTGCATCGGGTACGTTCCCAGCAGGTTTCTACCTTCGTCGCACTCACCATGTGCATATTGTAGGTGACGACGAGCGACGCTTCTGGATAACACGATTGAATAGTCTTGCCAAATCTAAACTCAGGCCGAAAGGCAACAGCCAACCGCAGAAGCGGAAACGCGGGGATGACGATGGTAACACGCAGAAGAGGCGTAAGCAAGATGGAGGGAAGCAACGATATCAAAACCAAGCAGCAGGATCCAGCAAACCGAAAGGTGGTGTACCAACTGTTGCTGCCACTAAAAGTTAAGCGGCCTCGAGATTTAGGCTAGAGCTGGTTCGGACTTGTACTTTGGTCTTTCACTCTGTATCTCTGTGCCCTATGTCGCCGTAGGTTGTCATAAAAGGTCTAGTGGCTCCTAGAGCAGAATTCCATTTGACAGTTGCACGAGTGGTTTGTGCCCGTTTTGGGCGAAGACCCTGCGACCCCAAGCCGGCAATCGGTCAGTCAACCGACTGGCACGGTAGGCCATGGTGTGCATCAACAGGGCACACTTGCATATGGATCACGCCAGCGAGGCAAGCCGCAACTGGAGAACGCGAACTCAGTGGCGTCATTCATCGGGGGCTTTGCCAGAGTACAATAGCCGGAGATACCCGCAAGATTGCAGGGTTCAAAGAAAGATTAGATAGATCGTCGGGGGGAGAATCCGACAAAATATTTTGATATTACATGATGGGAGGGTAGCGCGGTGGGAGAGGAGCACGCCGCCACGAGCTGTGCGGTCAGAAGAGCCCTCACACCGATCGATAAACTTCAGCGTACAAACCCTAAACCGTCGCTGAAGTCATGTCCTGTCGAGAGTACTGTGGGCGAGTTGGGAGAGATTAGATGATGTGGTCGTGAAGAGGTTTTGCGCGTTGCGATGGCGGCGAGGAACTGTTGACGGGGATGGACCCTGAGTTTGCTTGAAGGACTTGAATTCATTCCATCTCATTTTTGACTGACCCCTCCCGCTACGAACCCTCCGCCACTCCTCCTTCCGTACGACGCCCTCTACGACGTGCAGACGTTTTGAACGACGCTTTACGACGCTCGAAAGACGCGTAAACGACCAAAAATACGTTAACGGCCAACGTCACGCTTACCTCGGTCCGTCCTGCTGTCACTGCATCCCACCCACCGACTCACACCAACCCTCAGGCAGATGTTTTCACGCAGTCAATCGTATTCGAAGCGGCCAGGGCTTGGAGGAGGAGGTTCCGGGAGCAGCAAAGGCAGCAATTCCAAGCAGCGTCCCTCCCTCGAAACTACCCCCGTTTCGTTTTCCTCCAACTCCGGTCCTTCCCTCGCCTTTTCTCCCGTCAACGCCGCCACACGACCTCCAGCCGGTCCTGCGCCCGACACTATTCATTTATTTAAACGATCTGTAACTCAAAGCCCCAGTACGACCAACGTCAATGCAAGTCAGTCCGACCTCAACGCTAGTCTCTCTCCGACCACGACCAATCCACCGACGACACCCTCCTCCGCCGCCCCTAATTCCGCCAACAGCGCCCTACCCATGTTGCCCTCTATCCGCTCAATACGCAGTCGCTTTCCATTTGGTTCCAAGAGCGGCTCACACAAGAAGGATCGCCTGACTATGCCAACGGCTGTCGATATAATCGCAGGCGAAGACGATGTGCTGGATATTGCGGATCCAAACGCTCACGCTGGTGACCGTGTACGTCTCTTTCAGTGTCTGTACCTTTGTCGCTCACGTGTCTTTTGACTTTTTAGTCACTCGACCCAGTGGTTCTCCGCTCTACATCTCCTTCAGCTACATCTCAAGCATCGTCTCTACACCCGCCGCAACCATACGACCCTCTCGCGCTCCCTAGGATGCACTCTCAGCCGAACCTTGCGATTGAAAAAGAGAAGAAGCGCAGGTCCTTTGACTTTGCCAGCCTCGGCGTTCGTTCACCACTAATCATCCCCCCCGACTCTCGCATCCCCAGTCAATCCTCACGAGGCAAAAGCCCGGAGAAGAGCATTGGACTTGGCCGTCCGAGCTTTCCGAGTGTGCGTCTTACCCTGACCAGCGCGGTCGGACGGACTTTCACCCCCGGTGGCACAGCCATCAATGAGGCTGTTGCAGAAGGGGAAGGAGATAGCATGAATAGTGGAAGCCGGTTAAACGTTTCTTCATCTACGGCACGATTTCCGTTTCGGGCTTCCGAATCGCAAGTCAGCATTGCTGAAGAGTCCGAACCAGAACGTGCACCCCGCCGCTCCGCCTCGTTCGACTCGGCCATCCCAGATTCGGCCAATGTCACTCGCGTCGTCGACTTGTCCATGTCCCCGCAACTGAGCCTCACCTTGCCCCCTTCAACATCCCTTGCGGAGACGATTTCGAATCAGCTCAGAGCCTCTGAGGCGAAACCGACCGGACAACTATCCACACCTCTCTCCGACAAGGATGTCCGATCACTCTTAAAGGTGCTGGAAGAGACGTTAGAGAAGCGGGAACCTGGCCAGTCTGCAGGACCTGCGTTGTCACCGGATAACGGCAAGCTCGCCTTAGAAGACATGAGGGGCGCTGTCTTGCGTATGAAAGCCCTGGTGAACGATGTTGCGACTCCAGGTATGTTCGTGTATTCATCTCTATTGAGCTGAGTTGTTAACTTGAGCTTTCGCCAGCGTTGAGCAGTTCGCTATCCCACTTCTCACCCTCTCCGTCTGGTCCTGTCGATTCCCAAGGCACGTCTACCCCCTTGCTGCTCTCTAAGGATCAGCCTATCACATCATCAGGGGTAGAGGAGCTGCGTCGCGGGGATTCTCTTGGCGTCGATTCCTTCGTGAATTTGAACGCGGACACTTCGTTTGCGTCCTCTACGATTGATGTCGCTGCTATTGAAGCTGCTCTCGAGAAGCGTCTTGGCAAAGACTTTGTCGGCAATATACTGGAAGAGGACGACGATGGGGTTGGATCGGTCAACAGTTCTGTACCTTTATTGAATGAATTGCCTCCGACCCCTGGACCACGAACCAATGGAACGTCCCAGGAGGCACCTCAGGAGGATGCCCTTAGGATGTTACAAGGGCAAAGCGCCGCCGGCTCCCATATTTCGGTCAACTTCGAAGGTGTAGATCCTGATCTAGCTGCGCTTCTAAGCCCAAACAATATTTCGGCACTGTCAGATCCCCCAATGTCCACACCGACTAAACAGCGGGCAGGAGATGAAGTGGGCTATGACGAAACTCCTCTAGCGCAGGATCGCCCGAACAAGCTTTTCTCGCCTTCGGATGATACCCCGGTTATTAATCGCAGGGCTAATAGGCAACGCAGTGAAAGTACTGCGACGACCACAGCGAACACTGTCCCTACCACTCCTTCATTATCTCCTACACCACTTACCCCATTGTCCGGTTCCGCCTTGATGACCCCAACCAATCATACCCCTTCCGCCACGTTGAGTGGATTTAGTATCCGCTCACGAAGTCATACCCCCACTATCTCAAATGGCCCGACCACCACGATCTCAAATGGCCCGACCACCACGCTACTTTCCCCAACGAAGCGCGATTCAACATCGTCGCAGGTATCTTCATCCTCTTCGCTCCAGTCGGGTCCCTCTCCATTGTATTCCTCTTCCTCACTTGCTGCCTCTCGGACTGGTCTCCGCGATGGAGTTCTAACCTCGCGCAGGGCCGCACCGCCGCTACCACTTGTGATTCCCGATCCCCTTCCTCCACCTAAGATCTCCCCCGAAACACAAGCATTTTCGTCTATCCGCCGATTGGCTGGGTCTACGAACGGTTCTTCATCCTCCCCCGCCTCACCTGTCGTCCGTAAAAGGGCTATGTCAATCGAACAAGGCCCTCCTACCTCTCCGGACAAAGAAGCCTACCGATTCGGGGAGCGGCGGTTCGCCCTTTTGCCTCGTAACAAGGGGTTGCGGGATGAGGGTGATGCAGAATTGAGAGCGACGTCGCCGCTTCCTTCACGGAGTCGAGTGTCGTTGGATTGGATTGCGAACTCCGCCACTGGTAGCAGCAGTCGCACATCCTTTGACAGGACTCCGCTTTCACGCCCTTCGACCTCAACGGCATTCCACCGCAAGTTTAAGACCAACTCCCCTGAGCGGACTGTTCGGCCCAACCTAGGCGGTTCAACATCCCGACGTGACCAATCCGATGATCTTCCTCCTCGATCGGTTACTTCGTTCAGCTTTAATCGTGGTGCCGCTGGGAAGCAAGTCAACGAGCACGGTGTGCTACCTGTCATCCCATCCAACCTACGGGAAGCTGTTTCACCTGCTGGGCCGCCCATATCCGGGTTCAACCATGTTCGCAAACGCAGGAGTTACAGTATTGACCATGCTGGTGATCGAACGCGGTTCTTTGCATCTCTGGGGCACCGGAGGACCAGAGGCATGGAGATGGATGATGATGAACCAAGGCGGATACCGAGTGATGGTTCCGGTACTCAGGTTTCGAGCGCGAACCCCAAGTCGGTTGCTTCTAGTGGCTTCAACGGGGAGGGATCCACGCGTTCGAGTGGGCTTCGGGCGTCCAAGACGCACAGTGGGAGTGGGTGGAAGGAATTGCGGAATATGGAGGACCTGTCGCGGCCTGTATTGTCAAGAGCCTCGACGCTGGAACATCCGTCGACACCATCGTCGATGTCTGGCCCTTCTCGTACGTTGTACGCTCCCTCAAGTACATCGTCCAATGCTGGATATGCCGCCGCGAGGACCAATACCCCCAGCCCCGTCACCTCCCAGTCGCAACTCCCCACAATAACCATCTCCTCGCACACAGAGACCATTTCTCTGCTCAAAGAACGCCACGAACTGGAAAAGGATGCGTTACTGTCGGCATTAGCGGAGATGAAGCGGGAGAACCAACGTGTCACCAAGGAACGAGACGAGTTGGCGGAGTATGTTGCGGATCTGGAGGAGCGGTTGGCCAAGGCGGAACAGTTGAACCGGAAGATGGAGGGGCTGCGTATGGCGGTGATGCAAGTTGCGGGAGATATGGAGGGCAACTCGGAGGAGACGGTTACCAGGTCGTCAACGAAGAGGTCCTCTGGGTCCGTCTTGACTCACAGTCGGAGGAGGGACGTTCGTGAATCGTCTTCGTCGACGGCCTCTGGATCTCGTCCGGCGAAACAGCCTCGTCGACCGCGTACGGCGGATTCGCAGCCCGAGGAAGTAGGAACGCCGGTCAAGCGTAACAGGGAAACCCCGACGCCGATCGATACTTCACTGCTTACGGCCGTTGCAGCTGCCAGGGAACGCAAGTCTATAAATCGGAGAAGCGCTTCGGAAGCGTCTGTCTTGCTACCGGTCATGGCGGCGTCTCATTCGGCGTCGATGCTCTTGAATGAACGTCCACCGCAGAACTACCTTAGTTCCTCTGCAGCGTCGGATCTGTCCCAACCGGTGTCGCCCATCGTGCGAGTGAGGTACTCGCTCGACGACGAACCCCCCCGGACGGCTGTGCCACGTCGTACGTCGCTCGATGCACCGTCGTTTTCGTTCTGGCAAGCGGACGACAAGTCGGATTCGAGCGGGGGGAGTCTCAAGTTGCGTCTGGAAGACGAGTTGCACTTGGCGGATCTCGTCTCGATGGGTCCGCTGAGTGGGGACGAACGGGACGATCAGGACTCGGTATTTTGAACGCCCCGCAGTTCTCGAATAGAGAACCCGAAGCGGACATTTGATCTTTTTTGAAGGAGATACCTAATATGTATTTTGGACAGCGGACTTGATCTTTTGAGCTGACTTTTTGATCTCGTGTTGGCATCTTCTTGACCTTGCTGTGATTTATTGCAAGATTGTTGCATTATGTATATCGTTATGCTATCTTTTTGTTGTGTTACAATAAGCATCACGGGAGTGTTACTTATGCCGACCATGGGGTTGATCGCGTTGCAAAATACCTAATTCCTCACCTATCGAAAGCAATTGGAATATGAGCATGTTGAAATCTAGCCGGTCGATCCGTTCTCCATCCGTATCTGAGTCCGCTGCAACTGCTAGTTGGATTGCATATCCGCAGTATCTCTCACGGTTGGTTGGCCAACTCGCGTCGGAGTCTGAAATCGCGGTCGAGACGAACAGTCTGGGACATGTCGTAAGGTCTTGTACGGAGCGGTCGCACCCTACTCTCTGTAATTCGACCCCGAGATACGCCACGCTTCCAATATCGGCAACCGACACTTTCGACGGCATACGTAAAGGCGGCACGATTCGCAGGAATTTTGCGCTAAATGCCGACCCGCCTGACACGTGAGCTGGTGTGCGGGGTGAGCATATTTGCATCCGACGCCCGTTGGAGCTCGTAGTGTGAGGGAGGGATCCGATAGTATATTAACTCCCACCACCAAGTGACCCTCCACCCTCTATTGCTTCACCTACAATGCTCTCCAGTGGAATGCTCGCGCAATCCCCGTGAGTGTAATTGATTCGAGGACCTGCCTTCATTGTTCTTCCCGTGCAAAGCGTTGACGATGTCCAATACACATTCTATCCTCGTATGCACTCGCGGTCGTCGTCCTTTACCCCTTATCTTTACTCGTTAATGGTTCCCAAACCTGCAAGGCTTGATCACCACGTAGCCGCAGCCTCTCAGTCAGATGCTCCTTTCCCTCCGAGCGGAATACAAGACCGGTCTGTAGATGACGTTCCGCTTTCTCCTCGGGGGTTTGCGGATCGTGATGATACGAATGGCAGGTATGCTCAGCTTCCCCGAGTCCTGATTGACCCGCTGACATGGCCCAACAGGCCCGCGTCTTTGCACCATCCATCTACCACGGTCGGTGAAACAGGGCTCCAAGTGACGTTGGACAGCACAGTTCCATTCTCAATAGCAGGGGACTTTGCTGACGTTTTTATCGGCCGGGACGGGCATGGAAACAAGGTTGCTTTGAAGCGTCCAAGGTACACGGGCACGACGAACGTCGACGAACGTGCAGATAGGGTAAGGATATCAACTTTCTGGCGCCTCCATCTTCTCGTCATCGTTCTTCCTCAGACGATTATCAACGAGGTTCAAACATGGCTACGCTTTGACCACGAATACCTCCTCCCGTTCCTCGGCGCGACCCACATCGATGGTCGACTATACCTTGTTTCGCCTTTCATCGAAAACGGCCCCCTTCCGACATATATCCACTCTAACCCCGAAACGGACCGAGTTCGTCTGGTGGGTGGTTCCGAATCCCGTCTTCGCTAGTTGTAGCTCATTTGGACTTCGGGCCAGCTTCGAGAATGTGCAGATGCACTCGCCTATCTACATCGTCAGCGCGTTTTGCATGGCGACATCAAAGGCAGTAATGTTCTCGTGTCCGATGACGGGCATGTCCGCCTATGCGACTTCGGCTTGACGAGGCTGGAGGAGGCAATGACATCCATGGAACTTAGAGGAGCTGGTAGTTTCCACTGGCAAGCTCTGGAACTATGGAATGGGGAGCCAAAGTCAACGAAGACTGATGTTTATGCATACGGAATGCTGATCGCCGAGGTAACGTATTCCCTCGAAGCGCCCTTAAGCGCATAACATCACTAACATGGATCCGCCTTGTCAAGGTTCTCGGTGGGAAAGCTCCGCTCAACAACCACAAGACAGTGGTGGACGTCTGCATGGCTCTTACACAAGGAGAGAGGCCACCCAAGGTACCTTCCGAATCGCCGCAGGGAACATCGTATGGAGGTGTATGGGAAGTAGCGGAACGATGTTGGGCAAACGACGCTGACGCCAGGCCAGACGTGCAAGAGGTCTTTCAGTGGATGCTGCAATTATCGCCGGTAGATGCTCACGCCATTCCTTAGTGCTTGGAATGAGCTCTGACATGGTTATTGCGATGTACCTATCAACTTCGAGTCTGCCTATATGACATTTGCCTCAAATCGAGACCTAGGGGTGAAGAGCGGCATCACCAAAACCCGCCGACGCTGATCTGTGCTGACAAACCTTGGACGCGCTGCCACCACAGTTCAAGACCATCGTAGCGGCGCCAGGGCACCAATCTCCGACTCTCCGCGCGTAGCCGTTTACATAGTAATTAACACATTTCGACAAAATGGTACTCAAGCACATAGCTAGTGCTCTACGCGTCAAAATATCTTGGTTATGCAGATTGCACAGCACTATCCAAAAGTTTCACCAAAGCTATACAAGATGTGTAAATGGAGAGCAAGGACATACGTGGGGTCCATCGAGCTAAGCAAACGACGCAAGTCTATCAACCGTGTCAGCGCCTCGGGCCGTCTTGCCCCCGTTATGGCAGCTCCACAGGCACCAATGCTCTCGGATGAACGTCCGCCGCAAAACTAATGTCAGTGTCAGACTTAGCTTGTCCCAAGCCTCGCCCACTGTGCGAGTGAAGTATTTGGTCGGTGATGAAGACAGCTATGGTGCCACCACACCGTACGTCGCTCGAAGCGGCGTCGGTTTCGTCCTATCAAGCGAATTCAAAGTCGGACTCGAGTGTGCAGCCCGAAATTGTCTAGAAGCTGCACTTAACGTGTGTGGTGCGGAGAGATCGGGGGAGGAAATCGGGGGCGCGCAGCGGGGATCGGTGGGGACGGAATGTATCGGTCTAGCTGCGACAAAACCCAGGACTACTAATCCTTACTACAGCACGTAGTGACAAATGCAACAATCAGAACTCGGTATTTTGAATAGATACCTATGGATTTTATTTGTTTCATTCTTTTTTGAGGTGAATTGTGGACTTGATCTCTGTGTGTGTTGATTTTGGGACGTTTATCTCGTTGATTTCACGTTGCCATTCCTGACTTTGATGTGTCCCATTATTTTACAAGACAATTTTGTTAGGGGAGCGAGCTGAGTTGAGGGAGCGCGATGGGTCAACACTACGGGTGGGGTGTGAGGTGAGCTGGGCACGGGTTCGAGTCCTTTCTCTACAGCACATACGAGGAGTACGGAGTCCAAACTCGACCGTCTTGAGACCGCTGCACTGTTATTCGCCGACTGGTCTGTCGGCGTGGGTGTGGGTATAGCCTCTGCGACAGAAACGACGAGGCCGTCGGGTTCCCTTCCAATGAGTGGAACGCGGAGGAGGCTTCTGGGGGTGTAGGTGTTGTTACTGCCTCGCCATGAGTTGGGAGTTGGGAGGACTGTTCGGGTTGGAACGGGTTGCGTGGACGCTACCGGACGGGGAGATGAGGATTCGAAAGCAAATGGTGGACGGGTGGCTTGAGCTTCTGAATCGCTGTACGTAGGAAGGTACGAGTCGTCTGAGTCGAAGCTTCTTCGCCGTGTACTCGCTATGTAAGGGGGCGTGCAAAGCGATGACGAGGCATGCGAAGGAGGAGCTGTGGGTGTGGGGTGCGAAGGCCCTACGGGGTGTGTCCGGGAGCGGTATAGAGATGAAACAATCCGCGTTGTTAGGTAGAAAGTCATGAGTGCGGCTGCGGTGGCGAGGAGGATCGTTGACGTGGGGAGGGACTGCATGTCGCAACAAGTGGTAGGGTTTGCAATATCGTGACGCGGGTGAAAACGTGAATTATGGGGTATATATTGGGAATGCGTCAAGGATGAGAGGCCTGTGGCATGTTCGACGCTTTTGCTGGGAGGGTTTCCTGGGGAGACGCTCAACTGAGGTCGCGTAAGGAGCAGTTCGCGCTCTCCATGTGGCACCGGCACACGGTTTCACATAGGTAAACGGATTTTTGGTTGAGCGAAGAGGGTAAAGGAATTGGTATAAGGTTGACAAGCAGAAGCCTGTCGCGTGCGGCAGGACGCATGCAGGGAAGTGGGTGATCAAGTTGGCCAGAACCAGGTCATCGGGCTTAGACAGTTCAGAGCGTATATCGTTAGCCTCAAGGATGGGCGGAGGCAGTCGAGGGTGGTTGTTAGTTGCAAAAAAGTGACCTCAGCATCACAGGGACCATGTGACCTGATGGTGGGTCACCGCGCTGTTCGGTTGATCACGAAATTGGTTACGCCGCCGGCCGGCTGCACCATCGGCTGTTCTCTTCACCTCTTGCTTAGAGGTTCTCTCTTGTCATTTCTGGAAAGATCACCCGGTTTTCGTCCCACAATGCCATCGTCCCTTTTGGACAGCCAATTGACAGAAGCGGCAGGATTAATAATTTCTCTCCGGCCACGTCGTGAGATAACTGCCGTGAATATCATATATTTCTCAATCTCTCCTTTGACCTTTTCTATACTTTTGGGTCATTTTCGACTGCACGGAGGCGCTGTGCATACATTCGACGAAATCCGCCTCCAAGGCGAAGGGTCTCTTCCACTTCGCCAGCAATGCAGTGGAAGTTCATTCGGTGAGCCTCGCAGCATCCTAACACACGGAATTTTGATCGAGGTGGAGTTCCCCGCATTATAGAGAATCCAATGGAATCTATATCAGGAGATCTCTGAGAGCGGCCCTCACTCCTCAACGCCCATCGGCCCCCGCCCTCACTCATTGCAACATTGGTTCTCAAGATTGGCAATATTAACTAGACACGCAGTTCAGCTACAAACAATCCAAGATCAAGATTGATTTCGTATGTATTACATCTGAGTCGCATCACTAGAGTAGTATCCCCTACTGCTCGACGAGGGTGATATCGATCTCTTCGGGCAAAGTGTCGAAAATCGACTTGCGCGTCCCGATTCTCCACCCGATGCTGAGGGACCTGTTCGCAACGGTACGGGAGTTACATGCAGAGGCTTCGAGGATCCCTGATCCTTCGAACGGCAGACTCTTCGGGACCGGTGTATTGACGAGACCCCTCTCGTGCATCACCTTTGCCAGGGCCGTAACGAGGTCGTGCCACACATACTCGCCAGCGGTACCCCAAAAGAAATTCTCGTACGCAGACTTGGCGGTGTTGCCGGATAGCGCACGGTCGAAGACGAGGTTGTAGAGGTCGACGAGATCGTCAATGTGTACGCAGCCCCAGATGTTGGTGCCAGGGCCGACGTAGATCACCTCTTTGCGTTCGAGGCCAAAACGGATCATCTCGTTAACTTGGATCGAAGCTGAACAGCGAGGTTAGCCGGGCGGTTCTTGGCAGTAAGGATAATATAACACACTTATGTGAACTGGTCCTGTGCCCTTGCCGTAGATAGTGGACGGTGCGATGATGTATGTGTCAATCAATCCGCGATTACCTGCCGCGAAAACGCTGCCCAGGGAGGTGGGTTGGGCTTTCATACAGTAAAGATACCTCGACTTACAGGAGGTCAACGTCGCGGTGAGGTTGCTCTGAGCCGATACTCTTGATATCTTCGACAAGATTATCCTGGTAGGTGGCGTTACAACGAGACCTGCGATTATAAGCGACGATCACCAAACACGTACATCATAAACCTTGTCGGAGACTCCTGGATGAAAAGAACCATCGGGAGTGTCGGTGACGAGGCCAGTACCACTGTCGCAAAACACGTCAGCACACTGTCTCGGTCAAACGTCATTGAAACGGCAACCTTGTTTGGATGAGGATGGGTTTTTGTCCACCGGGGTTGCTCTCACGACGCCTCTCCTGGCCTCTGATAATCGCGTTGATCAACGGGACGTCGTCCGAATCGGCACAATTGACGACGACGTCGTGCGATGCAGCGAGTTGCTCCATCACTTCGAGTTGCTGGTAGTTCGCTTGGATGACTTTAACGCCCAACGCCTCGACGGGGGCAATATCCTTTTCTTTACGAACGATGGCGGTATAGCTGAAGTTGGGATGTTGCCTCTGGAGTCCGACGAGGACGGAACCACCGATGTAACCGGTGGCACCGAGGAAGAAAACGGATATAGAGGAGACCGAGGACATTTACTAGATGTACACGGGAGAGCTGGTGCTATTGGGATTTGGTGAGGATGGGGGGTCGATCAGCGACGGCCGATGTCACTTTTATACCCATCCTTGACAAGTAGTGGAGGTTCTTGGAACCACAGGCATCGTACGTAGTCCCATCTAAGCCGGGGATTGCTCAGCGAACGAGACTGAAGTGGTCTGAGACATGCAGCGGCATCATGTAGGGTGGTGACTAAGCCATGGCAAAAACGAAGGTCGAACAACAATGGAGACCCTTGTTGACGTTACATAACTGCGCTAGTGTCCTAGCCCTCCGATCCACCTGCCTTCAAAGTTTCTTCTACTTAGTTGCTAATCCTGAACCATTCCTACCTGTCGGGATGAAAGCAGTCGGAACACGTCTCAACCGAAGATCACTTGAAGATCAACCGGATGGGGTGGTGTGAGTGTTCCTGTTTTACCAGTTCAACGTGCGTGACCCCCACCTCCATTCATTCCGTATATCCAGCCCAACCTGTGGGACGAACAAATGCCCCAGCTGGCCCTATGCTGTGCATAGAACTAGGCACCTTTCTATCTTCTGCTACGGATGAATAGCTGCCAATGGCGCAAATCGTAGGCCCGCGGACCGTCGGGTCTGCTTGTACCCAGAATGACTGGTTCGACTTCCTGAGTGTCTCAGCCACCCCAAGTTGACCCCATCGTCATTACGCTAGCATCAGCAGCACATGGCTCGCTTTTCGATTCTAATCTTATTCTTCTATTGTGATGCTCAGTGGGTAAAGCATCTTGCCAAGGCGCTGTTGAGAACCCAGTATAAATCCCACACGCTTCGCCGCTCTCCGTCATCTACTGCCACTCGCCAACCCTTTTTGCAACGATGCCTTTGTACCAGAATATTAATGGGTGCATGACGCTCTCAAGTTACATCGCCCAAGTACGTACAACTGACCCTTTTTACGGTCGCGGAGATTGTAATTTGCGCCACAGGAATACGGATCCGAGCTGTCTCGCAGATGCGATCCTACCATTGCCAAAGGTCGTCAGGACAGCCTCTCATCCTTCTCCCGGTTGATCGATGGAGCCGCCGGCACGATTCGCCGTGAGTTCTCTGTCCTTTGCCAATTATTTTATCTTCTCACTGTTTGTCCACAGCACACACCAACGGTATATATAACGCCATCGAAGCCAGAGACTACTACGATTCCGACCCTGACTCCAGCTCGTCTACTGTGGTGATACTCTGCATCACCCTTCCTTTCGTTGTCAGCGTAGTCATAGTTCTTCTCTGCGTCGTGTCACATAGGAATCGCAAAAAGTACGCTTACCACATGATATCGTTACTTCCCCGGACTGAAGCTTTATTTCAGCCATCCATCCGATTCCGAACTTCTTGCCCAACTCGGACCTCATCCAGGAGGTCGCAGGGTAAACGACGCCGAGTCCGTCGTCGACAATATTCGTCCACCGGCCTACGCCATCCTACCTATACCCATCACCGTATCGCCTCCCCCTCCTTCCGTACACACCCGGGACAGCTACCACAACCCCATGGCTGCCCATCCAATACCCTCGCCACGCGGGGTGCCCTCCTCAATTCCTCCATCATACCGATCTTCACAGAGGTCTCCTACCAGCCCGGCAACTTCTCAATAGTAATAGTTCCCGGAACCCGGGCAATGAGCGGATCGTTCCCTGCAGTTTTGTTCAGACCTACTATTCACCCGTCGTTGCGTAACTACGTGATACCCGCCACCTAGTATACGTGCGCCTGTATATCCTATGGACCTTGTTATACAGTAGTTATTGCCAAAGCCCACTTCCTACTCGTTCTGAAATCCCCACCATTATTGATTCCCTCGGAGAATTATGTACAAACGGAGCGTTGATTGAGAGGGGGCCGGGGGGTGGAGACTGGGTGCGCGTGAGGCACACAATAGCGTGCGGGACGTGCGGCACATTAGTATACCCAATAGGGGTTTGGACGGAAAGTACAGACTAGCATATATACAGGACCTGGACAAGCAAAAGATGGGTTAGAAGAGCCGTAATAGTTGCTGACTGTTTGAGCAGACGTTCATGTCCGATGAACTGGGTTGGCTTAAGACACGCCATGAATGGGTCTTTGGCAAACCACGATGTTCCTCACGCTGCTTCTCGATGGCCTGTATAAGGTGAGAACGATGAGAATAAGTAGTGGGACTTGCTAGAACCCCATTGGCCACAGTTCGATGGTGGCGGAGACTTTTTTTTTTTTTTTTTTTTGGCGTGCGAAGGACAGGAACTCGAGACCGAGTACCGGCCTTAGGCTCTATGATCCGGTGGCGGAGACTTGGGCCTCGTGATACGAACGCGCGGGGGAAAAGAAACATGTGGGAAGTTCTACGTGTCCCATCGTTGCGTTCTTGACGGACGTGACCACCCCCGACTTGCTGTTTACTTTACCCTTCTATGCGTTATTCCCACTAACGACACCTACATCAGTATTGTTGGTCGCCTATCGTGATTGATAGGGCATTATGCAAGTCGAAAACATCACTGTATCGTCGGGCAGCCCGATCAAACGTTCTGTCGATATCACGCTGTGGACCTTTGGATCTCTTGTACCGATTGACGCCAGAGGGTACCGAAAATGAACACTAGTCCACTTCATGATGTGTTTTCGCTACGTATTCCCGCATACGCGATGGCTCTTGGTATTGGGGTACGTCATCAAGCTTGAATGGGGTGGACCAACTGGATTCTCGACCGACGCACCGAAATACAACGGCAATCACCCACCACACCACCAGTTTCCAACAGTATTTTTGGTATCTCCTTCATGGACTATCTACCTACATATTATAGAGGGCCGTCAGCGGACTGTTCAAGCAAACTCGCAAATCCCTCCCTTCCTTGCTCTCGTCACCCCCCTTCTCTTCCAATGCCCACTCGCCCACTCAGCGGTCTCGGTTTTTGCTTTTAGTTCGTTCTGCCCTCTTCGCCACGGTCCGAGCGAATACACTGCTACCACTGCCTTGCTCGGGACCACCTGTAACTCACGATGCTGTGCCCCTCAAACCCGGCGAGCGTACGACCAATGCGAAGCGCTTTGCTGCTGGTTTGCTTCCTTTGCCCTCCACCAGTACGTCGTCTCGGTGTGCTACGAGTCGTTCGCTACTATATGACGTATCTCCACAAGGAGGACGCGGCATTGGGCCTGACACTGTACCGGTGGTGAGTAAAAACGCCAGTGCGTGCGGCCTGGGGCATTGCTGAACTTCTATCGTAGACCGTCCATTTCGTGTTGTAGTGAATGACGGTGAAATGCCCCTTTTCGAGCAAGATGCGATCGTTTCAAGATGTTTTGTCATACTTTTCAGGGGGATAGGACTACTACGACCCCTTAGCAGCACCTCACCCTGGTTGAGACCAGTAGCTGTACAAGGAAGGGTGACAACCGGGCATCCTACCAAGCGCAAAGTCGTAGTCACGTGTTAGGCAAACATTGATTCATCGACCATCACGGTTTTTCGACATCCAAAACTCTTCCGCCGCCAACCCTACTTACGCTTTTGAACAAGCACGACTCCGAAATCATGTAGGCCAGCGAAGATTGACCGTTGAAGTTACCGGCCGGTCCCTATCCAACGTGTCATTTGATGCCCTCATTCTGTTTATGTCAAATGATTGGAAACGATGGAGGAGGATCCAGTCTGATCTGTCTACTACCTGTCCTATCAATTGGGGTGTTCTCTGTACGCCACAAGCGGTGTAACGAAAACCTGCCTGTGACCCGACAACACTGTGGGGCACACACTGCGTCGTCGCCGGACCAAGGGACCCGTAATCGTCGCTACGATATGCGTCGATTATTTAAGTAGTTTGAGTCGTGAGGATGGCGGACGTGCATCGGAGAAACGGCCCTATTTTTTACGCTGTCTGCAGCTTGAATGGTATTGCCGCGGAAGCGATCCCTGAGTGTTCGTGACCTGTTGGGGGATCAGAACCATGTCGCCATTTATATTTGTATGGGACCAAGCTTTGCCAAGGACAGTTGTGCAATGCCGGGAACGGAGGTCGGTGTCTCTCCTGCACGTGACATCAAAGGCGGGCATTCCGGGCGGTGTCATCCCGTCATCCTTGCCGCGTACAACCGGTATTAGTCGTACCGACCCACCGCAAGGATGATTAATAGGAGGCGATACCAATGATAATTTGGAGGAGAGGTCTGCAATGCTGCTTTCAATGAATCAAAATTAGTTGTATAGGCATGTTCGGTGTCGGGCTCGGATTAGAGTTGGAGGGACAGGGAACGGAGGAACGAGTACCGCCGGTTCGCGTGATCCGTATATGGGCAAGGCGAGTGCCTTTCAGTGAGGCACATCGGACCCGAGGGAGCCGCCACACGATCCGGATCCGGATACGACACGGTCTTGGCGCAACTCTCCACTTTGTGCAGCGGGACGAAACGGTGGAGCCGATGATTGATACGAGCGGGAGGGAGGTGGATCGGTGGCGGGTGCCTGAATAAGGTCGGCGCCTATTTGGTAATGAGATGCCAAGCCAAAGGGGAGCAGTGCCTGAAGGAGGCGTGTGCGAATCCCGCTTGGCTGTGCCAAGCATCTCAGCCCAGACTAGAAAAACGGTCTCGTCCTCCCCGGACCCCCGTCTCTTATTCCCCTCCCTCCCCCGACCATGCATCTCATTGTCGCCACCGTCGCTCTCGGTGCTTCCTCCGCCTATGCCTTGTTTGCCCCCCGCCAGACCATGGACCAGCTTTGGAATGGGTATAACATCACCGCAGAGTCCCTCAGAGTCAGAGATGCCATCTCCAAGCCCACCTGCAACGCGACCACTGCATGTCTTGACTTTACGGGCAAGGTGGTACGTCGACTTGTTGCGCTGTCCGCATTGTCCTTTGAGCTGACTCTGCCGGTGTGATGGATTTGAAACGTCAGATTCCAAAGTGTTTGTCATTGCAGGGCAGCCCAGGGTGCTGGTGTGCATATCCCGATGAACTCCATGTACGTCCCTGCTCCATTCATCTCGCACAGTTCGCCGACAATGAATTCGCTAGTACTGCGCCATCTGTATGTCCAACCCGACCGACAACACCACGACCCCCCAGCAAACCCAGGACGCCACCGAGGGCCATGCAAGTCAGTCTATTCCCACTCCACGTCTCAACCTTGCATACTCATCGTATCTTGCGTAGACTACCATAAGGGCTGTGGTGCCTATCAAGCGTTTTTGAACGCCTCGGCTTCGGGTTTGCTTACGTCCAGCGCGCATGCCACGTCTAGCTACCTCCCGACTGCCAGCGCTGCTCCCTCGAACTCTGGGTCTTCACATCTTAACAGTGGTGCTCTCGCGGGTATCATCGTCGGCGGAGTTGTCGGCGTGGCCATCATCATCGCCCTTGCAGTCCTTCTATACCGCCACCTCCAGAACAAGCACGAATCCAAGCTCGTTGGTGCAGACCTGGACCACAACACTGGAGCCACCCTCGTTGGCCACGGCGAACCAAAGTACCCAAGCAACACACCGCCTCCTCCTGCCTTCGTCCCTTACACCATGCAGCCCGTCCCTCAATCTCCTAACTCGACCGCAGGCTACACCACATCCAATCAACGGGAATCCACCTTCTCAAGCGCCTTTGATTCCCGGATGACCGACACCCATAGTTTGATGGCCACTCCTCCTGCCAGCGCACAGAGTCCTCCCCCACCATTCGCCCCTTACCCTGACCTTCCTCTCCGCGATCCCGCTTCCGCCGGTTACGACACATCCCTCTTGCATGGTGTTGGTACCGCTTCCGGCAAGGGCGGCTTCTCCAACGCACCAGAACCAATGCGATGATCTATGCCTCCAACGTACATTCCTACATCGCGTCTACGATTTTCTTCACTTGTTCTGTTTTCCTCTTGTTTCTTTTTCCTTCACATGTGTCTTTATCTCATTTACCGATATCCAAAAACAAGCACGACTGGTCTGGTTACTTTACACATTGCGTTCCATACTTCATTGCAACTTTCGTTTCTCTACGCCCTGTCATTTTAGGTACCGATTTGGACTATGAGTCGTATTGGGGTTTTTTGGCCGTTAACGAGTCATATGCGGGCCCCTGTATGCTGTATCGCACACGCGAATGGTCGATGCATACCCCGATGTAATTTAGACGCGCAGGTGCAACGTGCAAAGTTAATCTATCCCACCGCCTTGCAAAGCAGATCACAGGCTGTGCTGTCGGGCTGTATCATCGTCATGCGGTGGAAGACTATCCACCCTTGATGATATTTTTGGTGTTATAATCGGTGAGCCAAGCCCGGCTATAGTCATCCGCCGTACGGGAGCATATGGCAGGCGTTGGGATGTGCAAGAGCGATATGCAAAGGGGACATGAAACCTCGTGAATTTCGGGAATTTCGGGAGAAACGATGCCGTCGCGAGTGGAGGCTTACGCATGAAATCCAAGTGCCACAATACTGAAACTGATTGGTGCCAGTCTGCTTATTCAGGGATATAAAACTCAGATGCACGAGGCAGGGGATCGAGCGGGTTACACCGGTGACCTTGGTGACGCGCTCGACTTCCATGTATACTAACGATCTCGAGAGCGAGAGGTATGCAGCTGGGTACACATTGATTCAGCGGTAAATATCAAGACTGAGTATAGACGGCAAGATTGTGTCGTCGAATGTGCATCAGATATCGCAGACTTGATAGTATGGGCTTGTTCAGTTGAGTAGAAACGATGGACCAACGAACACCGGAACGGCAGCCCGGAGATAGTCGGGGGATTGTTTCCGTTGGTCTGCCCAGTATGTCACCCTTCCTAGTGCAGCACCGCGGGTGGTCAGTAAGAAGAGTGCTAGATATTTAACCCCGGGTGTTAGAGATGAGGTGAATAAGATAGAACTAAATAGCGGGTCGTCACGGTCGTCAAGAACGAAACATGGGGCCACGTAGAATTTCTCACATGTTTTGTTTTTACCGACGCGCGACGCGTGTACGAAAACTTGCGTCACGGGACCCAACGTTCGGGCCTCAACTCACATCGAACTGCGACCCATACAAGTCTGGTAAGTCCCACTATTTGCGCCCACTGTTTTTCCTCTGTAAAGAACAGCTCTTTGAGGAGCTCCGTGAAGCACTCCGCAATTGAAATGGCCGACGACCTCCTCATCGGCGAACAGGCCGGGTCATCCTAGTTCATCAGGCATGTACGTCTGTTCAATCCGTTAGAAGCTCACTGTGACAGCTCTTCTACACTGGTGCCGGTCTAGTGTATGATGTTACTCCCTCACCCTCTATATCATGACCCTCACCGGACAAGTTCAGTACACGCAGAATTTTCTCTGCCCAACGACCCATTCACCCGGTCACTCGGCCGGATAGAGTCATGAGGCATTTTCATGCCTGACATCCGCATTGCCTCGGTGCAAGGTACACGCTTCCGAAAGTGTATGTGTACACGGTCGAGAACGTGTACCGTGTACGCAGACTACATCAACCTAACACTACGTCTACAACTCGCTTTATTCCCTAGCCCCCTCTCCTTCTCTCCGCCTGATCTCCCTTTCATCCCCATATTTTGCGCGATTGTTCTCGCAATGAGCCGTGCGGAAAATCCCGATAACGCATCTCCTCAAGGGAGACGCAGACGATTTCGAAGGGTTGCACAGGTGGGAAAGGTGGCTCTACAGGCAGCAGAGCCTGTTATAAGGATCTGTCATGCGGCCAAGATACCCTTCGCAGAGCCTGTACTTGGTATCGTCCTCATTAACGTCGACATGATTCGCGTACGTCCAGGCTTGCTGTGCGGGATGCTTTTGATCGTCCTTGCTGACTGTGTTGTGGTTGTGTTGTAGAGAGCAAGGAAGAACCGCCGGGAAGCTTGTGACCTACTGGACGCCGCAGCTGCACGTGAAGAGATGCTGGAAGATTGCAGCCGCCAAGAAATGCCCGGCTCGAACAGCCCAAATCTCAGGATCTCAGAAGATCTGGCGAGTTTTAGGAGGTAAGCCCGTGGGATGACACTACCTTTCCAACATATCCTCACGCTTTTGTTTATTCAACATAGAGGTAGCTCCGAATCTCGCAGGAAGCTGGATCATATCGTCAATAAAAGCCTCCCTATGCGGGTACTCAGTCACGAGCGTGATGCGGACAATATCACTCGCTGTCGTCGACAACTCCAGCGTTTGAACGTGGAGATGAGCGTAAATCACCTTCGCCCCCTTGGATATCTTTTTCATTGACTTGGGTTCAAAGTTCAGGACAGACCAGGAAATCCTCGCCAATACCACAGCCGTCATGAATGTCCTCCTTCCGAGATCAGAGGACAGGTGGGGAATCCTAGGCATGGTGTGTACTTCGAAATACTCCCACATGCGTTGTATGCATCATCTAACTGCATCGAATCTCGCAGCGCCAGCTCCCCAATTCCACCGTCCTCAACCATTCCCATCGCGTCAACCCCGCTCCCAACGACACCGAATTTTGGAAACACATGGAGTTCGTGTCCGTCGACGGCAGGGATTGTCTCGTCACGAGTTACACGCGTCGTGCTGGGGGACATGAGGCTTTTAAGAGGGACATGAACCTTCTCAGGCAAGCTACGTACGTCCTCCGCAACCGCTTTTAAGGATGACGTTCATTATCGTTGTATGTAGCGGGTCATTATTCACGCTCGCTTGGGGCTTCAACGAAGACGTTAGCGTACCGTACATCGCCTATCATGCCAGTGCGTAATAACCTCACGATTGCCGGGTCATAAACCGTATGCTTACCGTTCCTGCCCCCTGCAGAAACCGTCGAAGAGCTTTGTGAAGAACTCTGTAAGATGCCAACGACCCATCCATGGCGCGTCTACGGTGAACAGGCGGAGTTGCCACCAGTTTATCGGACATGTGCGCCTGCTCGTTCCATCAAAGGCTTCGACGGCTCGTCTGATCCATATCTTGCTTTTCCAGGATCTGTCTATTAGTCCCGTGCATCATTTTTCTCCTCTTGCTTTCCCGGTCCCCTTTCGTTATCAACTTCGACTTTATCATGATTCATCATTAGCATTTCTCGTTTTACATCGCACTCTTCCACGTTGATATTAGTGAATTACAAAGTTTCGTTCGTCGACTCGACCAGATTCTGAGACTGTCAGGGAGAAAGTGGGCGTGTTTGCTCAAGTGGGGATCGCAGTTATACGACAGCGGCATCGTTCTTCATGTCCAGCAAGTCCGAGGCAAACCTCGACGAATAGGCGGCTTCGTTCTGTTTTCGTCACGATAGCACGCGAGCCAAGGCTCAGGCGCTATGACTGGCGAGTGGTAGATAAGCAGAGTGGGAGTACAACACTATATAGGTAAAAGAAGTCCGTGCATCCTTTTAGGGAAAAGGTCAAAGCAAACGTCGTTTATCGTGTGCCTCGCGACTGGCACTGTTAACTGGAGAATAATAAAAATGGATGGCGGATATACATAAAAAGGTCCATCAACGTCCGATTGGGGCGACTGTTGAATCTACGATGGCGCCTGATAATGGAAGGCCTACGAGGATCCAAGGTTAGCTTACCTTCTGGGAATTCACTTAAGAGGTTGACTCACCACTGCGACAAGAGTGCGGCCCTGCGCCAGGATAGCAGAGTTGTCATACGTGACATAGACGATACCTGTCTGGGGGTCGCGCCACGCCTGAGGGTTGGCCGGGGTACCGTCCGAGTTGATCCACGTGAACGTTAGGGACCCAGTTGAGGGATCAAGATCCCTACGTAGAAAACACAATGCAACAGAGTCGATTCCGTGCCATCTCACTGGAATATCATCCGAAACACTCACCAGTTAGCAACTTCATATACACTAGAGCCATCGCGGGGCTGAGGCCTGTCGGTCGAGACTTGGTACGCATTGAGTTAGGGAGTGCTACAAAACAGGGAGTAGATAGACGACTCACAATCGGGTGCAGGTGAAGGAATTTCGATGTCGACTTGTACCCAATCCGTGCTGCCAGGTACAATGTTCTGGGCGCCGTTAAAAGCGTAAGCTGTGACATAGCCTCCGTCACTTGTGAGGACTCCATGAGTTACTGATCCGCCCGGATTCGCATTGAACAGAGCTCCTGTTTGTCCTAGTACCTGACCGGTGGTTTGGTCTATGATCTGGTAAAGCCCTTCCCTAGAGCGTTGTTAATGAGCAACCTCCATTCGGTGTCGAGAATGCGAACGACGAACGGGGAGTTTGATTGTCGTGGCCTGAGTGCACTCCGTCGTGTCCTCCCTATAAAGGCAGGGTCCTCAGTGGGAGGTCATGAGGGTGAGGAAAGGGTACGTACTGGTTGGTGGCAAGGGAGGAAGTCCGGCCGCAAAACGCTTCGCGTTTGTCATACATTCGGCGGGTTTGACGATATCCCGAAGGCCGCGAGGGGCCGGAGATTTGAGGCGGGATGATTTCGGTAGCACCCTCGCCTCGACCGCTGCGATGGTGAGGAGGACAGACAGCCCAACGAGCAAAAGACTGAGAAAGGAGTGACGAGCCATTTGGCAGAGAAGGAATGTAGAAATGAGAGGAGATAGGAGTGAGAGTGGGGGTGATAGGAGCCCAACAACGAGGGGAGTAGCAATAGTTTCCTCGGGTTATACACCCAGGCCAAAGGGTCAAGTGTAGCACTTTTGATGTCCGAGTGTGCTGTCAACATCAGGACGCAACGACTGATGGCGTCGCACCTGTCGCTCGCACAACGCCGGGATCACTGTGTTGGAGAATACATCAAGTTGTTTGATTTTGTGGCTGCTTTTATGAGAAATCCCATGGCAGCTCGATTTAGGCCCACCTAGAAATGGGGGCTTGTGGGTTTGGGTTATTGAGAAACGAAATTTAGGAACACGTCTTCCTTATCGCATTCCTACTTGTGAGGGAACTGCCGTCCGCAACTAAGCTTGGCATCTATACGTTGCTGAAAGGGGGCGATCAGCACCAGGCACGCAGGCAAGTACGGCGCTGGTGACATCTGATTCTTTGACATAAACATCAAATTCTTCAGTCGCAACATGATTACGACCTGCATCAAAGAAACTGCATCTGGCACTTTTGTATCGGAGTTCCCCATGTTGCTGCCAGTCAGTCGGTCTTGGCAAAGTGTAGAGTATCAGATCACACAGCGAGACCGAATACCCACGAAACAGTAGTACCGGGCGAGTGGCCCCGAACGTGATACCCAGTGATGTCGGCGACTTGGCAGTTGGCATAATACGTGGCAACTTGCCGCAAAGGACGTACACCACCTCCTTTGTGCTGTAACAACTGATGCCAAACGTAGGAGGCTCTAGGAGTAAAAGCATCTCCTTGGGGGCGGTATATGTGTGACATCTTGTAGGTATCGGCGTAGAGGGGTCAGGGTTCGAGCTGAGTGACGCTGATCGGATATAGCTATCACTGGCGCGGTCTGGCCAGGGCATCGCCATTCTATTATCAGATCGTGAGTACCTGGTCAGGCGTTGGTCATTACCGAGGAAAGGGTGAGGGCGCCGAGCGGAGGGGGGCATTAAACGTGATGGAATCTTTCAATGCTGAGGAATTCATATGCGTCTCATCGTCATTACTGGAATTGTGTTAGATCAGGCGGTTGGAAGCCATGAGCGGAGGAAGGTGCGGGGGAGATTGGGTTGCTGCCTTGGCATTGTGGAATATCAGATCCCACCAGAGGATCAAAAATCTCGCAAAACCGGTATAGGAGAATAGTAGTACTGGGCGATGTGGTTGCCAAGGTGATAACTAGTGATGATGATCTGTTACAAGCCTTTGGCGGCTTGCAATTGTACAACCCCTCATCAACTAGTCATAAATGCAGGAGGGTTCAAGAGTAGAAGCAATTCGTTGAAGGAAACGCCAGGGCGTAGAGGGTTTCGTGGTTCGTTCGACGTTTTGTCCCATCACGTGACTGACGCCACCGCCATCACATGCGACGGGTTTCGACCAACCATCATCGGTGAGCCGACGAAGACGACGTGAAGTACTGATAGAAATACAAGCGTTTCACCGAGAATCTTGCTTCAAGGAATACCCTCTGTTTTTCTTTGATTGATTTTCCCCCCTTTGCGACATCCTTGGTTCCACGGCCCATCGCCGGTCTCGTCAATTTCGCCCCACAGCATCGGCGACTTTTATGAAGCACGGGCCACAATTTTGCCCTTTGGATTCCGGATTCCTGGGCGGGTAATTCCCATCAATACGAGCCTGCAATCCGGACCTTGGGTTTGGTAACACTACTTCTTGCACTGGCTACGCACCAAATCCATACCGTACACTCGAGCTCTCAGTTTGGATACAAAGAACTCGGATTGCGCCGGGTTCTGGGACTCGTGATTTTGGACCTCAAAGCCTGGTATCCGGGGGCACTGTGACGGCGGGTCGCTCTCTTGCACGTACCGATTTTCTACGCTGTTGTGGAGCATCCTCTTAACCAAGTCCATATTACATTTCGAGGTCTTGGCAGACCCGACTAAGTTCCCCTCCTTTCACCGAAAGTAACCTCTAACACGATTTCTTCGTGTTAAGGTCAAACGCACACCCTAATTCGCACAATGGTACCGAACGAGAACCTTTTCAGGGATGGCGTCCTAAGTACGACAAACCGAGTACCTAGATCAACTGTAATCGAGCCTGCTCCCCCGGCAGGAACCCCCTGGACTTCTGTTGAGATACTATGTTAATAGCCTTTCCTGTCCAGCGCTTTCTCTACTGGTCCCGAAACCTACCTTTCGGGGTATTTATTGAACAATAATTGAAGAGTCTGAGCACAAACGAAGCGGCCGGGAACCGCCAAGCCTTCATAGAGTCCTGCAGCAACGTCTGTAGAGGCGTTTGACAGATGCGGAGTATAGTTCACATCCAGCAAGCTTGGTCCGACGAACCTATTCGGCCGACGTTCAGGACCAGTGGGCATCTCGTCTTTCGTCATGTCGGGCGGCTTGCAGTGGACTGGCGTCAAGTGGAATCCTGAATGAATCATCGGTGAACTCCCCCGGTCTCAGTTCACCGCAAAAGCTTGGCAAACCATCCGCGCCCTGACGCATAACATTATCCTTCCAAACGACTCCGGCCAGCTGGTCGTTGGTCAACCACTAGGCACGCCACGTAGGTCAACCTCTCAAAGAGTCAATGACTGTGACATGTCGTACAACCTCGGTCTGCTGCCCCAAGGTCACGTTACGACCGCGCGACAAGGTTTTAACAACGTGTGTGAGGAATGTGACCCCGAATTGAATGCATTAACAAATCCTTGGGGGTGTAGCGGGCCCCCGGTCGTCTCGTTATCTTGTCAATGATGGCGGGTATAAGACAAATTATGGCGTCAGAAGGCGACGAGTAATTGAAAAAATGGCTGGCCGTGGAAGAGGACGTAAGGGGGCGTGGGTAGCTGTCGGGGTAGGTTTCCGTAAACGAGGTCCTGATCGACTATTTTGGACGCCGGCGGGACTCCCTGACGTCCAACGTCTGGGTCGGGATGGTCGAGGTGGTCGTTCATGACGGCGCAGTTCGACGTCGGGGGTGATCGAGAGCGGATCGAGCTCGCGCCTCGAAAAAGCGACAGGAGATGTCCAGACCCGCCACTGCGTCCGAAGTGAGGAAGCCGAGACCGAAGAAGAGTGTTCCGCTTGTCAAGCTTATAAGATGGGTCCCGGGTGTATATATCAGCCGACCTCGATAAGCTTCGGTTGTCGACGCCGTTCATATACTGTCGTCCGGACGAGTATGTAGGCCCTCGGAGACAGAAGTTTGGTAGCGGAGGACGTGGAGTATCTCGGAATGAAGAGACTGCGTAGGATTGTGACGGGAGCGCGAGTTTTGCTATGCCGCTCGGTTCGCATGAATAGACCCGGGTGCGAGATATGGATGACGGGTGTCAGCGAGGTTCTTTGAGTTGTGGACCGTTGTCGAAGACAGTGACCGTACGGTGAGGGGGAATTCTTGCCCTGTTTCAGCGAACAGTGGGGAAGCCACAAATGTCCTCGGTAGGGTGCGAAATCCAGAGCGTATGGTGAGCGTCTTAAGAGGCGTTGATGTTGCATGGTGGAGGGAGGGGGGGGGGGGTTTGGACGCAAGGCATATAAAAGCCGTGGCTCAAGATGGACTAGGCAGGGATGGAGTATTTAGAGTGAAATGCTGAAGATCATGACACTCGGTGTCTGCCGGACCCTCTCCAATGTGACCAGTGGTGAGGAATCGGACCGAAAGAAGAGAGGCAGAAGATGAATTACGGTACGGCAAGGTTGGATTCAAGTCGCCGAATTCAGGAGGATGCATGAGGTTGAGTTGAGAATTGCCAGGAACGGGTTATGATATACTTTCAAGGCTCCCTAGAGAGATGAAAGGTGCTTACCACAAGGTTGGGTAGAGGGTGCTCTGTCCTGCACGTGCGACCAGCGAATCTTGATAGCCACTTGTAGACGGGTCAGCCGGATCGCTTGAATACGTTACGACTCGGGCCGACCGGGATGCTCGCAGTCGGTTGGTTGAGGTTGTGACCAAGTTGACATGGCTAGGAGACAGAACGAACATTCGAGGTATTTTGGGATGGGATGGAAGGCGAGACCACGTCAGGGTGCGAAGGGGAATTCACTGCGGGGAATCAATCAAGTCCATGTGCAGCGTCCAGGGAGGCTATAAGGCCTTTGGGTCAGCTAAAGGTGGCCAAGGAGGGCCCATGTGGAAACCGGGTGTTCGTTTCGTCCACACCTCCAAATCCTGCGCGGTTCTCCTTTCAGAGTGGCCATGCCGACGAGAACCCCACGCACCATGACTGCAATGACCACCACGGCCCCGCGTCTGTCCCCAACCTGACTGTGGCATTGAGCGCATAGGTTTTGACGCACATGCTGCTCCTCTTTTTCGGGCAAAGTGAAATCGCCGCAGGGTTGTGTGATGGTTGGAGAAGAGGCCGTTGTGGGAAGCGCGAAGGATGGCAAACAAACTCGACGCACGTTCGTAAACGCTGGACGTCGACTGGCTCGGAGGATCTGGTGTAGCCAGGGGCAACCAGGAATCGAGGACCAGGTGGGTGTCGTACAAGAGACAGCCCTTGGAGAATCGTCTGTGCCTCCAAAACTCTAGGATGGATGGGGACATCGGGAGGCGTTGATCTGACAAACGTGCTCAAGAACACGACCGAGATCTCGGAGAACAGCAATACATAATATTCCCCTTATCGTGCTCCCCTCCGCCTCGCCTTCGTCTTCTTATACCCACCACTCAGCTCGCTCTTGGTCCCCTCCTTCATTCCCGTAAGTCCCCCAAGTCCCCCCTCGCCATGAATCTCACCCTTCGTCCCACAGCCAACGCCAACATGGATCCCTACCACAGACCGCCATCTCCCATGTTTGTCCCATACAGAGTACCCGGGACACATCTGTATAGACCCAAGAATGTAGACAATTCTGGTAAGTGTTCCCATGCGCCAAGTGGCCTTGGTTCAACCTTGCTTCTTTATTTAAGGACGCGCTAGCCCTCCCCCTCGGATCGACATCCCTTCATATGGTCCTCCCCTCAGAACCACAATCACCACCCGCCCCGTCACCGCCAATTCCATGACCGATGACGAATCCCCTCCAGGATTATACAGGTATTTTACTTTCCTCCTCAACCACCAGCCTAGCTCACTCCCCCCCAGACCCCCCCACAGACAGGCTCATGCTGCGAGTCTAGCCCATTCTGATTCTTCGACTCCCCCCTCAACCGCTTCGTCACATAATTCTTCCATCCGATCCCTTGGCCGCTTCCCGATGTGAGTCCAATCCAGTCTTTCTGCACTACCATTTCCCTAACAACGTGTTTCAGCCCTCCAATTCCTCCTTCTGTAAACCATGTTCTCAGAGCACCCGCGCCCCTCGAATGGGACAACGTTTTCCACCCTTCTTTCATCGCCATGCCCAACTTCGAAGCCGAATGGCACGTGAGTCTCGTCGGACCTCCATGACAGCAGTCCACCTGATCCTCGCTTTAGTTTACCGGCCTTTACACGAGCCATATCCTCTTCTCACAAAATGTCAAACTCCCTCCGAGTCGTAAATTACTGGTCTACAACATTGACGCCCAGACAGCTCAAGTAACCAAAGTCCGATATGACACCGCCGGTCTGGGTCCGGACGGCAAATGGCTATTATACCGAGAACGTATGGTGACGTCACAACATCACGTAATCGCCCACGCGTCTGACATTTCCTCTAGGCGACGAGATGTACCTCTACGACGTTATCAGCGCACGCACTGTCAAGAACGCCAGTCTCCGTAATCTCCGCCGATGGACCTACAACGATCTGGGTTTCTGCATCGTCGATGAGTCGGGTAAATTTTGGCGTTGGCATTTCAACGACAAACTTCCGCCAGCCCTTGTTTTCCGTCTTGTCGACCGTGCGCCCCGCGACTCTCTCCGCTGTTTGACCACTCGAGATGGGACATGGAATGCGATCGTCGCTACTGACAGGGACCGCAAGAGAGGCGAAGTGCATTGTTACCCCACTGATAATGACGAGGCGCGCATCTTTCCTGGTATCCTTGCCGCCTTTATGCAAGCCGAGATGGATGGTGCCACCGTGACCTACGTCGTCGTTGTCAATGTCGAGTCTGAGAGCGAGGTGCGTTTCACGGGCATGCTCCAAATCGCCAAACTCATCCCATGTATTTCTAGCTGTCATTCTCTATCAACCAGCTCGGTTCACCGTGTCCGGGGGCAGTCAAACGCGTCGAAACACGCATGCCTTTCGAGGTCGTTGGCGGCCCTGCCTCCGCCATGTTCATCGACCACGACCTCGCCGTTGCCGTTATCCTCGTCACCCCACCCAACGAAACCTACATCGCACTCCTGTTCGACCTCCGCTCCGGCACCTTCCTCACCAAACAGACCGTCACTAAATATCCCGACGACAGCTGGCTCGTCGACGATACCGGCATATTCCGCGAACGCAGGGGGAGTATCGTGCAGAGATTACGGATCCTCCCCGAAGCGCTCCCTCCACGGCTTGCTGGCTCAAGGTCACCGATGAGTACGATGGCGCCGATGCCCGTACCGCGCCTGAGTCCTGTGTCGTCGGGACAGCAACTCGGATACATGTATTCACCACACTCACCAAGTCGGCAAGGGAGTCTACCACCATTCGCCTCATCGCCACCAAACGAATTGAGGGGGATTCATTCTTAGTGTGGAGTAGGACGGAGGGTTACGGGGTTTCTTGATTGAGGGTGATTGTCGAGATGCATCCTGGCCCGGGAAGGGTCGGGTATTCAATGTTGCACGGCGGTCATCCGTGGCCCCACATTGCGACGTTACGTGGGTTGGAGGCGTATCCTTGGGTTCGGTACTATGTTGGCTTTTTAGCACATCAATCCCCCGCTTATCCGCATGATTCTATCTACTCTTTTGCTCTCGTATTACTGTCCTTTTTTGGTGTACTAGTTCGCATGTTTTCGTCACTGATATTGCATTCTGTGTTTCTACCTCGTGGGTGACCAGGGGGTGGTTGAACTTGACTAATTGGGTCACGTTGTGGAGACGTTTTGCGGTAATCTCAGTCTAGATTCGATAATGGATTGCTTACGCACTGTTTTGGTGAAGTTCCGGTTCGGGTGGTGGGAGGGTAGATGACCTGCAGTGATTTTTGTGCGCGGAAAGGGACGCCTTCTGACCATCTGACGCCCCTTTCGTGGTTTTCCATACCACTCAACAATAAAATAGCTCAAAACACTGTTGGTCAATTAGCACAACCCGCCCAAGGGGATCGGTAGAATATTACTAATCGAACATTCTTTGGAAAACATGAATAAAACAGAGAACTGGAACACCCCCGACTTCCTTTCTTCCTCTCACACGATTTCTCAACCTGTCAACTTCACTGGGGCTTCTTTATCGTCTTGGCACGTCTGACGACTCCGAGTCTCCCGGGGAGCTAATCTCGTGGTTTTTGCCATCCCGCTTAGTGGCTGAGTTGAACATTCTCGTCGAACTGCTGTTCCGGCGTCGAATGAGACAAGAACGGTTAGTAGTTCTATTGTGGGGCCTCTTGAGTCTGGTGCAGCTTGAATATTCTCGGTCAAACTGGACGGGACTTTGCCAGGGTGTGGTGGAACTCGAGTCGGGAACTCACCAAACGTTGCGACGACTCGGCCTCCTGCCCCACGGGGTAGTACTCACTGGATGGTCCAAGCTATACCAATATCTCATATTTGCAGCCACCTCTTATTAAAAACCCTCTTCTATTACTACTCAAATCTCCGAAATTGTTTTCTGTCTTCTCACCAACAACACCAGACTTCCCTTCCCAATAACGCCATTGCCGTCCACCGTATTACGCGCATCCCTTCCCGACGTCTCTTCTACCTCACTCTCCGGAGGTTTGCTCTTCCTCGGAAACCACTCACGTCAGAAAAACATCCCCGAGCGATGTTATTCCCTTACACTCGAGCACTATGTTTCCCCTACAACCCGTGGTTGGTGTTGATTTATGGCTTGGCTCTATAACTCGAGACCATAAACCAGACGATCCAAAATCCAGTTATGGGGATCAGCCGTTTGCGTCTGAAAACCATATCGTATTAGCGTGTGTAACAAAAACGCATTTCGGTCGGGAGGTTCTCTGTTGAAAGCAAAGTTCACAAGGCCTTTAATTACGCCGATAATACTGTCAGTGTGACAGACTACGGTAAGCATTTCGGTTCTCGGCTTTCTGACGAATGTGTTTTGACGGGACGACTCGAAAATGCCTACCCGCTCGCGACGAGGAACGGGAACCACTCGGTCGGCTCGACGAGGGTCGGTACCGATCCCGCAACCAGCGTTGTCGATTCCAACACAAACGTATGGAATACGACGAACTTAGTGGATCGGTCTGCCTCTTTACTTTACTTGAAAAAGGGCTGAGATCATTGTGCTAGTTTATCGTGGATGCGGGGGTCGTGCCTAGTCAACCGATGGGCAATCCGTACGCGATGTTTATGGTCGCTGCTGAGGTTGCTGTGCCCAAGATTCTTGCACCTAATGCGCCGTAGGTGTACGCAAGAAATGGGACCGGTTTGTGGTGTGCTGTGTATGTTGCTTTCGAAGTGAATGGTGTTACCAAACTGAGGTTCCCCTAACGTCCTCATTGCATCAACAGCTAATACGGTACAAGTGACGACGCATCGTTCATAAAATTCTAGACATGGAGTTGAAAGGTAATCACATGTGAGACGAAAATCAGAAATTTCAATAGGGAAACAAAACGAAAATTGAGGTGTTTTCACTACCAAAAACAGCAAGGGACTGGGGCTGAAGTAGGAGCGTAAAGAAAACCAAAGAGTACATGCTATGGTTTATAGGGTGGGAGGACATCCTCTGAGGCCCTGGACGTGGATTGATGCTTCGACTTCGACTTGAATTTTGACTTCGACTTGCCAGTGATTGGTACTCCGGGTCGCTCGGCGGACGTGTGCCATGGGTGAGAATCAGGCAATTCTCTCAGTTGGTTGCATAGCTCTTCAATACTTTCTACCCACCGGCAAGAGGGTCAGCTACATCTTTTGAAAGTAGTGTCAAAGCTACGAACTCGCGATGAAGGCGATATACGGTCGGTGGACAACCTCGCAGAAACCGGCGACAAGAGACACGTCGGCATCCCTACGAGAATGGTGTTAGGAGATCAGCTCGCTTGGTCCAAAAAGGTTCGACACTCACTTTGCTTCGCGTACACGCGCCATATCGTCCTTAAAGAGCTCATTCACATAATTACCATCCCGGAAGTCGTGTGGATAGATCTTGGCGACGCAAAGCTTGGCGTTGATAAAAGCGATGTGCATATTCGACCAGAAGGGATCGTCGTTGGGTTCGATGTCTCTCGCCACCTGGACGGGAGTGTACGCAGGAAACATCCTCTGATAGGCACCCCCCTCGTGAGGTTATGACGCGATGATGGGAAAGAATATGCTCACCACACCAGGGATTTTATAATTATCGCAGGGTCCTCGCTCTGGTCCTAGAATCTCCAATAGACCGTCGTTGATCTCGTTCGCTATGGCGATCTATCACCAAAATGCGTCAATTACATGAAGTAGAGAGACGTTGAAACGTACATCACGGGCCTCCATACCCTTGTCGATTTCCAGTTTGCAATAATCGATCAGCCGTCTGTCGTTATGTACGGTGACCATACGAGCCAATGGGCCGTCTGCTATGATCCTTTCCAACGCATTGCGAAATGGTGTGTTCTCTCTGGTTGAAAGACATCGATACCACAATGAATACGATGGAGGTATTGACTGACTGGAGGAAGTCATCTAGCTCCTGCTGCGCTCCCTGAAAAGGACCAAACAGGGAAGCATTCGGCTCTGTCCTTCTTCTTAAGGATTGCTCCTCTTGATCCAATGACTCCACGAGCCGTTTCGCCCGCTTGATATTGGCTTTTGATTGCTAGAGCAGGAGGCCGGCGTGTCATCAGTAATTCTGAGCTGGTTTAGACAGGATACGAAAAACTCACCTCGAGTTCCTTCATGAGATGGGCCATGATACCGATAACGTGTTGTGCAAAGGGGATTCTAGCAGCATCGCAAAGCCTTATAACAGGCTGCGCGAGCTTCACGGCCGCCTTTCCCCATTTGCGAGCTCTCCCAAATCTCCTACGACCATCACCGTTCTCTACGGTAACTCCCGCACTTTCTGCCGTGTCCATGGCGATGACCAGATCACGTTCGGGAGAGAGTGAACGAATCAGAAGGGTTGGTGATGAAAGGCAATGGGAGTAAGAACCGGCGGGTGAGGTGGTGTACGGTTGAGAGTTGAGGGATTTGTATGTTCTGGTGCCATTGGAGGTTGACGAGGGGCAGGCTGCATACACGTACACATTCGTGATAGCGTACAGGTCAGAGCCTGAAAACACGTTTTCCTACACCCCGTAGAGAGGGAAATGCTATTCGCATACGCACATAAATTTGTGCGAGCTCTCTATATAAGTCTTTGCGTCAGCCGTGAGTTTATATGGTATTGTTGGGTTGGGGAATCGGGTGTACGCTTAGTTTCGCCTCGTCCACAAACTTCTCTGACGTTCGATCGGTCTTGACTCTCCGTAACATCTGCCCCATCGATCGTATATCATTTCAAAGTATTCGTACAAGGGTGAGATGTCGGCCAAAAAACCGGCAAAGGTGGTAGAGCGATGGAGCACTTCATGAAAATCGCACGGTTCAAGCCAAGGTTCAAGCAGTCTAGCGCTCTAATGGCGCTTACATGTACATAAACCGAATGCACAGAATAAACCTAATGGTACAGTAAATTACGGAGTGAGCACAAGCACCTCCAGTGGTATATATCCAACCTCTCAAACCGCTGGTACTATCGGCATCTTCAACGAGATCTTACTTACGGCCTCATTCGCGAGCAAGCAATATAAATCACCCTCGCCGTTGCGACTTGAGTGGATGCTAAATCCGAGCGTGTCCGGTGTCCCAACAAGAGAGGCGCTTTCAACCAGTTCGCCTTCGAGGCTGAACACATGGATCATGCCAAGGTTTGTGATGACGATTATGGCGCGCAGAGGGGCAACATGAACATGAACAACGTTCTCGTTGGGGCTGCTTGTCGGAATGGGGATCGAGAAATGGAGAAAGAGTGGACGATGAGGTGAACGTTCATGAGGCTGGAGGACTGTTGCAGAGACATCCCGGAAGTGCAGTTCCATCTAGGAAGTGAAGATGAGAGGGTGCCTCGGAACAGTGTAAGTAAGACCTACCGGGTGATCGGCATCATGCATTTCACGGTTTGCATAACAAAGGAGACGTTTCCAGCCTCCCTGAACGACAAGATCAACCATGGCGCCCGCATGTGCCCATACATCAACAATCTTCGTGACTTGACTCCCTTCAAGACGCACGGCTCGTACAATCCCCGCCATCGGCTCGAGCCCGTTGACTTTACCCAGGAGCGGCCAATGGAACCATTCAGTCAGGAGTAACCACCCTCCTTTTCCGCTATTATCTGGCCAATGGGCAATGTCCATAAGCTTGGTTGTCGTCCGCTTTGGCATTGGTGAGGAAAATTGACAGAGTTTGGTGGGTGGACGAGTAGCGATTTCCGAGATATCCCAACGATAGATAGATCGGTTGAATGGATCAGCGAGGATAACCGCAGATTCGCCGGGTGCTTCGGAGAAGATCATCTTCGTGTATGGAGCGATTGGTACAGGGATTGACCTGTTGATCTCACTGCCAGTTTTGGTATTGACCACGCGAAGGCGCGAGTTGGCTGAGAAGATCATATCTAGTAAATGTCGTCAGCGCGCGCAGCAGCGAGATTGACCTGCAATAGACCCTACTCGCCTGTAAAATACACAAAAATTACTCCATCAGGAGACAAGGCGCAGTTGCAATGCCATGGAGAACGAAGTTTGGGTCCCCTCGTCTCAAAACTCGGTCCAGCGCAATTGGCCAATAAGTCCCAGGTACGGATGTGTCGTCGATTGTTTGACGCTTGATAGGGGACCACATCTCCGGGAGAAACCATGCCTATGACCTATAAGGAAAGAGGTCTGCGTGAGCAATCGACAATCCTTCGTAATCGCGTTGGTTGATACCAGTTTTCCATCCCAGTTAATACCGGTCGCACTTTGCCGGTTGAAAACAGCGCTTTGGGTGAGAAAGCGATTCATACCACTAGTGCTAGGCTCTCTCAGGTTGATCGTCCTGCCGTCTGTTGGTGCAAGGCAGACGACGCATGATGTGATAAAGATAAACGGAGATAAACGGCCTTGCGGCACGTGTAGCGCAAGTTGCGAACCGGACTGGCATCCCATCTTACTTCACTTCTGACATGGTTGACTCGTATAATCCCGCCGCTGTCGCAAAGGACGAAATCTTGCTGCATCTTAAGGATATTTCCATAGAGAAACCCCCTGCCAAGGCCATGGCTTCCCTGGACTTGCACATAAAACTTACCCGTCAGATACTGACGAGCTCGAGTCCTAACCCTTGTGTCCCGGTCTGAACCAATGCATCTACAACATAGGTACATATTCCTTCCTTCCAGATAGCGGGTCTCCATCAATTAGTATGATTGGGACGTGGATGCCAAGCCTCCTAGTTCGCGCCGCCTCACACCGGGCCTGGCTTTACATAACATCCCTTTGAGGGAAACGGGTCCGCTCGCTCACGGCTTTCCCCGAACTAGAGCTAGTGGTGAACAATCCTTACTTCATGCCCCGTCCTTAACACCCCATTTGTTGAAGTCGTTGACTTCAAGTTGTGCGTATGGTCGTTTTCAGCTAGGCCCCTTGATTTTCGTCATTGTTGGCGAACGGGAAGCTCAGGATTCCCGGGTGCCTGGAGCTGCCAAGCCAGTGCGCGTATATTCACAACCGCCCAGTTGTGAGCTGTCATCAACAGGTGTCTCCCCCTCCCGCCGGCCCAGTACGATGTTGTTCCTTTCGATTTTGCGCCTGCTCTTCTGCGCCCTCTTTTTCATGGTTGTCTCATCAGCTGCAATAGACCGCACCAACTTGGCTGTGGGTCCTTATGGCACGATGGTGGACTCTGTCAAGGCTCGATCTGTCTCTGGCGACGGACTGACGACCAACGCAAAAAGAATTGCAGCGGGGCTTCCACCCTTCCCACCAGCGAGTACGACCTTTCCTATACAGGTGACATCGAGGCGCCTGACGTCCGATCCTCTATTACAGGGAGGACAGGTACCCTTTCACCTCGAGCATCGCCAGTACCGTGAGTCCAACGGTCTCTAGCTCGGAGATATTTTATCTAATCCACCTATCCAGTGTAACCTCAGGTACCTTGAGGGCGCGAAGGTTAGATGGCACCCCGGTTGACTTTGGTGAAACGATGGAATTCACCATGCTCGACATTGGTTTGCCTCGCTTGGTTGCTCATTGGACGGTGCGCTCCCTTTAGGCCGACGTATATCTCCGTGATTAATGACGCAAACCTCTAGAACTCGCCTCTCTGGCACCCGGGATATTATATTGGCACCGCCATCACAGATGACACCGGCGTCCTTCAACCTGGAACGTTCAACTACGTCTACCTCACAGCCACGTCAGGTGCGTTCGTTTAAATCGTATTGTCCTGCCGAAACAAACCCGTTGCGTTGTTGTATAGCTCTCACGTATGACCCACGGCCAGTTGTTGACGCAGAGAACGGCATCTTTGCTTACGAATCCGCAATTTGGTGAGGCCATCCGTTCTGCATCCACGATCATCGTTCTAACTCTCCCCGTAGGTTGTATCACCCCGCTGATCGAAGTCTTACACTGCAGTGGATCAATGCGGACGGCACATCCAATCCAGTAACCATTTTCTCGCAGGGCTTCTTCCAAGCTCTTCCGCAAGTCGGTATTACTGGCGATTACGATATTCTGCACGACAAGTTAACAGCTGACGGGTGGAAAATCGATAAAGTGGTGCGTGTAATCTTCATGGAGCATGCCCGCTGGAAAGTCAAACCTGACTACCGTTCAAGGAACTCTACCTCGACTGAACAACAACACGATTACTGCGACACGTATGAGATACGACGAGATACCGAGGCAGATGCCCGAGAACGTATTCCCATCGAGACCTGCAAGAAATGAGGCACGACGAGATATTGGTAAAGCTGTCTTGTTGTTCCGGAACCCCAAAATCCGTGTTTTCATTGGACATTTTGCTATTTTACTTTATACACCCTCCAGTTCGCAACTTTTATCTTGTCAATATTATAAACTTGCCGTTCTCATTTCTTGTTTACTATTGTCAACACCGCGCCCTATGGAGAAAACTACGGATATGCACGTTGAGAACATCGTCGTTGCGCAGCGAGCATGTTGTGTAGACAGGCGGCGATACAGCAATATGAGGTGGAACGGACCCCGGGAGTTGTGAGGCTAATATGTTGCCCTATACCCCGTCTCTATCGCCTCCAACGCTCCCCCCCTGAGCCCTTTTACCTTGTCCAACAACTCCGAGCTCGGACAACTGACCTTCAACACCTTCAAGCCGGCACAAAACTTCACCCTGCCTTGCTCTTCAGTCGCCAGCACCTTCAACTCCTCCGATAGAGGACCAAAACTCGGAAGAGCCCCAGTGTCTGGATCCCTAACGAGTTTCTCCACTATACCCAATCGTTGGACATTCGGGCATGCAGTAAGAATCGCCTCGAACGATTCGCGTGCGTCGGGTGTGTCGGCAGCCATGGATTGCCACTCCAGATTTTGTAAATGAAGCATCGGCTCCAACGGTTTGGGATTCTTGTGGGTGTTGTCATGCGGAGCGTGTCGAGGCGGCCAAGAAAGGGTCAGTGATCGGAGGTTTGGGGCATAGAAATTCTCCGTTAGCAGGCTCCATCTATACATCATGTTGACTCGGAGGGTGCGAAGCGCGAGGAGGGGGACCCAGCTGGCGGGTCCTTTGACCAAGAAAACGCCGCCTCCATGGAAGTTGACATCAAGGAATTCAAGGGTCTCCTCCGACGTCCCTATGAACTCTACGAATGATGCCTGGTCCATGATACACTCCTTCAACTCCAGTGAACGCAGTTTCGGCGGATTCGGTGAGGAAAAGCGGATTTTGTACTTCTGGCCGCCAGTGACAGTCAGATGCTTCAGGTTGGGTAAATTACCGACCGCGAGGGAGTTGTGGGCGCCATAAGGGCTGATGTTCCAGGACAGTACCGTGAGCGTTTCGAGTAGTGGGAGTGCGTGATCCATGAAAAATGGTTGGAGGAGCCGGTACGACGATCGGAGATTTGCGAGCGGTGTAAGCCCCACCAGAAAACGAAGGCTACGCAGACGACCCATGTACGGTGAAAGGAGGGCATACAGGACTTGCAGCGCTTCGTCTTGTGCATTGGTAAATGTTACGTCCAAAGGACAAGGGCCACTTCTCTCGATGTGACGTGTAATATGCCGTTCCCATTGAAGGAACCTGACACGGTGCCTTTTGTAGGTGGGAGCATTGTCTGTAACAGCGATAAACGACCAGATCTGAGGGGCGCAAAGGATGATGGAGTTGAACGTCCGGTTCGTCAGACGGAGCCAATGTATCGCATCAGGTGCAAAAGGGAAGCGTTTCTCGTGCGTCGGCGTGTTGTACACTCGGGCTTCGGCTTGAGTCTCGACGAGGATGAGAGAAAGAAGCTCGGGTGGAAGATCGGATATGCTTGACATGACGCAGTTGTTAGCAATGGGAAGGGATTTGAGAGTGGCCGTCGAGTAGGCGATGGCATGGGCAGCGGAAAATCATTGGAACGGATATGTCGAAATGGAGCAAGCCGGGTCTGCACCAAATTAGCCACTCGACTGGACCTAATTTACGTCCAAGTTATCTTCCATCACTAACCATCCGTTACTGTTGTGATCCACCGAAACAAGGCAACGAGTAGTAGGGAAGAGACCAGCAGAGAAAACGGTGAAGGGTATGAACTGGACTGGTCGCTGATTGGTGGTTGAGTCACAATCGCCGTTATCCCACGCAACCTCCGCCTCAGTGGTTTGTTCGCAAACGGCCAACTTCTCGGAGCACTGCACAACGCAGTTTGTAGCGCGCCAACGAAGTCAAACCGCTGGCAACCCCTCACCGTGATTAACCGGATCAACGTAAATTGCTCTGTTGTCGATCGAACGTTGGTCGCTTCTAGACGCAGCTGACCTTGCCCAGCTCTAAAAAAAGACCGCTTATGTACAGCCCACTACGCCAAAGGCATGTTCGCTTAATCTTATCTGGACGGCCTTTGTCTTGGCAAACTAGTCTTATGCACCGCACACGTCTGCTCTCCGACCCTGCTGCAACTACCATCATAGCAGGTGTCTGTCTTATGTGTTCTGCGTTGACTTTCCACGAACGAGTCTCAAGCGACTGTGTTCGCCAAATGCCTCCCGGATAATCTGGAGTGGTTTCTTCCGTCAGTTTGACTTTTGAAAGGCTCGTGCTTGGCACTACGCGTATCCTGTGTCCCTTGCACCAGAGCACCATCGGAACCAACCTTGAACTGTCTTCCCATAGCCTCCCGCTGACTGCGACTTTGAGCTTACCCCCTTGGCAATAACTTTGACATTGGCCAACACGGGACGGCGCAGTCATGGACTGCCTCCCTTCCATCTGGGTATATACGAAGACCAGCTGAGGGCCTTACCAGACCACCACCACCTCTCGAATCCCAATCGTCCTACAGATCATCTCATCATGATTTTCTCTAGCCGCACCGTTTTCGGAGTCTTATCCCTCTTTTCCTTGGTTGCTGCTCTCCCGAGTGATATTCAAAACCGTGATACCACCTGGGGCAAGGCGAAAGCCAAGGTGTACGAGCACTGTGTCGATAAACACGCCGTTGCTTTGACCTTCAGTGCGTCTTATCCATTTTCACTTCTTTCGTCCCTGTTCTCATGCCATGCGACGTAGACGACGGACCCGGAAAGTGGTATGTGGAGTTTCCAGGCTGCGCGGAACAGTTCCACCAAACCTTTCTTTCCAAAGGACAACTACTATTGTGGATATATTGAACGAGGAAGGAGCCAAGGGAACATTCTTCGTCAATGGAAACCGAGGTAAGAGTTTCGCCCCCCTCTGCGTCTTCAGTGGCAAATGATGGACTTCCCTCGGTCAGATGGCAATTGCATCTACTCTAACGAGAACGTTCACCGTCTCAAGAAGATATACGAGTCAGGACATGAGATCGCCTCCCATGCTTGGTATGTATCGACGAGCTTAGACGTGACCATTGAATCTTACTGGTTCCATCGCTAGGGAGCACAAGGATTTGACGGGCCTCTCCAAATCACAAAGTAAGTAGTGATATACCTATTCTACGGGACGTTGCGGTAACACTCCCATACCCATTACCAACAGTCAAATCGCAGTTGACCAAGTAAGTGAAGACGATTTGGACTCACTGGGCCGCAGGGTGTTGACACCATTTCTGTTCACCTCCTTAGGTTGGATAGTGAGTGTGGTAAAACCCATGACATGACCGGAATACCGACCTCTTTACTTTCAGCCGCTCTAGAGAAGATTCTTGGTGTGAAGCCTGCATTCGTCCGTCCTCCCTTCGACAAATACAACAACAAGGTATGTGCCACACTGCATAGGGGTCCTATTTGTCACACATCTTTCTCCGTGCAGGTCCTTGAAGTGATTGGTGACAACAAACAGGACGTCGTAATCCACGATTTCGAGATCGGCAACGACAACGGTGGCACCGCGTCACCAAGCGATGCGCCCACGACCAAGCCAGTTAACGGCCTTGTGGCTTCTCAGGAAACCGACAGTAAGTTTCGTAACCTTATGTTTCCCGAATGGGCTAATCTCAACTCCCACACAGAAATATTCGTGTAAGTTGAAAGGTCGACCCGGACACAAAACGGCCATCCCTGCTCACGTTATGTAATAACAGTACAATGGTATTGAAACCACTAATCCAAGAAATCAAATCCTATGGCTACAAGTTTGTAACCGTCGCCGACTGCCTCAACAAGAAGCCATATGTGAACAAAAAGAAGCCAGAGCAGCCCAACGTAAGCCAGTCACACTCTCACTCGAATCGGCTGGAACCTTATCACACTCTTGTCAAAAGAAATCGTGGCATTGCTAAGCGGCGCGATTACCTTCGCCGAATTTGCGGAGTTTCTCGGGAGATCCACGTCCCCCCTCTTGTTTTGTACCTAGGTTTTGTTATTCCGGACACTACTCAAATTGAATAGGACACTTTGTCTTTTGATGGACTACCTCAACGCATGACGGTGTGGTCGCTCAGATACTTGCCTGCGTTGAGCGGCACTTCTTGCCGTACTAATCCAAACGATGACTCGAACGCCCATATCCTGGTACTTCCTTTGCTCCAAAGGTTAAGTACAAATTCACATCCTCAAGCGACATATAATGCTTCCTTTGGTTGTGGTACCCAGACACACGTTTAAACTAGCTGAAGGCGGTGTATATACAAGTACCACGTACACCGCATGCATGTATGAGATACCTGGTCCTCCGAGAGCACGAGGTTAGTACGTTTGGCGGTACCCCGACTGTACCACCTCTAACACCCCGGCCCTTAGTCTTTTCACCTCGTCCAACAACTCCGAACTCGGGCAACTGACCCTCAACACCTTCAAACCCGCACAAAACTTGACCCCACCTCCTTCTTCGGCCGCCAAAATTCTCAGCTCCCCAGTTAATGGGCCATAGCTCGACAGACTGTCTGGTATGCCTCTGACAACCACGCTCAGCCGTTGGAGATTTGGGCACGCGACAAGAATCGCCTCAAATGACCCGTGTAGGCTGGATGTGCCTGTAGCCACTGAGAGCCACTCCAGGCTTTGTAGATGGAGCATTGGCTCCAAGGGTTTGCCATTCTCGTTAAGGATGCCAACACGAGGTCCCCGTCGGGGTGGCATTGAAAGGGTCAATGATCGGAGGTTGGGAGTGTGGATATACTTCGTCAGCAAATTCCATCCAGGCGTTTTGTTGAGTCGGAGGGTGTGCAGCGCGGGAAGGGAGATCCTACTGAGTCCTTTAACCACGGAGAAGCGGTGGGCATGGAGCTCGATATCGAGATATTCGAGGGTATTCTTCGATGAATCTACCAACTCCGCAAGTGATGGTATATCCTTGTTCCACCGTGTCAACCTCAAGGAGTGCAATTTCGGTGTATTCGGTGACGAGAAGTGCACTTTGTGTATCCAGCCACCAGTGATTGTCAGATGCTGAACGTTGGGAGCGTTATCGACGATGAGAGGATCGGAGATATCACGAGAACCAGTGGTCCAGCCAACCACCGTGAGCGTTTCAAGTCGTGGAAGTGCATGGTTCACGAAAAATGGTTGGAGGAGCTCGTATGACGGCCGAAGATATGTGAGCAGTGTGGGCCCCGTCAAGAAACGAAGGCTACGCAGACGACCCGTGTGTGGTGAAAGAAGGGAGCAGGCAATTCGTAAGATTTCGCAGTGTGCATAAGCAAACGTTACGTCCAAAGGTCGTATTCCACTTCTCTCGATGCAACGCGAAATATGCCTCTCCCATTGGTGGAACATAACGTGCGGCTGCTTGAGGGTAGGCACATCTTCTGTTATAGCAATAAAGGACCAGAGCTCGGGGGTGCAGAGGATGATGGAGTTGAAGGACCGGTTCGTGAGGCGGAGCCAATGGATCGCATTAGGCAGAAAGGAGAAGTGTTTTTCGTGCGTTGGCGTGTTGTACGCTCGGGCTTCAGCCTGTGTCTCAAGGAGGATGAGGGATAGAAGCTCAGGCGGAAGTGATGATATACTTGACATTCGGCAGAGAGCTGCCAACGACAGGGAGATATCTCAAACCGGTGGTGGATGGCGGGAAATTATCAGCAGCACACGTCGTTCCTGACAGTTCAAGTTTCGACTGATGCTCCAACCCTGCCACTTACTGTTCACGACTCCGTTGGCTACCGAAGATAATTACCAAATTCATGGACCACACGAGGTTTAGCAGGTTCAAGGCGTAACGGGATGCTGCGGTAATCAACGCCCGTACATTTCCGCGTCTCTTCGTATTGACAACCTAGATCACTACGTACCAATATCGTTGATCTTATCAGGACGCACTATCAATACACGTAGGAAGCTATTTACGAGGCTCTATCCCTATCGGTGGAGTGCGTACGGATGTAGGTCTGTATCAATGCGGGGCGCGGAAATACGCACTGCGTATCACCGTAACACCCAGCGCGCGACATATCGACTCACAGCGGACATTTGCACAAATATTATCAGGCCCTGTGCATAAATAGAGAGAATGTCGATGTATACCACAAGCCTTTCTCGAGACTCTCCTTGCCTTGATCCACCATATGGATGGAATCGTCACGCATCCTCCCCACCTAACCTCTAATAGGACCCCCCCACTCTACAAAAGAAACACGCGATCGAATTTCATGCTAATATACCTCTATCTCTATCTCCCAAACAAATACGATATCCCAAACGGGGGGAAATGCAAGCGAACGACGTCCGAAAGGATAAATAACACCACAAAGAACATTCGGTATACTGTGGTAACGACAACATGGGTTAGCAGGAAAGCGGTGCGCGAAACGAGCCAGTCAGAAAAGCGTATCCGTGATCAGGATAAATAGGGTGTATGTGTTGTGGATATGAAGGGAAGGGCGTTTGCGGTTACAGGCGTCCGCTCTCTAAGGCGTCTAGTGCTGAATGGGCTTTGACGTGGATCGCGTTCTGTGGTTGGAGGGAAGATGTGAGTGCTGATGGATGGTGTAGTGTGGTGCGTCACTTACCTGCATACTGTACTTGCCAGCCTTACGGCCGGCTGGGTTGACTTCGAGTGGTTTCCCTTCAAACACATGGATGAACACACAAAAGGTTTTGGTAGTCATCAAGAATACATACCAGATAGAACCATCTCAAGCTGTCTCCTCGCCTCGGCCTTATCACCCGTACAAGCATACAACTTACCCAGCTCCAAATCTACGCAAAACAATCAGAACCCACACACCGAACAGCCATAGCCATACGTACGTGCACAATACACATATTGGTGGTCCAACTCGATCTTCGGACCGTTCTCAACGACCCACTTGAGCTGCTCAAACGCCTTGTCGGTCATCTCCTCGACCCCCATGCCCATCTTCAACATGACCTCCTTCGCCTCTTCCTCCGACTCGACGGCTTCGGGGTCGGGAAACGCGACGTACCGCAGGCACACACCGTGGAGTAGGTGCGCGAGCGAGAGGTCGTCCCAGTAGCCGTGTCCGTTGAAGTACGAAGAGGGGTCTGACGATGATTCGGAGAGCGTTTTCAAGGCCGCTTCGATCATGAGGATGGTCTTGTTGAGGAAGACTTTGCGGGGCGTGTGTTGGATTGCGCCGAGGATGTAGGCGAGTTCCAAGCCGGGGAGGAGCTGTTATAAGTGAGGTTGGGAGGATGTCGTTTCGCGTACTTCCCACACACACTTACCAGTCGCTGTCCTTGTGACGCGTACTTTCTCGCTTTTCGCGCCGCGAATTTCTATAAAGGGGTGCTTGACGTCGGCCCAATGTATGGATGGCAACGGGCGAGGGACGACGTACCTCAGCGGGGATAGACTTTCCTGCAATCCGTCTTAGCACGGTCGATATCTTTGCGAAATACTGGGCCGCCTCCTTTTGGTTCTTCTCGCCGCCTGCTTCGTACAGACAACACGCGAGACCGTAGCAGTACACGGCCTTCAAGCCTGTCAGCCAACACAAAACTTCTGAATGGCAAAATCGACGTACTTTGGACCAGTTGGCGTCAGATTCCTGGGCCCTCCAGTTCGTGACAGCGCCAGCAAAGTCGCAGAGGGTTAGTCTGCAAAGACCGACCTCCCAATGCGCGACACCTTTGAGAGACTTGTACTCCGTAAGGGTCATGCCTAGATGTGCAGTGAGAAAGGTGCTTGGACCTAGATGCAGGAATGGATGCACCTTTCTCATACAGCTCAATGGCGAGGTCCGGTCGGCTTTCTATTACATGGAGACGCCCTGTTCGTCCTTTCATCAGCAATGCGTACAGCATTCAGCTGCAATAGGAAACATGCCCTTTAAGAACAGGAAGAATACACCTAGGGGCGATGGGCGATGTGAGCAAGTCGAGGCATTCCCGAGTGCTTTGACTCCCACTGACCTTCGGGGAACAGTCTAAGATTGTATTCTACGATCTTGCGAGCTTGGGGTATATTGACGCCATTATACTGTCCGTCACAACGTAAGTCGTGGCCATCACGTCAGCCGGCTGACTTACAGTAAAACTCGAAATAAACAAATGGAAGATGAGAAGTGTCAGATCCGTGCAAGGCCGTCGGAGACCTTCAGTGTCGGGGCCAATCGTAGGTTCCTCGGAATTTTCAACCCAGCCACCGGGCCGGGAGAGGATGGAGAGTGCTTCCGTGCGGTCGCCCTTGTATCCGAACAGTGCAACGATGCTGCTCACGTTATCCGGGAGGAGCGTCAGACATAGGGAGTTGATGCTGCAAGAGTATGTGAGATCATGGGGGAATGGGGTATGGAGAGGTATGGTCGCACCCAATGCCCAAAGCGACGCCACTTCGAAAATCAGGATCAATAGATTTGTCTTCAGGGCCTTCACCGCGTGCGACGGCCTCCGCGTCAGCCGCCCGGATAAACTCCGCGAGGGTTCGATAAACGTTGGTGGCAGAGCGAATGTTGATGCTATGGGGCGTTGTCAAAAAAGTGTCAGAAGGTGGTGCCTTCAAGGGCATTGTCCAAAGCGTCTCGGACATACAATTCGCGGATGAACGTGAGCCAATCGCCCGAAGAGACTGACCGGGTGCATTGTTAATCAAGGAAATGACGCGTGCATTTGAATTGGCGGCACCCACCAATGCCGAGGATCGCCTTTTCCAACAGACATTCCGAGTAGACGAGTTCGGCATGTCGTTCCACTGGTGTCATGGACTTGATGAAGCCGACTCCGGAGGTATGGCTGTTGCCGACGACGAGACCAGCCAACCTCGCGGTGAGCGACGTGGCCGGCTTCCGGTGTTGTCCCGCAACCAGCGCCGCGCGTCGGACGGCCTCGAGTGCGTGCGCGATATCAGCCTCCTCAAAGCTCATTAATCCCTACAAAATCACGGCGGGAGTGTAAATACGCATGGATTTACGTTTTGCCACATATGAAGGTGCATGGTGGCGAAAATGGACAAGATGCTCACTTTCAGCGCCTGGATGATGCCCCAACCAGACGAGGTGTACAAACGCTCGGCTTTGGGATCTGATTTGTTGCACTGCTCTTCGGCTTCGAGCATCCTACCGGCGAGGAACATGTGCAGGATGTTCCGGATGAACGGGAGATCGTCCAGCGCCTGTGAGTGGTGGTAGGTGTCGCTCGGTGGGGGAGTTTTCAGCTCAGCCCTGGTAAAGTGGAACCCGTTTTCTCCTGAGCCGGGAGTGGTCGGATTGGCCGGAGTTGTGGGGGTCGTGACACTCGTCGAGCTGGGAGATTGCGTCAAACCATTTGTCGTGGTTTTCGTCGAGAGCGAGCTTGACGAGGTGCTGATGGAAGTGACGGTCGAGCTAGAGGGCTTTCGAAGAAACATGATGGTGAATGGTTGAGAGGGGGTCGTTGAAGGAGGGGAGGAGGCGGAAAGGATGGGAAACGCAACAGGAGTCTTACGACGCTTGATTACACAGCAATCCGCCGGTCACGCCATGCCGTTGTGTCACGCCGGTCACAATTGTCATAAACGCACTCATTCCAGTCCCCATCCGAACCAACAGGGGTCACAGCGGACGCCGCGCCCGTCGTACCCGGATTTGCCGATTTCCGATGTCGCTGGATGTGCCACTTGGACGGAGAAGGGGTGGGACGGAGGAATGGGTGCAAAGTCCACCTGGCCAGTCACTTCGCGCGCGAGCGTTTAGTTTCGATCCCACCAATTGGATTTTCGGGCAGAAGCACAGTCAACCGTTGTAGCCATGTCCAAGTCAATCGTCGTCATTGGGTAAGTGAGCGCTTTCTTGTGCTTCTCGACAGCCAGTATTTAGCTGTCGTCCTCAGTGGTGGCATCATCGGTACATGCACTGCGTACGTATCCTATCTACCCCTCACTACCTCCTCCCCTGATCTATTTTTCGTATAGCTATTACTTGTCAAAACACCCGAGTGTATGTAGGGTTGTAATCATCTACCGTGCCTCGCTTGACATCTTTGCATCGTCGCCAGATCGGTAATTCGACCATCCGCATCTTTGAGGGCAGTTACATCGCAGCCGGGTATGAGTCGCCTTGCTTATCGCGACTTGCACTCACCAAGCGACCCTTTTTCAGAGCGTCCGGGAAAGCAGGTGGTTTTCTTGCATCCGACTGGCATGAGACGCGGACCGCAAGCCTCGGGGCGGTTTCGTTCAAGCTTCATCAAGACCTCTCGGATGAATACGGAGGTTCCCAATTATGGAGCTACCGACGGATGACAACCTTGGAAGTTGCTGTCCACGCGTCTGGTCGTGAAAACAAAGTGCCAGGGGCTGAATGGTTGTCGAGTATAACGCGCTGCAGGTGAGCCGGCACAAAGAATTCGTGGGGCGGGTTTATATCAGACTACCTATTCTTTAGTAAAATCGGTGATGTGAAGAGCACGGCGCAAGTGACGCCTGGAGACTTTACGCGTGCAATGGCGAAACTTGCTCAGGACCGGGGTGTCGACATCACCATCGCTACTGTTACTGAACTTCACGAGTTGGACAACGGAACGAAAGAAGTCGTAGCTATCACAAGCGATGGCCAAAGGATTTCGCACATTGCGACTGACGTTGTCTTTGCTGCGGGTCCCTGGACGGGCAGGTTGACGCGGCAGTTGTTGGGCCCTCGGGCTGGGGCTGTTGGCGAGATCGTTGAAAGGTAAGGTGTTTCCGCTCGTTCATCGTCGCGCTGCTTGGTTGACTTGGAGGATGCTTCAGTCGTTGCTCCAGTTCCATAATCTTGAGACCAAATCCCGCGAACGGGCTGATATCCCCACATGCACTCTTCACGTCGGTGAAGCTTCCTGATGGACTGGAAGGCGCTCCTGAGGTTTATCCTCGTGCTGATGGAACGGTTTATATGTGTGGCGGGGCGAGCGTTCCCGACCCCCTACCCGAGAAGGCAAGCGACGTGCATCATTCACCCCCGCTTGTCGAAAAGCTGCGTAAATTGGCTGCGTTTATCTCGCCCTCGCATCTTGGAGAGGATAGGGCGGCGGTGGAAGTCGCGCAAGCGTGCTACCGACCCGACTCGAGTCGAACCGGAGCACCTCTTATTGGCCGGATGGGTGATGGGTGAGCTGAGGGTCTAGAGCGCGGTAATCAAGGCTAATCCTCTCTGCAGATTGTGGGTCGCGAGTGGGCACCAAGTGTGGGGAATCAATAACGGGCCAGGGACTGGAAAAGTGATGGTGAGTGCTGGATTTGGGAGGTGGATAATTGGGAGCCTCTAACGATTGTGATATTTGAGGCGGAAATGATCCTTGAAGGGCAAGCGAGGTCTGCGGATGTGTCCGCATTGGCTCCGTAGGGTGCGATATGGCGGAGTGGCCTGCAGACATGCTTCGACCAGGGACGGACGACCTGCAGACACGCTTAAGTAATGAAATAGATGGCCTGCAGACATGACCGGGGCCGAGTGATTCCGATAGACGAGCAGTTCGGATATTTCGTCCGTCACTAAACCTTGTTCGCCGTTGCGGGGAGCAGTCTCCAGGCCAGCTTTGAGTACCCGAAAGTGTCCGACCTCTTACGTGCGCGCCCTTGCTCCCATGTGTCCCCCGTAACCCGCGCATCCCCATTGGCTAGCCACACGGACACATCGGCATGCAAGCTCCGAGTCGCCGCTTGAATTCGGCGAGTTCACAAGGAATCGCTTCCGTCATAAACCGACGCACGAATTTCAGAGTCGCGTTGTCCTCCCTCCTCCCTTCATCGTCCCCTTACCCTCTCTCGTTGGGACCGTCATGTACAACCTCACTCACCGCTCAGCAAAGGTCGCCCGCGACGCCCAGCGCCGCATCGTCGCTGGAATGGCCACCGTCGCTCCTCGCATCGGCGATACAAAGGTTCGCATGAGCCCTCTAGAAGAGGGAAACTACATCAACTACCAACGCATTGAGGACAACCTCGCCATCGTCCGCAAGAGGTTTGCTCATTCTCTGCTTCTCGTGGGAGATTCCTGCTCCTCATACCCGTCGTTGTTCCCATCAGGTTGAACCGGCCACTCACGCTCTCGGAAAAGATCCTTTATGGTCACTTGGACGACCCAGCGAACGAGACCATCACTCGTGGTACCAGCTACTTGAAGCTACGGCCAGACGTCAGTCATCCACTTCACCTCTAAGCGCTTGGTCCTTATCGTGATTCTCATTTTGGAACTTGAACACACTAGCGAGTCGCTTGCCAGGATGCAACCGCTCAGGTAAGTAGCTCCTGCTTCCTTGTGGGCGTACGTACTGAGACGTGACGCCTTTCAGATGGCCATTCTTCAATTCATGTCCGCGGGCATGCCCACGACCGCGGTCCCGACAACCGTGCACTGCGACCACCTTATCGAGGCACAAGTCGGCGGTGTCAAGGATCTTGCACGGGCTATCAACATCAACAAGGAGGTCTACGATTTCTTGGCCACTGCAACTGCTAAGGTGGGATGAGCGTCATTCTTTACTCTTCGTCTATTTTCGAACCGGGTGGCACGCGCCACTTTGTTGGACCGTGCCTATCTTCACCAGTATTAGGAGCGTTCCTAACCAATACCTTCCGTTACATTTCCCCAGTACGGCATTGGATTCTGGAAGCCCGGTTCAGGCATCATCCATCAAATCATTCTTGAGAACTATGCCTTCCCTGGTGGTCTTATGATCGGCACCGACTCGCATACTCCTAATGCCGGTGGCCTCGGCATGATTGCTTGCGGTGTTGGAGGCGCGGACGCCGTTGACGTCATGGCCAACTTACCATGGGAACTCAAGTGCCCCAAGGTCATTGGTGTTAACTTGACTGGCAAGATTGGTGGATGGACGACTCCCAAGGGTTCGTGGCTCCCACAAAACCGAATACCAGAAGCACTCACATGTTCTACCCTTCCATCCAGATGTTATTCTCAAGGTCGCGGGCATCCTCACCGTCAAGGGTGGTACTGGTGCCATCGTCGAATACACTGGTCCTGGCGTGCAGTCCCTCTCTTGCACTGGCATGGCTACCATCTGCAACATGGGTGCCGAAATTGGTGCTACGACTTCCCTCTTCCCTTACAACTCCCGCATGGCCGATTACCTCAAAGCCACCAAACGCTCCGACATCGCTGACTACGCCAAGGCCTTCCAACACAACTTGAAGCCTGACGAGGGTGCTGACTACGACCAGATGATTGAAATCGTATGTGCCGAGTCTTCTCCAGAGAATCACAACTAATCTTTTGTTGCCATAGAATCTCTCTGAACTTGAGCCCCATATCAACGGCCCCTTCACCCCCGACTTGGCCACCCCCATCTCCAAATTCGCCGAGGCCGTCAAGAAGAACGACTGGCCACAGGAACTCAAGGTTGCCCTTATCGGCTCTTGCACCAACTCTTCGTACGAGGACATGTCCCGGTCTGCTTCGATCGCCCGTGAAGCTGCTCAACACGGCCTGCAAACCAAGTCCAAATTCACTATTACTCCTGGGTCTGAGCAAGTTCGTGCGACCATTGCTCGTGACGGACAGATCGGCGCTTTTGAGGAGGTTGGTGGTATTGTTTTGGCCAACGCTTGCGGCCCTTGCATTGGACAATGGGACCGCCGCGACGTCAAGAAGGGCGAGGTCAACTCGAGTATGTGTCTCATCGCTATGTGTTGGGCAGCAGGCTCATCGCGTCTCGCCAACAGTCATCACATCTTACAACCGCAACTTCACCGGCCGCAACGATGCCAACCCTGCCACCCATGCCTTCGTCGCATCTCCTGATATCGTCACTGCCATGGCCTTTGCTGGTGACCTCACCTTCAACCCCCTCACTGACAGCCTCAAGGGCACCGATGGCAAGGAATTTAAGTTCTCCTCTCCCTCCGGCAATGAACTTCCTCCTCGCGGCTACGACCCCGGCGAGGACACCTTCCAGCCCCCTCCGGAGGACCGTGCATCTGTCAACGTCATTGTCGACGCCAAGAGCGACCGCTTGCAACTTCTTCAGCCCTTCAGGCCATGGGATGGCAAGACCCCCCAGGATCTCCCTGTCTTGATCAAGGTCCACGGCAAGTGCAGTACGTACTTCTCTTCGCCTCGCATCCTGCAATATTATATTCAAGCCGTCTGTGCCTCCCTTTAGCCACTGATCACATCTCCGCTGGCGGTCCGTGGTTGAAGTACCGTGGCCATCTCCAGAACATCTCCCGTAAGCACCCTGCTGCAATTCTCCTAATCTGCCTGCCAACCGACTATACACCACAGAAAACTGCTTGATTGGTGCCATTAACTCTGCCAATATGGAGGCTAACAAGGTCCAGAACCAGATCACTGGCCAATGGGATGGAGTTCCCCAAACCGCCGCCTACTACCGCGACAGGGGCATCAAGTGGGTTGTCATCGGTGAGTCTGAGTCTGAACACACAGCTCTCAACCGACAGTCGCTGACCACAACCGTGTTCAGGCGACTCGAACTACGGTGAGGGATCTTCCCGTGAACACGCAGCCTTGGAACCCCGCTATCTTGGTGGCCTTGCTATCATCGTCCGCTCCTTCGCTCGTATCCACGAGACCAACTTGAAGAAGCAAGGCATGCTCGCTCTTACTTTTGCCGACCCTGCCGACTACGACAAGCTCCAACCCACCGACAAGGTCGATATTCTCGGCTTGGAATCCTTCGCCCCCGGCAAGAACTTGACCTTGGTTGCCAAGCACGCCGATGGGAGCAAGCACGAGATTTCATTGGCACACTCCTTCAACGAGGGCCAGATCGAATGGTTCAAGGCGGGTAGCGCATTGAACTTGGTAAATACCCAAACTCGAACGTATCGATGTCGTTACTAAACCGAGTCTATGCAGATGGCTGCCAAGGCCAAGAAAAACTAGATGCGGATGAGTTGGTTGGAGTATTAATCCCGTCCTTTTGCTATTGCTGTCTTTGTATATTTCTCTTTCACGTCATTACGCCAACCTTTGTTGGTCGTTCACTCATTGTGCCCTGCCTGGGAGGGGGCTAATTCTCTTATTGTCACGCCGTTTCTTTGCTCTCGGATCTGTACGACGTCGTAGGTGCATTGACCTAAAAAAAAAATCAAGTCTCGCATTCTAAGGACTACCGAAATGGCGATCTCGAATACGCGGTGGGATGGAAGGTCGAGAAGCTATCGCGGTAGGACGGGGTTGGAAGCGTAACCGAAACTTGAGCCTGCGAGTCCTCTGGCGATCAGACTGAACTCGTTTGCTGCGTCGCACGTCTGGCGTGTACTTCTCGAGCTACCGGATTAAAGGCCTCAATCCAATGCAGGGATGTTAACGGATGAACAAGGACGTACGACGTGGCCACGTATAAAAACTTGTCTTTGGCCTCCCGAGTGAGCAGCGGGTTGTTCATCTCCGGCTTTACACCCATCAATGGCAACGTACTTCTTCGAATTGAAAAGTGAGGCTTACCGAGTAAAGCACCTCCTTCATCCACGTCCGGTGCTCCGGTATCTTGCCCAACAACAACGCCAGCAGTTCGACGAGGTTTGGGATCGTCGACCTCGGCGAGGCACCCGCGATGCCCAGCATGAGGGCCCTGGACATGGCGGGGCCGTGTTGTTTGAGGATTTCTTTTGCTTGTGGGAGGTATTCGGGTATCGCTGTCGTCGAGAGGAGATGTGAGTATGATATGTGCACAGATGTGTTGGGACGTACCGAATGTACGGCGACAGAAGGTGTGCTACAAGGGTGATAGAGTGAGGTCGGCAAAGATAAGATGGAACGAATGTCAGCTTACCAGGAATTTCGCAGCTTCGACCAACGAGTAACGTTCTTCGAGAGTCAGCCCGCGAATCGCACATTCCATCAGGCTGTTCATGAGCTCTGTGGGGAGTTGGATTAGGCAGACGATGAAATGCGTTGAAACCTGTTATCTTAAATTGAGAATGGAGTCGGGCTGTGGGGGAGTGTCGCTACGTACGGTCATCAGATAGACGAAGAATCCCCGGACGATGTCGGGATTCTAGGTGGTAAAATGAGGCGTTGAATACTGGTGAGGAAGACGAGGAAATGGGGGTGTACATACCGCGTCCATTGCGCCTTCAGGACTCAGCGCCGCAAGCGTGTATTGCACTAGTAACAACGTCGCCTTTCCGACCACATCCTGCACACCTTTCAAAATGGATGTACGGAATACAGCAGGGCCGAGCTGCGAGGTCAACATCGTCGCGAGGCTTAACCATGCTTGCGTGATTTGCCGTTGGGCGGCGTTGCAGACCAGCTCAAGTATTGGAGCGGGTGGTAGCGATAAGAGGGTGTTGTCGGCAGGGAGAGACGTTATTGCTTTTATTAGCTCGCTGACGGCCTTGAAATATAATGTTAATCTAGTGCTCAGAGGTAGTCGGTGGTTACACACACCTCGCTGATCTCAGCATCCGCGGACCAAATCCTGATAGTCAGGGTAAGGATCTCGATTATGTCTGCCCGCAAGGCTACCATTCGGGGATCTTGCCGAGCCTCTTCCATTAGTTGTATGGTCTCCTGTTCGTCTTCAATGCTAATGATGTCATTTGACAAGGGGTCTGTGTTGTTCGTCAAGCCTCGAGCACAACCGCTGAGGGCTTGTAATCGAGCCACGCATGCAATCCGAGCCTCCTCTGGGAACTGACCAACAATTAGCATCATGTATGGACACTGGTGGATGTGTCATACTTCGGCTGCCTGACTCAAGGTCTCCGCGAGGGAATTCACGAGTGGGGTTACCACACCCTGTGGTACGTGACTTAGTTTTCAGACCGATAGAGCCAGGCCAGGGGGCGCACCTCCACGGGACCAATACCCTCCTTCAAAGGTAATCCTTGTATGACACTGCATATTGCTTGGAGAACTTTGGCCTTCTCCGTATCCTAACAGAGCGAAAAGTGAGTGATTCCGTCAGGATGAAGAGTATAGTTTGCGAACCGGTATCGAGGGCAGGTTGGCATAGAGGGTGGCGAAGGAATCGATATGAGTGGATAGAGCTTTCCTGTTGTTTTCGCATACATCCCGGAGGGCGCGGGCCGTATGGAGAGATAATGAAGGTTCCGAAAACGCAGTAACAACGTAGTTCATAGCGTTCATCAGTATGTCTGTGGATTCCAACTCATGAAACCACGTCGAGTATGCGCCTGATTGGATCATTAGTAAATATCACTGAGCGGAGCGAGTAGACCCCACCAATAAGGTCGAGCGCCGTTCGTCTTATTTGGTCTTGTCCCTGCATTGGCAGTCGTCCTAGAACGTCCGGTCCAAATATGGTCTCTAGATAAGGGTTCCTTGAAGATGGTATAGCTTCTTGCAGCGCCTTGACTGAATATAAAGCAGATTCTATGGCCTTGGAACAGTCCCTTTAGCGAAGATGGAGATGCCATAGATGTGGACGCGGCGCACCTCCCAACCCCCTTGCGGCACCGTTCCTGGGACAACAGGGGCCAGTAGTTGGACAAGGCCCGGTACTACAGGGAGGAACAACTCGTCTCGTACTACATAGTACCTGTGCAACATGTTAGACAGACCCTGCGTGTAGAGAAGTGGGTAGACTTGCTGACGTGTTTATTAAGGTGTCACCGAGATCTCGGCGGAAGCTAGGTGATTGACGGTCTTCAGCACTTGGAGATACAAATATCGCTAATCATGGCCTACGCTTGAAATTTATCTCGTTGGTCTGAGGAATGCAGTGTGAACGTCGCCGCAAATACAATTCTTACTTCCAACGCACCTTGGCCCCAGGTTCGGTATCCTTCTTGAAGTGTTGGCCAGCGAGCCTTTTGAATCAGGGTGGTGACAAGTTCGAGATCTATGGCTTTGATGGTCGGCCAAGCCGAGTTGGTCGCATCGCGACTGAAGTCGGAATCAAGAATCACGTCTTGGAATGAAGACCAAAATTGCAGTGTCATCTACAGAAAAGGGTCACTCTCAAGTCTTCTTTCTGTCTGCTGTATCCATACCTCGCTTTCTTCCTCATCAGCACCATACCAACCAGGAAAGCCGGTGTACCCGAGCATCGTGCGTAAGAAAGTCTGCACATTCGGATCGACCACATTGCGAACGAGGTACTCAGTCGAGTGTTCACCGATCGCAACCAGCAGTTTGCAGAAAGCATGCGAGATTTCGTCGACAGAAGAAGCTGGGCATAAATGTCGATAAAGGAACAGCCGTCGCGTGACTATACTCACTTGCAAGACTCTCTTGTAAGATAAGACTACCCCCGGCAGAAATCCACTGCAGTAATGGTTCCGTCAACGCTTTGGTGCCTTTGCCTTCTGATAGACTTGATCGTGAGAGGATGTCTCCTAAAACGTCACAGGTCGCCACGAAGGAATCCTGGTTTCGTAGCAAGTCTATGAGAATGGGTACCAATGAGGTAAGCTCGCTAAAAGTAAGGGTCAGATAAATAATTGAAAACGAGATGCCCGGGTGGAACTCACTCGCCCGGCAAACCCCAATTTACCCAAGCTTCCGCTGCTTTCAACCAAGCCAAGCGCCCGTTTATTGGCACATCGTCCCTAACAGGCAGATTAGAGAGAAAGAGTTGCATAACAAGTGGCAAGGCCAGTTTTAGACTGCTTGTCATGCGAGTTCTTCGTTGCATAAAGGGAATTGAATGAGCTCAAGGGTTCAAAAGGGTCAACTTCCACATACTTGGCAGTTCCCAGTAGATCCGCGGATCGTACCTCCTCAACAGCTATACATAAGAAGTCGGGGGCACATTCAATGGGAGCCTGGACCAATCCTGAAAGAACATCTTTGATCCAGTCTTGCCAAAGGGGTTTGTCGAGCGGGCATAGCCGAAGGGCCAACGCTGAGAGCTGCCCGAAATTCCAACGTGTGTAAATGCGTGGCAGACACGATTGGTGAAAAAGATGTCGAATGGAACGTACTGCCACGTAAAGCTTGCGCATCACGACGCGACTGACTCCCCTTGCGGCTGCTTGTGTGGTAAGATTGAGTAACAGGTCCCGTAGAGCGTGAGCGTTGGTGATGGGCCATTGTTCCCTGAAATGTAATAGTGTTATTGACCTTCGTGAGGTTCGACGGGCATGGTACATCGACACACCAGTCACGAGCAATCTTGAGTTGCGCGGTGTGGGCTCCAAAGAACTGAATTTGGGGGTCCTGGGCACAATGAGACGTATGCAGAAGCACGACGCGTGCGGTTCGTGCGTGTTGAAATCAATCCTGGATGCGAGGTGGCAAAGAATCGCGGCGATTGAAACTGACTGTGCTGTTGAGGAAAGGGACAACAAGACCCCAAGCTTCTGGTCGCAACTGTAGTTCTACGAGGTCTCTCTGTAACGCTTGAGAGGTAGCCGAGTCCGTTTGCGGCAAGTAGATTCGTTGAATGATCTGTGTGTAGGCAGGGAGATTGCAATGAGCGTCGAGTTCCTGTGGCGCGACGACATGGATTGGATCGTGTCACACATTCGCGGCTTGCTCAACATCGGAAGGAGATATAGACATAAACGTCGGCAAAGATGGCTGTTGAAGTTCTTGTTCGGAGCCATTCAGCATAGTGGGGAGAGGGTCGTGATCTAGTAGTTACGGAGGAGAAAAGAGTTGCAGTGAAGCGTGAGTGTTACGAGCGTGAGAGTTTTGGTTGTGACACGCGTACAATCTGTGACCGTTACCGCGCCACCTTCCTCCCAAAGACCTCTCGCTGTCTTTTGGAGCGGGGTAACTGAAATTGCATTTTGTTTACTGCACACACGTCGTACGGTATGAGTCTATTTACCGGCAACCACGCATAGTCGTCCCTCATACACAATCTTGCCGTTTCGGTTGCAGTGCCCATTACCACACCCAGCACTTGCTACTCAATGTCATATTCGTGACCCAATTTTCGGCTTTGCTCAGGGAGATTTGTCGATTCCTACTTTCAATGATCCTACCCGCAAGCGGACCAACCAATGCAGCGTCAAGGGTGCCTCTGGCTTCGCCATCAAATAGAACCAGCGGTAACACAGGTCATTGAAGATGGGAATGAAAGCCAGCCCATGGCAGCTGCACCGGGGGGATATTCATCAAGGGTGTCCGATGCGGTTAGTCGTCATAACCTAGCAATACGAGTACGCATGTTCCCGGATGTTAAACTGCACCGATGCGACCCACGAATATCCAGAAGATGCCACAGCGCCTTCCCATCGAGAAAAGGATGATCGCTGACTCCCCGCGGGTACCCCAGCCTGAGGTATTTGAGAGGGGCATTGACGAAGATCGACAGGCAGATCTGCGCTCTGTAGCTGATCATAAACACACTTTGGAAGCGTTGGGTCTACGTTCGTGTTAATTCTGCATCGCATAAGGATACAGACAGAACACATTTTGATGATTAATGAGTAGATCCGTTATAAACCGATTTCATCTGCGTAGGGGAGGGATGAAAGTTCGCCAACAGCGACAAACGTCGGCTTTGAGGAGGTGATGGTCGAAGTAGCCTGGAAGATGAGTAGGTTGAGCAGTCGCGTCGCAAGTGTAAAGCTATATACATACCTTCGCGAAGGAAGCGGCGTCCACCTTCTCGAGGGCAGAGGATAGCGATGCGAGCGACGCCTGATCAGCACCGAGCAACTGGCAGAAAAAATAATAAGTAAGGAATGGATGTCAAACTCTTATCTTGGGCGTACCTTGCTGCCGAGGGCATGCACCTGAGCCTCCTTCTGCTCAAGGGCCGCTGCTGCTCTGAATTTTGCCTTTGCGACAGCCCCATTGAAGGCATCGCCCGTCAGCGATCCGGATTTGACATCCTTGATGGCTTTAGCAACTGCCGATGCGGCCGTCTTGAGTGCTTCACCTGAATGAGACTGAATGACGACACCGGCAAGGGCAGCATCAGAGTAAGGGAGGTATACCGCCTGGGCCGTGGCCCCTGGCGCAAGCGCAGAGGCGATGGGAGACACAGACTGGGCCCACTTGATGGACGTCGTGGGGTCGAGGTATGCTGAGAGGATGGCAAGTTCAGGAGAGGCGGAGGAGCTGCCATAGCCGATGAATACGGTTTGCGGGCCATGTGAATGTGAGTCGGGAGATGGGGCAACCCGGGTTTCTCCACCAAAATATTTCGTTGGTGTGGACGTCGGTGCAGCACCCGATGCCGCTTCCGCCAAATGTTCATCGACCAGCTTCTTCAAGAGAGCCTCATCCACGCCCGTACCGATAACCGCAATGTTGCCTGAAGAAAACACTTTTGAAGCGTACTCTTTGACGTCATTTACGGTGAGATGATGTGAAGACGGTGCGAACACGGACGAGCCAAGACCATTTCTAAATGCAACGCTGTGGGCAAGCTCAACGGCAAGTGTTGCAGGGTTGTTGTAGGCAGCAGTTGCTTCGCCCTGTACAAGGGGTGCAACACTCTCAATAAATTCATGGCGAGCGAACCGCGGTGAGGTAAGTTGCGACGCGAGGACGTCGACGAAATACGCCCTGCGAGATAATACTATGTTAGCGCGAGGGTCATTGATAGTACGAAAGATGACATACTCGTTGCCCGGAAGGAAATCGGCAGTGAGGGTGATGTATTCCCGTGAAATTGAGCTGGACAGGACGCCTCCGAAAAGCTCCGTCTCACGAACAGTACGCAGCGCAGAACGCTTTCCAGTGTCCTACGGCGCGTAAAAATTATACGGCTAAGCTTATCGTTACATTTGAGCATATGCCAGTGCGTTTACCTTGAAGGCGAAGTTCTTCAAGAAGTGGGCAACTCCTGGTTTAGTTTCATAGCGGGATCCAGCCTTCACCAGAACGGTAACGGACGACGTGGGTTGGCCATAATTGATAGAGGCGATGTTGGGAGTGCTAGAGGCTACGGTTGCATATGCCCGTCCTCGGGATGCTCTCAACGACGCAGAAAGCATAGCGGTCTACTCAAGTGTGAGGGAAAAACAGGAAGCTGGCGATTGGATGGTCCACTGGCAAATTGTTCCCACATTCTACGTAACAGTTGTGGGAAATCTACGGCCGTAAACGCCGGCGAGGCTAACTGTGTTATTCAACACTCCCTGTTACTCGGACAGGACGGCGAAACGCTACATGACTACCGCTTGGTATAGTACCTGTGGCATTCAACAACACGATTGCTTACTGTATTGCCTGATCTCGCCACAGCTCAGCCGTCAAACTTAACATGTATCTGCTAGCCTTGGTGCCGATTTGTTGTTCATGCTTACAGTATATGCTTCAGATGCCTTTTACAACCTTTCTTCGTGACATGGAGAATCAACTGCATGACGTATCGCACCCAATGATTCATGCCAAGATTGTGTCCCATGATGGAATCTAGCCGATTCCGTGGACCGGAACCTCAACTAGCACATATATCCGGCACGATCGCGAAAGCCATGAGCAGGGATTTTCAACCTTATGGCATGAGCACGTGTCCACTTGCACCAATTCGGTCGAGGACGTTTCTTTCTCTGCCGGATTGTCCCACTCCACAACCCCCGCTAGTCCCAACGATACGCCACACCGGCACGGTATGGCACAGTCGCGAGGCCTCGCTTGGGCCCGAGACACTCATCCTGCCTGTCATGCCTGCTGAACTCCCGCTATAAACGACCAGTGTGGACTTTGCCGCTCCTTGGTGTGCCCCCCCCGGGAACTCGTTTTGCCAAACACCCTAAACTACCAAGGGAATGCGTATCATAACCATCATTAACGCGTTATACCTTGTGTTCGTCGTCACTGTTTCTGCGGCACCGTCGCACAGCTTTGGTGAAAAAATCCCCCAGTGAGCAGTAGCACGCGACTGGTGCCTTGATACCTATTCAGGACGTCTTATTTACATCACATTGCATTTCTCTTCTAAAAGCACCCTAGATGCGGTATTTAGGAGTGGGAACCGAGTTGGAGGGCTTCTTACCACAGTCCGTCTAGGAGAGGATGCCCTGTCAAACGTTCGAGAAACACTGAACAAGGCTGAACCTTACATGTGCGTCGACAAGATCAACTCAAACTTGAAATTGTTTTTTATTATCACCCAGTTATGATCGGCTATTCGATTCCAAGGTCGAGGATCTGATATTCCGGTACCAAGAGCGCTGGATAAAATTGTTTCCCGAAAAGCCTGCACCATGGACCAAGGGTGAGAAGGCACATTGGCTTGATGAACTTTTGTGAGTATTCCAGATCTTTCGTTGTTCTACCCGCCTGATAAATTCCAAGAAAACCCAATGGCCGTGCCACCAAGAAGAGCATTCTCATGAGAGATTGGAATAACATCGAGCGGCTGAGACAAGAACTGGAGGAGGCCATGCAAGTAGCACGACCGTACACAGTGGAGTGATCAGAATCCATTGGGGAGTAGAGAGCAAAACACCCGTAACGTTAGTGCGGATCCTGGAAGGATGCTATATTAGGTTTCATGTCGTACATTTTACTCTTGAAGCTACAGTCGTCAAATGTAACTATTTCCACCTTGTCCCTAATCCGTATTCTTGTGTGCTTACGCCCATGTCTGGGGGCGGGAGGGTTCAGCCTCGCTTGTCGTATCACGCGACCGCCGCCACCGAATTCAAACATCTCTTCGGAACCCACCATCCGAGCAGCTCTACCGCCGGTTTCACCATCGGACACCACATTACAACTTTTTTTTTTTTCGTCCTTGTTCATAGACCTCGATGTCTCTGCGACGCCGACCTGCTGGGAGTCCTCATTCTCAAAATGATCCTGCGAAGGGTTCTCAGACAACCGAGTCGTCATCAAGTGACTCTGGGCCATCAAACGAGCAACCAAGCGCATCGAAAAAAAGTCCTAAGCAACTAAACAGAAAACCAGGACCTGAAATCGCGCGGTCAAGAGTTCACGTCGTGCTGTCGGCTATCTTCATCGGCCTCATCCTCGCTGTGGTTCGACGCTCATCCCAACCTCTCCCTGATACATGGGCACTATGTTCCAAAGAAGGGAGCATGATCTACACAGTGGACGAGACACGCCCGACAGTAGAATGTATCGTCACTCACAAGGAAAGAATTGTGGATTGGGGCACGGTAGAAGATGTTCGAGAACGTTGGGGAGATAAGGATGTTACGGGGCCCGTCTCAGGAGCTCCATTGTGGTCTGCAAAGGCGGGTCTGAAGTTCAAGTATCTGAAAAGGGGTCAAGCTGCATTTCCTGGGTTTGCAGGTGCGAATTGAAAGTGTCCTGGGGAGCCCATTTCCGCTAAGACTTTCGCAACAGACGCTCATGCCCACGTCCTACAATGGGGGGCGACGCGAGAACCTGATATTTTAGGGTCGCCATCGCCGAACGGTCGGTCAAAGTCTCGATCATACCCACGTGCTGAAAACGCTCATGATCCCGCTTGTAGATGTCTCTCAGCGTATAGTGAAGTATATCAAAGCGAATCCGGCAATTCTCAATGACACGTCGATGTGGATCTATGGTTTGGGATGGGATCAAAATCTGTTTCCTGGTGGGCAATACCCAACAGCGGTAAGTCCTGCCAAATACCCACTGTATTACTCCGCTAATATGGTGATCCTCTAGGCGGACCTTGATATCGACATCCTAAAAGGTCGACCTATTGTTCTGGCCCGAGTCGACTCACATGCCTCATGGGTCTCACCGAGGGTGTTAGAAGTACTTGGCGACCTTCCCGACCACGTCGACGGTGGAGCAATTATCAGAGACGAAAATGGAAAGGCTACAGGTACTTGAATCATATCACCTACCTCCAGAGATAGGTAACTAACGCAACCTGCGTACCCATAGGGATTTTCGTCGACAACGCCATGGATCTCGTCGGTGCGGACTCGTTACGCCATACGCTTCATATAAACTGTCTGACGGCACTTTATTTCATAGTCGCTAAACAACCGCCTTGGACAGATGTCCAAAGACTACAAGCCTTTCGTGTCACAGCGCGAGATGCGCTCGCCCATGGTCTAACGTCAATACACGACGCGTATAGCTCACTAGCAGACGTCAAATTCTTCAAAAAGTATGCCTCAGTGATTCATTTGCTATCATTTGCCTTTGCTAACCTTCCCTGCAGACTAGCTGACCATGGTGCTCTGCCGGTGAGTTTCTGTCGTGTGACATATTGTGTTACAACCACTGAACGCTCAGGTAGCTTCGGTTAAACCTGATGGTGGGTGCCGAAACGGAAACGCCTTGGAACCAGACCATGGAAAAGCTAATCGGCTATGGGAATGAGCGATTGGATGTCCGAAGTATCAAACTTGTCGCTGATGGTCGGTGCGCTGCTACGAATGATTACGCCCTGCTTAGCTACATCTTTTAGGTGCTTTGGGGTCATGGGGTGCTGCTCTTCTCGAGCCATATAGCGACCAACCTGATAACCGAGGACTGATGAGGAGTACAACGGAGAGCTTACACGAGATGATCCGTCACTTCGCAAAGGGGGTAAGTCTTGACTTCATCTCCATACTGGCTTATCTACTGACTATTCCTCCAGGGCTGGCAAGTGGTGAGTCATGTCTTGCATGCTATCGAATTTTGGCCAAATGACCGGACCCTTTGTGTTTAGAACGTGCATTGCATTGGGGTACGAACTAAACTTTCCCTTCCCACTCACCGAACCCTCATTTTTTCCTGTTGACGTATGTAAATGCAGGACCGGGCGAATAATGAAGTCCTAAATGCCTTTGAGAGCATTTTGCCCGAGGACCCGTCCGGACTTGGGGAGCATCGCCACCGCATTGAACACGCACAGATATTGACACCAGCCGATATCAAGCGATTAACGGATCTTGGACGTGGGTTATTATATTGCACAGCCAGTGAGATAGTATCCCGATCATTGAAGTTTGACAGTCATCGCAAGCATGCAACCTACTCATGCGACAAGCGACATGGGATATGCAGAGAAACGACTTGTGCGTATTTGGTTACGGTACAGGGTGTCCGTTATCCGCTCATTCGACGTGTTCCAGGGTCCAGAGAGAATAAAGGGCGCATACGCTTGGAAAACCTTTATCAGGTCAGAGCAACAGACAAGCGCATGGGGTCACTACGAGCTCACAAACACCCCTACAGACACGGAGCACGCCTTGCGCTAGGATCTGATTTCCCAGTTGAAGGAATCAATCCTTTGCTAGGCTTCTATGCCGCCGTCACCCGCCTCGACGTCAAAGGAAACTCACCACACGGTGACGGTGGTTGGTGAGTCACACCCATCACCCCGCGTATAACAACTGACACACTTTCAGGTATCCTGAAGAACGGTTGTCGAGGGAAGAGGCACTTCATGGTATGACCCTCGGTGCTGCGTATGCAGGATACCATGACGATATTATCGGTACGGACTGCGGACCTGACGTTGGACTAAACTGAGCGTCTTCACGAACACCCAGGTTCTCTCACTCCAGGGAAACGCGCAGATATCGTCATCCTTGACAACGATATAATGCGTATTCCTCCAGCCGAGATCCTTAGAACAAAGGTCTCTGCAACCATAGTAGACGGGGCTATTGCTTTCGGGCAGCTCTGACCATCCCCATACGCTTACGTTGATCTAGAGCCATTGCCAATGTACCAAGGTGGGATGTCGAAGTGGTTAAATCCTCTGGAACGTCACTCACTGCGCGTGCCATCACGTGCTCGATTGACACGAGTCATTGGAAATATCTCCCCGCTACCATAGTCTTTTGTCAAGCGGCCAATGTCAAACATTTTCTCACTTCCTCCTGAGCTTCTCTCTCAGATTCTCGTCGACACCCTGGCTGAAGCCCGGGAGTACAACAATGCTTCAACGTACGGGAAACCCTTTCCCTTCGCATCTGACGCAACACATTGGCTCCGCCTCACCAACCGAGCTTTCAACTCCGTAATCCTCTCCAGTCCCGAGATCTGGTCATTCGTCGCCATAACAGAAAATATACCCACCTATGGAGCCAGAGATATCGATCTGCTTCGACTTAAATGGAAACCACACACTTTACATTGTATCGAGAGAAGCGGCACTTGTCCTTTGGACGTTACACTCGGCAACACACAAGATCACGCGCTCCCTCGACTTGAAACGCTAACAGTACTCGCCTGGAATTCTCAGCCTAACCCCTCCCTTCCTCTCGCTGTCGTTAATGCGCCCAACGTCGAGCATCTAACAGTCACTGGTCGCCTGTTTCATAGGATCCGGTTCTCATCATCAAATATGCCGAGACTGCGTTCCCTGAGGTTTATGCAATGCGAGGCATCATTTGTAACTTTACTCAACTCAATGGCGGAGAGTCTTGAACAACTCGACATCAGCTTCCTTACTGGGGGCCCCGACAATCAGGTTGAAGTGCCCAGCAAGACCCCATTTCTCGCACTGCACACCCTCCGAATCAACATGATGTCCAGATGGAACTTGCTGACGGAGTACATCCATGTTCCAAATCTCCGGAAATTGACCCTTTCATCTCCTCCCACAAACGCCCCTCATGACCACACCAGATACAGATGTCCCAGGCAACTGGAGATGATGCCTCATCTACACAGCTTGGAGTGGCTATCTGTGGCTGCAGCTACTGTCACGCCCAAAATACGAGAATCGTTTGAGGCGATTCTTACTGCCTGCCCGAATGTCCAGCAACTGACTGTAGTGGAGAAACTTGTAAAAGAGCCAAAAGCGCAGGCTCTGTCAAGATTTGGCCCATTAACCGAGGAGTTGAAGGCGTTAGCGACCAAGGACGAGAATTGGGTAACGTTTTGTGCGGGTTTAAAGGTGTTGAAGGTCAGTTGTCCTAGTTTAGAGCTGTTGGACGAGGTGATGAAGCTCAGAAAGGGAGTTTTAGAGGTGGTACAAACTGGGTATAGGGCGACATACTAGCCTCGTAATTCGGAAGGCCGGGGTGTCTAATAGATATGGCGTACATGCAGTACTCGATCTGATCCAATGAGATGTAACTTGACAACATAGCCGTTGAGAACTGCGGTCATGAGTACCGGGTACGTTAGTTCCATTAGAATTGTGAGTGACCGGAACGGATTTGTGGTTCCCATGTCAAGGCTTATCCAGACCCCCAGCTGTAAGCCCTGTATTGTTTCCGGTATTGCAACCACAGTACTGTCACACGAAAGGCTGGGTAACAGTTCAAGGGACGATCAGACCGCCTCGGGATGCTGTGGTGGTCTACAGTCGTCGATGTCGGTATCTCACGCGACGCCTTCTGCATTGATAAGGACCTACATCCCCCTGCACGCAGTTGATAAGAATAAAAGCATATATATAAGCTCTCATGTACATTGCCAGCCTGGATCGAAGGACTGATCTATAGTGATTCGAGTCCTTATTGGTGCAAAGGGACGCAAATGCATGGCCATGAATCATCGCAACATGGCTCGAATTCGATTGTCCGTCGAACATCTGGGCACCAGTGCATGTTGTACGGACTACAAGTTCAGCAATTCCCTTTGTTAGTTAGCTGAGCTGTGGACGTTGACCAAGTTGGCTTGTTGGGGTATCAGTCGAAAGTCGAACCCTCAGGAACGTCACGTACCTTTGACATTTCCCAGTCTATTCACCCACCCACCCATTTGCTTGCGCGTTCGAAACATAGATCTTCTTGTCTTTTAACCAGACGGAACTCATGTCAAACATATTCTCACTTCCGCCCGAACTCCTATCCCTCATCCTCCTTGAGACTCAAGCTGAAGCCCGAGCGTACAACACCTCGACGCACAAGAAACGCTTCCCGTTTCCGCCTAATGCGATACACTGGCTCCGCCTCACGAATCATGCTTTCAATGCCATAATCCTCTGCACCCCCGAGCTCTGGTCATTTCTTGCTATTACAGAAGATGCGCCCACTCACCAGAAGTCGCCAATCAGGTTCCACCAATGGGAGAGGCATATTTCACGTTACATCGAGAGAAGCGGAACTTGTCCTTTGGATGTAACGTTTGCCTACACACACGACGAAATTTTACAACTCGCCTACACCCTTCTTTCACCACACATGGATCGTCTGCGCACCCTTCGTTTCCTCACGGGATTCACAACATCCACTCATCTCCGACCATCGTACAAGTTCCTCCAACCATTTCTCGTCGGAAATGCGCTCCCACGACTTCAGGCGCTCACTGTACAGACCTGGCACATGCGATCTGATGACCACTGCGATCCCCTCGTAATCAATAACGCAGCCAACATTAAGCATCTAACCATTACTGGTAGCCAGATGCACGAAGTCCGCTTCTCATCACCGAATATCCCGAAACTGCGTTCCTTGGAATTTAGTCAATGCGACATGGATCGGGCATCCTTTGCAACATTTATAGACCCGTCGAAGGAGACCCTCGAATACCTCAACATCGATTTCTATCTCGGCGGTTGCTCTCCGGTTAGAGGTCCCGTCCGCAGGATCCCCCTTCTCGCACTTCGCACCCTCCGAATCAACATGATGTTTGGATGGAATTTGTTGACGGAGTATATACACGCTCCTAACCTTCGGTCATTGACCCTGTTATGGCCACCACGACACGCTCCTCATAACAACTCTGCCAGCAAGGATCCAAAACCGTTGGATCCAATGCTTCATCTACACAGTCTGGAGTGGCTAGCAGAGGCTGCAGACACTTCCGACGGACGCGAGTCGTTTGCGGCGATTCTCGCTGCGTGCCCGAATGTCCAGCAGATGAGCATAGTGGAGAAACATATCAGAATTCCGAGAAATAGAGGTCTACAAGGTTTTGGCCGATTAACGGAGGAGTTGAAAGTGTTGGCAACTGAGGAGGAAGGCGGGGTGAAGTTTTGTGCCGGTTTGAAGGTATTGAGGGTCAGCTGTTCGAGTTCGGAGTTGTTGGACGAGGTGAAAAGGCTCAGGGCGGGCGCATTAGAGCTGGTAGAGACGGGGTACAGAGCAACATACTAACCTCTTGCTCTCGGAACCAGGTGTCTCATATTTGTGGTGCACGAAGGATTCTCTGTGGGACGGAATTAGCTAGTTGAAGTGTAATTCAGCGATACGGGTTTCTAAAATGGTATGAGGAGTACGCTTGATCGAAACTACATCGCTGGAACTCATGGCTCAACTACCGCCTATCTGACAAGCCCACGGCGCAAACACGGTTTTATCAATGCCGTGACCCTGGCCTGATTGAAGATGATGGGTAGCAAAGGAGAAAGGAGGTAAATGACAAAGTCGCAAGTACGCTTTTCCCGCAATTCTTGTGATAAAGTTGATCTACACGGAAGGAGTATCGACGTCGTGCTTCTATGGCTAATTCGGTGACTTACGCTATTTGGTTGCTGGAACTTCTCCTATGCGGACGTCTTGCTCTGTTCAGGCCTCTCTCCTTTAATGTCTTCCTCCTCCTCATCTACCATTCCCGGATCGACTGATTTCTGCTGCCTCTTGTCCTTCATCTCCGCTTCCGCCTCCATCTCCTCGATTCGCTTTCTGAGAGCAGCGACTTCTGCTTGCTGTTGATACTGGGTCCAATAGGCCTTGCCTGATGGGCCAGAGCTAGCCATGAAGTTCGAGGCGGCTTGGAAGACCTTGTCCATACGGCTACTAAGCGTTGGTACAAACAGGTTCTCCGAAGTTGACACCACGACTTGCCTTTTCTGTAGGGGTGAATGGGGAGTATGGGGTGGTTAAAGCTTGGACCGAAGGCGTGTGGTTAACCTTCAATCGAGAGTCGGGAATTCTTCCTTTCCGAAATCGAAAAAACGATCCCTAAACTGAATTTGGGGGACGACGTCATCATTTATCCAAGCTCTTGAGGTATGTGTGTCGTCCTCCTGTCTTGTAAACCACCGAATGGACATAGTTTTGCCATGGTACAGGCTCTCTGGTGAAACGACAAGCGCTGACAGGGATCTTCCTGGACGTAGAACGGCCTATTTTGGGAGCTGACATAATTTATGTTCGGCGCTTCGAGGGCATCAGCGGGGGAATCTCACGTCGCCACCGAGGGGGAAGCCGGGTGCACTGAATGGAACCAACGTCGACGACAGAGTTGCATGCTGATCGCACAGAAGCAAGGTCAAAAATACCGCCATTGGTAGTTCTGTGTGAAGAGAAACCGGTGCCAAAGCCAACCCGTTGAGCGATTTGAGCTCGTCATTGCCACATCGTCACGGCAAACCCTTGGCTGTGACTCCTACACGTGCCTCGTTCGTTCCTTCGCAGATATAAAGCTGGCTCGCGTTTTGATCTCGTTCTAGCAACCATTCCCCGTCCTCCAAGGACAGAAAGCGCTCCTTCACTTCAACTTTCGCACTTCGGCGTCCCAAGTTTTCATCCTACACTTCCCTCCCGTACCACTTCAGAGAACAACCATGGGCTCTACTGTATGTACTGCTGCAACTACCGTACCGTCTGGCATGCCTAACACCTTTCTATGCATACAGCAGGCTATTCCTGTGGGGTACGCCCGCAGCGCTCTCTCTTTTGAGCCTGCTGGCGGCCTTCACGAACGAGCTTCTTCTGAGCTCGCTCTTGATCCATCTACACAACACAACACCTCTTGTGAACAATCTCACAACCTCGCACCAGATCACACACACAGTCCTATTCGAACGCGCTATAATTCATGTCTTGGAACGTGCCAGTCTCTTCGCCAATCGGATCTTGGGCTGTCCCTCTGGACAGCGTAGACCAGCAGCAGCAACAGCAATGGCAGCCCTATTTTGTGAACGAAAGCACTCGTTCCACCCGCTATCCTCCGCATTCTGAACAGCAACAACGCCGGCCCAACCAGCCTATCGAGACTATCGCCTTTTACCCCGGAGCCCTTGTTCCTATCAACCCAGAGCCCGCTCCTGCCCCCTACTCCGGGACGTGGGACCAAATGTACGCGTCCCCAGGTGCATCCTCGTCGTCTTCTCGCGGTCCATGGTACGCCCAACCGTACTCCCCGACCGTCACGTGCCAAGCTTCCCTTGACGGGCGGGGGGGAGGTTGGGCCAACGCGAGCAAGCAGGGGGCATCGGGGAGCCGATCTACCGAAGAATACCTCGTCCGGAGCCCATCGCCTGTGTCTGCGCGTGTCAAGGACCCGCATGTCGTTCCTTTGGCCGGTGCCTTCTCGCCCGTTCTAGAGAGCCCCTCCACGTCCACGGGGTTCCCTCTGTTCCCTCCATCGCCTACGGTTGTCTCCTCAAGCCCACTGGTCAACTACTCTGGGGGCAAGGCACCGCGCCCACGACACGCCGAGCGTCCACTCGGACGCAAGGCCACGAACAGCGAGAAGTGGCCCCTCTGCGACTGCTACTCTCCGCAGGAATTCGACGGCAAGGCTCCCTCCAAGGCCAAGCGCCACTGGGAGGAAAACTGCCCGCGCAATCTCGACCGTATGTTGTACTGCTGCTCAGAATGCTCTTTCCGAGGCCATGGCCTATGGAATTTCCGCCGCCACCAGCGCACTCAGCACCCCGACACGTGTACCTGAGCCATCGTCTTTTCGTCTCTCATCTTTTAGGTCTTTCCATTCCTCGTTCTAAGAAAATATCGGACTGGATTCTGTTTGTTGCCTTTGAACCTCTTTTTTTGATTTGAGTTTTTGGACGTTTCTCTCTCTCTCTGATATGCCCCCTCCCTATGTACTTACTGTCATTTCGTTTGATCTGAATTAGCCGCAGAATGGGACTTCTGTTTGGCTCGGGAAATATCTCCTCTGCGTGTGATGGCTGACGACGACAAGGACTTGTCATTTACAAACCTGAGTTGTCCTTGCTACATATTAAGTAACACCGGTCAAGTCAGACAAAAGACTCGATCAACGAAGAAATACGCGCAAGGTTAATGCCAGGCAGGGTTATACATGTGAACACTGGACAAGTCCCGGTAGGACTTGTGGCGTCGCGCCTGCCCGCATTCGGATTTGAACCAAAAACGCGCGCGCGGCGCGACTCGCGTCTGCACAACCTCTCAGACACCGCAAGGCGACAAAAACTTGTCGATGGCCGACGTTCCTGCATTTGGGAACATACGTCTTCCGGCTATAACTGCGGTTTGTTCGAGACCACCACGAAAGGGGGATCTATCGAGTCCTTGCAGGACGTAATTTCCCCTTCATCGAAGGAGGGGTCCGTCGTTGCGTCCAGTCGAGACCATCGAACGCCAGCCCTGGGCCTTTTTCATTCCGCTATAATCGCTATAAAGGGGCGACGGTGCCCTTTGGCTTCGCCGTTTGTCGCTGTCGAAGACCACAACGGACATGACATGAAGCCGTTGCCTTTTTTGTGACGCTTCCGGTCGCTGTTCGGGTGGGACATGTCGACATATTGAGGGATTTTGCCCTACTTCATGATCGTTGAGAGGTAATGAAAAACGCGATGGAATGAACAGCCCACCCGCTTCTTTTTCTCTTCGTCCGACAGACGTTCGTCCCTTGCAAACTTTCTTCTCGTCCAGCCCGTCAAGTGTGGCTGAGTTGCACGAGTGCGAGGATTTTTCCTTTTCATCCTTCGAAATAGGGTGCGTTTACTGTAGGGGGTAACTCGGAACCACCAACCTTGGACACTGTCCATTCGAATCCCACCCGCTGAACTCTGAAAATCGGAATGCCAGCGATACTTCATTTGTGGACGGGTCATGAGCAACGACCTTATGCCCAACAACACCAAGAAACGATGTTGGGATTTTGAAAAAAGTTCGGTAAATGTCCGAACTCCCCTCCTTGATAGCCGCCCTAGCATTCTTCCTTTTGACTACCAACACACGTTTCGGAATTTCGCCTGCATGTTGGGCTCGAAGTCGTGCCAGAAACTCCGCCGCTAGGTCACACCTCAAACGCAGAGAACGGTTGGCCGGATCTTGGCACTGCTTGCTGCTCGTGTCGAACAAACAGCCCCCTATATAATTCGTATTTCATTTCTCGACCCCGGGCAGAGGTGTGTCTGTCAATAATCGGCAACGTCCGTTGTGTGGAAGCCCGAATGCGTCAAAGGTCGCTATTGGACCGTTCGCCTTCGTTCGTTGTTGGGATCCATATGGGTTGGAGGTCAGGCGTTTAGACATCCTTCGACGACGGGGCGAGATGGGACGACCTGTCTACGAAACCCAGTCGTACGACAAACGACAATCGCAACACCTCTGTGCAAGGTTTCTTTGCATCTCCGCGCACACAGCAGATCCACAGCTCGTACCCACTGGCTCTTTACGAGCGCCAAGATCGTCAACGACCGCGAGGCCTTTGGGTCGTCCCATCCGTGCCCCACGACCCGCAACTCCGGATCTTGCATGCCCCAATCGGCGGAGGAGACGTCCTTTCAAATAAAGGAGGTGGGGGAACAAGAGAAAAAACGTGTTTGACGCGATGCCTGTCGTGGGTGCTCTTCGTTCAATGTGTATCGCCGAACGTGTCGATCGAAAGTTTTCTGGTGAGTGTTGTTTGTGTTTTTTATGGGCGTTCCAAGCTTTACCTTTGTGTTGGTCTGTGGGTCGTGTGCTTTTTTTTGGTGGGTGTGTTTGAAGGTTGCTTGTGGCATCTCATGCAGACGCTCACGGAATTGCAAATGCAAGATGGTAGTGGTGCATGCCGATCTTTTCTCTCCTGTCCCGTGATGGGTAAGTTGTATTCGCTTATGTTCGCGGACGGGGGGATAGCCGACGACTATCCCCCTTGGGGTACGGCCCTCTGCACCTCAAGCTTGCTCACTCTCTCAACCCCCGTCATTTAAATTGCAATATAGGTTCGACACACGAGCGCACGTCTATTGGCCGACACATCAAAGCACACCATGTACCGAATATAGCGGTGCTGATCGCGGTTGGCGTTTCTTGGGGTAGCTTCCATCGAACGTTCGCATGCCTGAGTGTTCGAAGCCGCTTCCCCCCTCATGTTGGCTTTCTTCCCATCCCCCGGACATGACCGCCGGGGAGCCAGCTCCGACAGCCGGTACACCTGTTCTTCGTCGCCGAGCACGACGTTCCGTGTCGTGGTCGAGCACGTCGCGCTCGTTTCATAGGATCCGAGAGAAGCACCTGAGGGAAGCAATGCAAAGTTTCGTTATAGGCTCAATTCATTGCGAAACGAGGCTTGCATTCCAAACACAGGACCCATTTTAATGCAACAATCGCCGACGCTGCTATTGGCCACCCCTCGGCCATCCTCTCTGTGGCAAAGGTACGTGCCGATTGCTGAGCGCAAGCTCCGGACGGCGGTCTGGGTCACGCAGAGAACACCCGCGCACAGGCCTTTGATAAGGCGAGATAACTCGAAATTCGCCGGTAAAACTTTGAGTCAACGGCCACCTCTACCGTACCTTCGCAACTGAATAATGAAATGTTCTCAGCAGGCGTTGCGTGTGATTTTGGGACCGCTTTCCCCCCTAAAAGGCTGAACGGGCATTCGCAGAGAGATGACTCGGCATGTTATATTTTGCATGGGAAAAAGACGTAAGAGACTCGTGTTCCTTTCCCCCCTTTTTATGCTACGCCATGGTTTTGCGGTGAATATAGGCTGGGGGAACCGGACGGCTGGCGATTGCTGGAGCTGATCAAGTGCTGCGCTTCTATTCGTTCCAATGGAGCTAGGCGCCAGTCGGGCAGACCTGACTTTGCCCAACTTTGCACTCGGTCGGTGTACCTAGATAATCCTGAGGTGAGGTGGGTGTTCTCGCAGCCGACCCAGACCTTCCGTGGTGCAAGAAGCTGTATTGTATGGCGATGCCGTACGCCGAATGCCGTCTTGTCGAGGATTGATGGACAGAGGGGGTTTTCTCGACTACACCATTGGCAGCGACTGGGGCATGAGAGTGGAGTTGAAACAAGAGAGTATGGGTGACCCCTGCAGGTTGGCGCGTTCCACGTTCTTTTCGAGAAGAAGAGTGGGTGCCAGTGGGTGATGAAATTTCTACGCTAGTTGGATTGGTCGGTGTCTCTAGCACAGCGGGGACACGCTTTGGGGTCGAGGGTTCATTAATGTGCCCCCCATTTGACTGGGAATTTCGCCCGGATGGAGCGAGCCATCTGAGATCCCGAGATCCCTGATCTTTAATGTGGCGTGCATCGACGGAGGCGACGTGAGAGACCGCTGCCAAGTATCCCTGTTGGAGGTAAGCAGCTAAGTTGGTCAAGATAGGTTGGAGGTGGCCCACAAGGCTGTGGGTGGGAGAAGCGGAAGATGTGGAGGATGGAAGGGGGTTGACTCGCCGGCCGACCTGTCGATCGGGTGAGAATGCGACAAATTAAACTGGGGGATGACGGTGGACGGGAGAGTGCGCCGAAGAGTGAGGTGGATGGTGGCGAGCCGGTCGGTGGTAGCGTTGAAAGAGTCTTGAAGGTGCCCGACACAGGTCAAGTCTCAGCTCAGGCTTGGATTCCACTGCAGCGGATCTCACCAGCCACGCTTTCGGCAGAGAAGGACAAGGAAACGGTGCCCTGGACTTGGATGCCGGTCCGGATCGGTCATGTTGTCTCAATTCCAACTTTGCCTACAAATGTCGACGGAATTGGCCGCAGAGAACGCGTCGATTGTTCGGCTTGGGGATCGACGCGTCCGGTCTAGATGAAAATTGTGGACCCATAACAAACGTCGAGTGTAGCATGGCCATCAATGGGGTCGACGAGCCACACGGCTCATTGATCGAAGGTGCAACCGACTGCCTCATGTTCTCACCGACACCCCTCCATCCCAATCACGTGCAGTACACAGATTTGCCTTGCCTCGACGCGTCGCGCGTTGTTGATGGGTCGCTGCGCTGGTCAACGCTTGACTGGGCCGTCGCGAGGAATGGTGCCCCACTCGGGCCAAACAGCAGGCCTTGACAGTGGCGTTGGCGGGGAGCAGCAAAATTTGGCATGGTCGGAACTCGGCTGTTGCTGGAAGGGGATAATCGGACCAAACGAGCGCGTTCGTTACAACTGAGTCAGAGTCGCGCTGCTGCGACTTGGTGGGGGATCAACATAATAGACGTGTCGAGCGTTGAGGAGGTATTTTGACTGCAGACCAAGGCGTTGTGGTGGGTCTTTGTTTGGGTGGTGAATTCGAATCGGACGAAATGAGGGGAAGGGGTGTATTTGGGGAATGAGGGTCAATTCCACTTTTGACGGGATCCCACTTGCCCTCCCTCGTCCTCTCTCCTCTTCGACACGACCACTCTCCTCGTAACGACTTCAACGACGTCTCTTATTCTCTCTTTTCTTACCAATGGCTCCTTTCGTCCTCAAGTTCAAGGTCAGTCCCCACTGCTCTCCCCCGCTGTCCTAGCCGCTCGCTGTCTCATATTCCCTCACTCTTCTACTCAATGTTATGCAGGGAAACAAGTCGTTCTCTCCCTTCAGCAACTTGGCTGACAGCGATGCGTTGGCCAGGACTTGGAAAGTCTGCACCAAAGGTCAGTCAGCCACTATTTCATTTCAGTCCATTGTCCAATACAACCACTCTCCCCGCTCCCCATTCCAATTCATCACCTCCATATTGACTAGAGCTGACATATTTGTTTTGTTGTCAAGTGGCTGCTCACCTCGAGCAGGGGCAACGCCTCGAGAACCTCAGTTGGAGGTTGTGGCATCTCCAGAACCTCATGGTCGAAGCGGATAACGCCAAATCCAGGCGCGAATTCAAGAAACTATCAAAGAATATGGGCGAGCGACTTGACAAGGACAAGGGCAGGTTTGTGTCGTGTACCCTCGTTCTTGCCCCGAGTGAGCGCTCACCTCATTCCGCCCGTTTAGGAGCATCGAGGAGCTCGAAGCCCCCGACTTCAAACGCAGCGAAAACGTTGAAAAGATCAAACGTCGTGCAGAGGAAAAGGAGCGTGCTGGCCACGGACGCACGGGCATGAAGAGCATGACCTTCACCTTCCCTGCAGACCCCATTACAAACCGTACTCCCGGTGCAACCGTCGTAGCCACTCATCCATCCAAGAAGCACTCTCACCCGCGTCATCTCGCAAGGGACGACTTTGACGAAACCATGGAAGTCCTTAACGGCACTCCCAATGCTCTCGTTATTGACACCAACGTCTCTTCTCTCGACAACGCTCCGACGCCCACCTCCGCCTTTGTCTCCGAGTCCTCGCTTCCAGAGTCTGGAAAGCTCAGCAGGACACATTACCGTGGTCACCATGACTCTATTTCCTCTATCTCCTCCGCAACCTCTATTTATCCGTCCAATTACACCACTTCACCGTCCCCTCCCACGTCCAATACATCTGTAGGCGGTGGTAGCATCAACGGCGCTCCCCTTCACCAATCTCACCCTGGCTCGATTCGTTTCCCCTCCCTCTTTAACAATGGTTTTGGTCCCACCGCCCTCCTCTGCCCCGCCCCCACCGTCAAGCAGAACTCAACCTATGGAGAAGCAATTGGGTTTGCTGGTTTGACCTCCGCCTCCCGTCACGCCAATTCATTTAGCATTCCACGCCCCACCTTCGAATTCCACGTTGATGAACTCATGAACGGCGAAACGGGTAGCGATCACGATGGCTCGACCAATGGTTGGTGCGCCGACGATGCTTCCAACCTGACCAACAGTGTTTCTTCGCTCTCCCTTCCTACGCCTGTTTCGGCGTCCATGGCATCCTTCCGCGAACTTCAAATCACTCCTAACCACGGAGCTTCCGATGCTATGCAGGGTATTCAGACAACCGGCATTGGCAAGGACACCATCACCGTCAACACCGAATTGGATGGAGACGAACTAGAGAAAAAGTCCCCTCCGCTTGTCCCATCCCAATCCGCACCCGCATCCCCTGCTCTCTATGCCACCTCCGCGAACCCAAGCGTCTTCCAGAACGAACAAGAGAATTCATTCCCTCCTCCCCTCACCCTTCCCAAGGGCGCTACCCTTCCTGGACCCTCACCCACCCCATCCCCCGCTCCCGCTCCAGCGCACAGGATTCCAAGACGCTATTCCACCACAAACGCACCACCCCCGGAAGGCAAGAAAGGTCGGCACCCCTCTGCGACTGCTCCCCGATCCATTCGAGCTTCTTATGGGAATTCCGCCCCTGGAGGTGTCAAATCAGAATGCGCTAACTGTGGCGCTAATTCCACCCCTTTGTGGCGAAGGTACTGGATGCACCTTCATGACATACGAATCCTAACCCCGCCTCGTTCTCACTCTTAGGGGCCTGAATGATGAGCTGAACTGCAACGCATGTGGTTTGTTCGCGAAGGTAAGTGTAGACGGTCAAATTAGGTGTGAGAAACCGGTGTTCATGAGTTGCTTTAGCTGCACAAACGTCCTCGACCGAAGAGTCTGCGCAATTCTGCCGGTGAGGGAGGGACGAGGAACCCTGGGTGGGCATCCAACCGCAATGGCGACGAGGCCGGTGAACCTGGTGAGTATGACTCCAACGCGTGGATCGTGCTCGGTGGTGGGTATCGCCGAGAACGTTCCGTCGACAGCTCGTTTCGTGTGCTGATCGCGGTGGGGCCACTCCGCTGGTGTACCCTTTGCCCACCTAGTGTCCTGTTACAATTGCGCAACAATTGCTACTCCTCTTTGGAGGAAGGACGAAGAAGGACGAACGTTGTGCAACGCGTGAGTAGCAGTTCTTTCGGCCTTATTTCGCGACTGCCCGATTTGTCAACTGATGAGGCCTTCCTCTGGACACTCTTTTATTCGGTGATCAAACTGCTTCTGTTGTCTTGCTGGAACGTTCCGTTGACTTTCGGATAGTTGCGGCCTATAGTAAGTGATCCCCAACTTATTGTTGGGCCTTCGGACCTCGCTGACCGGACTGTCGTTTCATCTCTGTCGCCAGTTTGAAGCTCCATGGAGAGAAGCGGCCCTCGTCGATGAAGTCGGATGTCATCCGGAAACGGTCCAGACATGATGCACGACGAGGTACCTCGAGTTCTGCGACACCGTCTGCCAGCCCCGGAGCCAGCCGCCGGACTTCGCCCACCCCTCCTATTTCCGGGAGTGCCAATATGACGCCTCAGCCTGGCAACCCCGACCCCAACGCGGGTTATGCACCCGGTCAGCAGGCGAATCCCCAACAACAGGCTCACAGTCCCTCGGACCCCCACGCGAACAGCCCGTACGCGCAAACGTCGTCGTCGTTCGAATACGGATCCTCGCAGAATCAAGACAACAGCCCCGTCGATCTGATGAGCATGAACCACGCCATGGTCTCCGACAGTGGTGTCGAACCCGCTCTGGGTCCTATGACGTTCTCCCCCGGTCTGACGTACACCGAAACCCTCCACTACCCCGGCCCCGTCTCCCTGAGCTACTACTTTGCGCAATACGGCGACCCCAACGCGTCCGCCGAGCAGCAGAACCAACACCACCAAGCCCAAATCGCACACGTCTCCTCGCAGTCGCCCAACATGCAAACCGTCAGCTCGCCCCCGACCGCAGACGTCAACGCCAACGGTGTGCTCTTTGGCCCGCAAAACAACGGCAACCCCGCCGACGTCGCGAACGCATGGGACCACCCAAGCCTCCAGCTCCCCTTCCCAACGACGTACACCTTCAACTACCCCACCTCCCTCCCCGACCACACTGCACAGCAAAACCCGCAAGCGAACCAAGCGGGCAGCCTGGGCTTTGTGCATCCCCCGATGCTCCCCGGCCCGTATTGGTACGCCGACAGCACGGCCGTCTCCACGAAACCCGACCCCGAGCACGAAATGACATTTGGGCACCACTAAAACACCTCGTCTTTCCCTCTCTCCTTGAAAGTAGCACGCTGGATACCCTGTATCATTTGCCCCCCTAAGCGTTCTCCCAATTTCTCTTGCTCTCTTTTTGTTTGACGCCCTGCTTCCTTTTCCGCCGCATCGCTGTGCCCAACAACCGTGTATTACCAACCACCCGCTCGTCTGCACCTCCGTCGTCCCTCACGCACGAGTTCAGTTCGCCCCCCACTCTCTCCTCTCTTCACTGTCCAAACTTCCTTCCTTTTTTCCTTCTTTCTCCCAAACGTAAAAGAAAAATCCTTGCTGCTGAAGTATTCAACGGAGCACCCCGTTGCGAAAAAACCAGAAAAATCAGAAAAACTGTTTGAAGGATATTTCTATTTCCCTCTTGACTGACCACTGACCGGCATTTTTGTTTCTACCCTTTTTCGAAAGTGCTTCACTTATTGTTTCTTCTCTCACCCGCTTCCTCGTTACGGGTTGTGCTTTGTACAAGAATACATTCACTTTTTTTTGTATATGCATATGACCATCTTCGGGCGTGCGGACACGAGGCTTGAGACGATCAACCCAAACAAATAGATGACATTGCGTTAGCTTCAATACAAACTTGAGTGGGAACAGAAGATATAGACAAAAATTCATGGGACGACAGATGAAGAGACATGGGCGCAAGAGAAACACACGGCGAAGAAGATACTGTGCGAGAACAAGACAAAGAGATCAATCGAAAGGTGGAGAGGACACGAAAAGGGGGCACAATTATCACCATAGACGGAGTTGCAACAGTACACCTGCATGGGATGAGATTGAGTCGGTATGAAGCATGGGGATGGAACGGAGGTGGGAGGGATACGAAAATTACACTACGCCCGGTTTACCAGTATTGGCCGGGGCGTTGCTGGTAGGATGGGTAGAATTGCCCATCGGTCTGTGGGTAGCCTTGGTTGCTGGGCTGGGGTTGGCCGGAATAGCGGTTGGGATAATATCCGCCTTGCTGGGGCTGGGGACCAGGTCCTCCGGCACCACGGCCTTGACCACCGGCTTGCTGCTGGGCTTTCTCCGTAGTCGTGACACCAGGCGCACCAGCGTAAGGCTTGTAGGGGTTCTCAGGCGACGAGGAGTTGGCACCCGCCCGTTGGCCTTGTCCACCACCAAGCTGAGGTCCATTTTGGGGTGTCGATTGACCACCGAAGAAGTTCTGTAGGCCTTGTGGGTACAGAGGTCCTTGCTTGGAGTAGTCCGTCGTAGGAGTAGCACCTTGCTGGTATCCCATGGAGGGGTCGTCGTAGCCCGAATTTTGAGCAGGGTAGTGTTGCGAGGTGTATGGCGACGCTGTGTTGGTAGGAGGTTTGTTGGCCTGCTGTTGGTGGGGAGGGGGAGCGCCGGGACCAGCGGGAGGTTGGGAGTAGGGGGGGCCGTACTTGTAAGGGTTGCCAGGTGGTGCGCTGTAAGGGTTATATTGATGACCAAGGGGAGGGTAGTGGTAGCTCGGTTGTTGGTAATAATGATAAGGCATCATGCTGAAAGGTTGCTGGCTACCCAGCGCAGATTGCACACCTGGTTGGCCCTGACCAAGACCACCCGCCTGTTGGCCTGGAAGCACGGTCGAAGGATTGGTGGGAGGTAAGCCAGCTTTCGTTGAATCTTCTTGGCCAAGTTGGTTCCTGTTCTGGAACGTGTTTGCCTGGTTGTAAGAATCATAGAACCCCTTGGCGAACAAGGAGGGCCAGTCAGTCAGTGGAAGGGGTCAAACAAGTCTGGAAAATGAACGCTTACACGTCCTTGGCCATCGTAATTTGTATAGTCGGTGGCGGTCGTGGATGCTCCAAATCCTCCCAAATGACCAGCCTGAGCTTGCTGTTGTTGTCCAAGAGGAGCAAAGGCACCATAGGGGCTGGAATGATCCTGCTGCAAAGGCTGAGACAACTGGGTTTGTGGAGGTGTTGGAGCGTGGAAGTAAGGCGAAGCTTCCGCTGCCCTGAAGTACGAGCTTTGGGCGGCAACAGCTGGATGGGTGGGGACCACGGGCGCCTGTTGCGCCTGGGGGAGGGTGGTATCCAAGTGTGGTAGCTGCTGGTGGGAATACGGGAGCTGTTGCTGCTGCGGTGGTTGCTGGTTTTGGTTTTGCTGGGGTTGCTGGGCACTGTGGCTTGGGGTCGAGCCGACATGCTGCTGATTTTGGTTGAGATGAGGGGGGAGATGAGACGCGTGGGAAGGGGTCTGGGTGGCAGGCTGCTGCTGCTGTTGTTGCTGAAGGTGATTGAGCAACCCAGGAGCACCCTGAAGCCCACCGAATTGAGGGAGGGAATCGACTTTTGCGGGGGCAGGAGCGGAAGGGACAGCGGGAGAAGGGGTAATGGATGATGTCACTTGATGGGGCAAGCTAGAAGGTTGTTGATGTTGGAACAAACTGTTGATATTCGACACGATACTGCCTGAAGTAGGGACGCGGGGGGATTGCTGCACAGGTTGTGAGACCGGCTGTGGTGCAGGAGCGGGTTGAGGGACCACTGGAGCAGGCTCTGGCTGAGGAGGTGCAGAAACCGACACCGGAACAGGGGCGGCCATCGGAGATTCCTCTTTCTGGACCGGAGCAGGCTGCTCAACAACTGGTTCGGGCGCTGGTGCGGGTGGTTCAACAGGTGCGCTGGAAGGAAAAGGCGCGTAAGTGATCCGGGAATAACCATCCAAAGGACCAAGCGCACCTCGAATCCAGATCATCATTTAAGCTCAAGCTACCAAACTGCATACCAAACCTAGACCCGCCAATACCACCAAAATCGCCGGTTCCGGTGACAGCATTGCCAAAGCTCAGGCCACCAAAGACTGGGGTCGGGAGACCACCACCGGGCATAACGACGGGGGCGTCAGTCGTCTTGAATCGAGAAGCTGTGCGATGCGATCCCAAACGAGGTGTGGACGGTTTGATAGAGGGAGCGATCGTCGCAGGCACCGTACTCGCCATGGATGGGGTTGTGCTAACGGTGGAAAGTGAAGGTGTTGGAGCCGATGCAGGCATGGACAAGCCGGGAGGCGCAATTGGCGTAGGCTCTGGTTGAGGAGCCGGGACTGGCTCAACAACTGCAGGGACCTCTGCGACTGGCGGTTCCACTGTTTCAACAGGTTTGGGCTCGGGCTCAGCAACCTCGGGAGCGGGAACGCTCGGTAACTCGACTGGAATCTGGTTCTGAGGGGTTACGGCTATCCAATCATCTGACGGCGCTGTTGTTGCTGCTTCAGGCCAAGCTTCCACAACGTCCGTTTCGGACGAAGGCTCGGGATCCTTGAGCTCGGACATCTCTTCTTGCGGGGCGATGACGTCGCTCAGTTCTGGTTCATGACTGGCGGCGGATTCCTCGCTAGGTGGTTCTTGGAGGATTTGAACAGGAGGGGGGATCGGAAGAGTGGAAGGTTGGACAGAAGATTGAGGTGGGACAGGGGGAACGGCTGGTGTAACGGGTGTAGGTTTCTGTCTAATAGAACAAAGAACATCAGTAAAAGAATGGAAGAAAACCTTGCAACTTACTTAGCGATTTGGGCCCAAGAGAGTTTTGGGGGTCCTTGGGGTTGACTTTTGCTTGCCTGGGTCTTACTTTGAGCCTGGGGTTTGGCCGACGCAGGAGCGCTAAGGGCGTTATCGGACTCCTTCACGGCGTGATCGTCCACGGTCGCAGGTTGTGCCACATCATTAACGGTGCCCCAATTGATCGTGGGTGTATCAAGCCATCCGTCACCGGGCGTGGTACTGTGACCATCGAGTCCTCCGTCGCCGGTGAAGATATCAGACACAGGCTTGCCCGTGGCATCGACTTGCGCTGAATTCGCCTTGGCATGTCCTACACCATTGGGGCCGCCTCTACCAGGCAAACCACCTCGGGAGCCACCGCGACCACCGCGACCAGCGACACCGCCGCCTCGTCCGCCACGGAGACTGCCGCGTGGTGATGCGCTGAGTGCCGCAGCGCCAGCCGACTCCGAGCGCTCGCGTGACGCCACTTGCTGTTGCAACGGGCTAGCACCCTTCTCCTTCTTGTCCTTCTTGCGAGAGACCGAGTCCCAACGCTCAGCCCTGCCTATCGGAGCGGAAGTAGCGAGTCAGCGGAGGGCACACATGAGCGAGAGGTCCACAAATTTGGCCTCGGAAGGATGATGAAAAAAGTCCGTCACGCCAGTCACTTTGCAAACGCAAACGTTAAAAGGGTGTAAAAAAGCTAGTGGTGGAACCGTTCGCGAATGATGAAAAGCAAATATCGCTTCATAAACCGCGAGACGACCCTCAATTGACGCGAGAGACGACGCTAGAGATAAAACAGGGAAACAGAGGGGACGGCGGAGGGGAACGCACCTTCAGAAATGTTGGTGGCGGCGGCCTCAACATTTCCGTTACTGTCGCCCAGTACGGACAAAAGACTCTCTTCATCCCAGTCGGGGTAGATCTCCTTGAGGGTTTGGAGCTTAGAACCGTATTTCTCCCTGAGAGCCTTCAACTCTGGAGCTTCCTCGACGACGGGCGAATTTGGGGCTGGGGAGCCTAGTTTAGAGCCGCCTCTTCCTCTAGCGTGGTGGTGCGGGCCACGGTTGCTGGCTGTTTTCATATGAGCGGGGACATGTGTGTGGGGGTGTTGGGGGAAGGGATGGCGCTGGGAGGACTGAGTCTGCTGGTGGGCATCGGGCGCGGGCGAAGACGGCTCTGCACCGTTGGGACTGGTGCGCAAGACCGCTTTGCGTGGGTTGGTCTGGGACATTTGGATGATGGGATGTTACAGGTGTGCTGGTGGTCAAGATCGAAAACGGGCTGGCAACGCTCCTACAAACATACCCAAGCGCATGTTCGGACATTCGACGCAAGTTTGCTTGACAACCCATCACTGCCCTCCGGTACTTTAGCGTGTAGTTCCGATCCCCGGACGTGCGGTATCCTCATCCAGACAATGGAGTGGTGGATTTTACTCTATTCCGCATATTGGTTCGATGCCTTCCTCTTCCCGCCGACAAAATACGCCCGACTTGGTTGTCTATACAACTCCGTGCCGAACATCTGATTTGCATTCCATGAACATGTCTCCCATTTCCTGGTGACACATAAGGGGTAGATCTCAACCTTGGGCAGCCCCGCACGGCAGTTACAGTGCTATCCATCCTGGCTCAGCATCTCAGTCACGAACACCCTGATCAAGGTGAGCTTATTCTAGCTAACCAGCATCAATGATCACCAGTTGAATACGATCAAATAGTCACCTGTGTAGTTGATGCGATCACACCACGGGACGCGCTAGCACATGCCTAGGATGCCCAACAGAAGACGGTCGAAGATATCATCTCGAAGGAATTAACAAAGCGTGAAGAAAACTATAATTAACTAAAAATACAGTCGTTATCTCTGTGCAACTGAACTCGTAAGCCAGAAACTCTTCCTTCTATCTTCATTTCACACATTATATTTCTGAATAGATCCTCAATTGAACCATGGCAACTCATCTAAGTCCAACCAACCAGATCAACCAACGAAATTCACCTAGTCAACGTAGAACAAACCACTCACCTCTTGGTGGAGGGGGCGGGTTAACCTGGATACCACAGTCGTGCCATGGGTGATGGCGAGGAAGCTTTAGCAGCTCGGCACAAAGCTCTTCTACCGTCTCTGAATCCCCCCCCCAAATAACAAATAGGATCAGTTTCGACGATCGTCCGGATAACCGCATGGACGCACCCGCGTTGAATGCCATGAATGGCACTCCTGTCTGATCGCAATACGCCCACGCGAGTGAGGCTTTCTCCCTTCGGTTCCCGTCATTCTCAGCAATGAGCCACCTCCCAGATGGACGATACATACCACTGCGCCATCTTCAGATCCTCCATATCCTCTTTGAACTTCTCGTGCCCCCCAACCCGATAATGCCACAGCTTCACAAGGCACTTCCTTCCCTCGACCTCACCGTAGCTGACGTCGCTCCAGAAGGGGCTGTTGTTCGGTGGGAAGTCGATCGTTTCTGTGAGTGTGATATCATCACCTTCCAGCGGTTGCTATATGAGGACCCTCCGTTAGGGAAACTATAACAATGCGGAGAAGGAGACGCCCACCATCCCAGGTATGCCCAGAGTATCCCATGGACCCGCGGGGTGTAGCGCTGACTGGGCGGTAGAAATTGTCACTATGGTCTTCCTCGTCTAACAAACCTAGGTCTCAGAAACGGGGAAACGAGGAAAGAGATCTCGCAGGGAATTTCCTCACATCAAAGAGACTCCTTGCGTCGTTCAACTTATGCTTGGACTTCCCAATCGCCGTCCTATGCATCGAACTGAAGAACACTTGCTGCAACGGAGGCTTCACAACGATCTCGTCCAACATCCTCCTAACACCCGCCACAGCGCTAAGGCCCAAGTACACCATGTAAGTTCTCAGAATCTACTGCACCCGGTGGATGAAACCACTCACTTGTCTTTGCTCTCCAAGGCATTTCTGAGCATTTGCGCTCGAACGTCCGTGGCGGTGTCGACATCCACCACACCACATACACTCACGAACTCCTGCGCACTCCGCTCAAAGTCTTCGATCTCGGAGAAGAGCTGTTGGATGTCGCGACGATTGCATCTTGCCCGCTGTACCAGTCGCCTGTCAGCGTCAAGATCTCCTGACAGTAGCGGTGGCGCACCTTGAACATGTTTATAGTCTGGGTTGCAATCCCAAGTACCCCTTGTACTATGGGCGGCTTGGCTGCATTTCCTAGCCTTATAAGAGGCTCGATTACATGCAGAGCAGCTGACCCTAATTTCCTCAATCTTCTGCGATGATTCTCCTGCACTGGCGCAGGGGTTTGGCTATCGGCACTCTCCATGGCAATGTCTGTTAAAGAGCTATGACCAGAAAAAAGGGGATTCATGTTGGATACACGGCTACGAGGGGGAGAGGCTTGTGGCGATGGCGGATTGGAAGAACAATGAGAAGATACTTGGGAAAGGGACAAACGCCAGCACCCTCCATACACGCGAGAATGAGTACGCTTCCCACATACGTTTTCGCTATACACATCGATACACCCGATATTTCTGCCATGTGAGCAATTTGCTTATCGTGAGGTCCTTAGACCCTGATACACGTACTGTGGACCATATCTAGGCCAACCATAGTAGGGGCAACAAGTGTGGCACCGTACACAATCGGTCACACGTCTGCGGAGGAGGACATAATATTGACACAAGTTTGAATGGGTGAATATACAAGCTGCAAGTAGGACGCAATCTTCTCCTGTGTGACAAGTCGGATTTTACAACTCCTCCCTCTGATTCTCGGCCTCTTTCCTCAATGAAGCTGCAGAGGCTTCAGCAGACGCCGCCTTGTCGGCAGCTTGCTGGGCAGCATATTTCTTCGCGTCGTGGGACTTCTCACTGGCGTAGTTTTGAGCATCGTGTTTGGCGCCGCCTAGCATGTCGTATATCTGTTGGGTTGTTAGGTCAAAAGTGATTTTACAAACGAAAGACCTGCACTGCACGCACTTGCGTTAACATTGCTTCGGCTTCTTCGACCCCAGCGTATACTTTCTCTCGAATGGCAGTCAATAATTGTTCAACCTTATTATTGGTCTGATAGTATCTGATCCTAACTTCTTGGAGCAGCGTCGGGCGACTGCCGAATTGGGTGTCATCGACGCCCCAGGAACGAAGATACGCGCGGAGGCGAGCATCGGGCCAGGTGAGGTATTCGGCGGTCTTGGCTGATGTATCCGCGTATTTATCGTTCATGAGCTTGACAAGTTGGTCGCGTTTGGTTTGCTGGGGTGGTGAGACATACAAGGATAAGAGTCAGGAGCAAAGCCGGGACACGATGATGACGTACAGCATCTGAGCGAAGGTATCCATGATCAACAAGCCACTTCTTCATGCTCGAGTCGGACCAAGCAGCCCAAGCAGTACCATGAGCACTGTAATAGTTCTTCGCGACGAGATTTTGCATCTTTTCACGTTGGATCTGGGCGTCAGACTTGACGATATTGTTCTTAACGAGCCAGGCCTTTGTTTCCGAATCTTTGAAATGTCGAGTTAGTCCCATGCGGTTGGGGAGGGAATACGAAACGCACCACTCCACGCCGACCATACTTTGTCCTGAGGGGCATAGTAATACCTCTGGAGTAGGGCCATGTATTCGTCGCGTTGTCTCTCATAGTCCGACTTGACGATACCATGAGCGATTAGCCATTCTCGCTGTTGACAAAGGCGGTGGTGGGTGAACGAATAGGAAAGAAATACGTTGTCAAGCTTACCATGTAGGAATCATTCCAAGCATTGTACACGGGATCGACGACGGGGTTCAGGTAAGCGTCCCGCATCTTTGCAAGGAGTTCATCCCGAGTGGCCTGTTGTTTGGTTTTGATGACGCCTTTCTCTTCGAGGAAAGATCGGAGACGATTGTCATCCCTGTACAAGTTGGATGATTAGCACGAAAGAAGTACGTTACGGCTGGGATAGGTGGTCGTACCAAGTTGAATAAACATAGTCTTTCGAGTCGTCGAGTTTCCTATTGGCGAAAGCGGATGCCGTTGCGTAGGCAGCGGCGGCAGAGCGGGACGCATCTGCGGCATAGGTGGACCCCGTCTGTGACGCTTGGGTAGCAGCAGAGGACAGTGACTTGGAAGCTTGGTAGGTTGAATCGCCGTAAACAGCAGTTGATGCAGCGGCGGACGCCCTAGCGCTGAGGGACGCAGCAGCAGCAGCATATGCGTTATACCTGGATCGAATGTGAGTTTGATTGCGAATAGTATCTGACGCTGGGACGTACTGTTGCTTGGCAGACAAAACAAGCTGTTCTCTTGGCCCGCTGGGGGCAACCATGCCTTGCTCCACAAGGAAGGTACGCAACTGGCTCTCATTCCATGTATCGAACGTTGACGCTTGGATGCCTTCAAAGCGTGCCTTCGCGGCGTCGTACATTTCCTGCGTCCATTCCTTGTGCCTGTAGGCCGCAGCGCGTCAACCATGGCAAAAAGGCTTGATTAGGAAAAGACTCACGATTCCCAGTTGGAAGCTACGAGCTTCTGCAAGTCCTTCCTGCCGTAACCCTCTGGAACGTTGATGGATTTTGATTCTAACCAATGGTGCAACTTCTGGGTGTCCCAGCCCTCATATTCTAGACGTTGGCGCATCAGTCGAAACCCAAAGTTCATGAACATGAGCGTACAAACCTGGCTTCTGGTCCGACCCAAACCAAGCACTGGCAGGGGATGTAAGAAGTAGGAACGATCCGAAGACGAAAAAGGCTTTCATTTCGAAGGGGAGTTAGGTGGAGAGTTGTGGTTGGCAGCGAGGAGGTTTTAAGGTGGAGAGCGACCCATCGACGTCATACTCGTTCTTTCCGCTCCGAAACCACGCCTCCGATCATAAATGCGTTCATCCAGCGAAGTCCTCCCCAATGATGTAACCACGCTCCCATTTCCTGTCACGTGCAATGTGGCGCAAACCAATGGCCACCGCTTTGGCACAACCGACGAGATCGCTGGAGCCCGCTCAAGCGCATGAACAAGTGTAATCATCGTTCTTGACTTCGCGGTGTTTCCGAGTGGCCGCTTTCCATCGTTACATAATGCGCCTCACGTGCAACGTGTGGCCCGAGCTTGAATGATCCACCTCGATCGAATAATCGCCTGTCTTCAAACAACAACCACATAATGCCCTGATCTTCGTGCGTTCACCCCTCCAAAACTTGCCTTGGTGACCGTGAATCGCCCTCAGGATGCGACAATCACGCATATATTCTCGAACCATAGTGTACTCCCCATGTGTTGATTTTTTCGTAAATCATGAAGGCTTGTTGACCTTCTCCACCACATTGGATCCGCTCTGACAGACAATCATTGATTGTATATATGAGTGACAGTAAGCCGACCGCGGCTTGTATCCCACCGCTATTCCAGAAATTCTCACTCGAACTCGCCCCGATGTCTATATATTCTAGTATGAAGCCCTATGAAGCCCTATGAAGCCGCTCTGGACAGCGTGGAAGTCACAGCCGTCTGAGGTCCCATTCGTGGCACCGCGACTCGACCGTATGGAAGAGACGTACACATTGATCTGTTGAACAATCGGCATGGGCGTAGATATGTGATGTGCCTGGTGCGCCGTTCATATATGGCCTGCAGGTTCTCCGCTTGTAAGTCTTCGTCGCTGGCTTCGCATTACCCCTCAAATGGCATACTCCCTCCGCTCAACAGTCACGCTCATTTTGGCCATTCTAATCGCTGTGGTCACTGCGGCGGTTCATTCCTTTCCTCTTGTTGATCTAAAGAATGGAGCCCTTCCTCCAAGTACTTCAGCGGGGCGGATGACAAACGCGAAGCGGTTCGCCGCGGGTTTGCCCCCGCTCCCCCCCAAAAGTATGTTACGCCCCGACACCCGGTTAATTAAGCATGCTAAGATACGATGTCAGGGAAAAGACCTAGGGCGAATTTACAACCGCGGGCCTCCCTCACGAAGTAATCTACCGAATGTATATCAGAACCTTGATAGTTCACTAATCATTTTCGCAACGCCTTCCTAGTCTCGCGACTGGTCATTTGGTTGTCTCGGCCCCTGGCGGGGGTCATCCATTTAATGAAGGCGACCAAGGGGCATATACTCTACAGAACAACGGCCTGCTCCACGGAATGCTAGTGAACTCGGTATGCCCACAATGTGTTGCTCTTTTCGTGATCCCACCCGACTTCTATCATCGACAGCAAGGGACATACCTGGGCGGCGCGACCTACGCTAACCAAGATATCCTCGGACCCAACTCGCCTAATTTTCTCTATGTGTGGCCTGTCTTAAGTGAGTCTACATGATTGGTTTGGGCACCTAATCGTCACCTATGGGACTCCAGCCGCATCTACCACTCAAGAACCTGGACCGTACTTTATTCCTGGCACAGTCAGTGAGACGTCCGTATGGTCAGTAACACTACAAGCTTATTTACACGTGCTGCTTAACGTGGATACCTGTTAAGGGAATATGACGCGGAAACTGGAGAACTCCATCTAGTCTGGACCAATCCAGACGGTTCTACCGTGACTGGGGACATCTACCAGTGGACCGACGAGCAGCAAGAATCGACGGCAATCTTTACTCCCGACATCGACGCTATGATGGCGACCAACCCTGGAACGTACATGTTATTGGTACGTTTACGCATAGTTGTGGTACGACCGACGATGTACTGACAGATGTTGTATAGAGCTACAGGTTGCAATAAGCATGACAATGTCACCTTTGGCGTAATTTCATTTCGTGAGGGTGCACCTCATACGGACTCTTTGGTCAAGGGATACTTCTTCGCTAGCCTATTGGATACCCTTGTCAAGTTGCACATTTGGTTCATCTTCAAACACAACTTCGAACATGCTTGTCTTCAGTATTTTATCTTAAAGAATGTCGCTCCTTCTGGTTCCTAAAGCATTTCACTTCTTCGCTACAGAGGACGTACGCAGCGGGCGGTGGCGTTTGTGGTGTCATCGAGTCGCCGCATTCGCACGAGCCAAAGTTGGTGATTGGAGCACGTGCCAGGACCTTGCCTTGCAATTGTCCCAACCACGACTTCCGTCTGATGAAGCGAGTTCTGTGTTCTTTGGACATCGTACCCTAGCCTTTGAGAACTGTTGGCAAAATGATGAGTCATCACTCCGTCTTGTGGCATAGTTCAACCCGCCCTGCAACCATCCCTCCACTGGTGAATAACGGCATATCGAAGTTGCTGTACAGCCTTTTCATGAAGAAACTCTTGGCTCTGACTGAGACCTACACGCCAAGTGAGTGCCTTGCACCATCCTGTTCCAACTAAAGCCCTTATGATACCACGCTGACACAGCAGGGTGGATGTCTGTCGCCACACTCGATATTTTTGGTGATCTGAGATTTGCTCGGTATGGTCAGCTCCGGACTGGGTGAAGCCGATGCATATGGGTTGGCGGCATCTCTGCGTCGTCAAATGGATGACCGGACTATGCTTCGCCAGGTCACCGTGATAAAGTACTCCATCATCTGGTTTGTCACCGAGACGTATCCGGCTTATTGTCGGCCGAGGCAGAACGATTCACCTGTTGTAAGAAAGGTCGGATTGGACCCCCATAAATAGCTCGCAAAAGCAACAATCGAGTTCAACATCTCATTCAACCATGTCTCATACTGGATTCGACACACTCAAGGCCTCTCTTACTGGCGAGACCGTTAGACCTGGCGACGACGGCTACCAGGAGGGCCTTACTCGCTGGCTCGACAACGTCGTTCAACCTGCTCAATACATCGTGTTCCCTAAGACACCCCAAGATGTTTCCGCAGCTATCCAATTCGCGACCTCCAACGGCTTGGAAGTCGCCATCTGCGGCGGAGGCCACTCGTGGTCGGTGAGTCAGTGTGTACAACGTTTTGTCCCGTTTGCTGAATGCGTGTTTTCATCAGGGAGCCTCTTCCGGACGCGACCTTGTCATTCATCTCGGCAAATACATGAATGAAGTACGCGTCGACGCCGATGCAAGGTTGTTTTACGTCGGTGGGGGTGCGACTTGGCGAGCCGGTGAGCCTGATTACTAACGAGAACGCCAGTCTGATGTTGATGGGCCAATCCGCCACCCAGTTGATGAGGCCGGCTATCCCCATGGACTTGCTACTGTTGCCGGCCAAGTGAGCCACACTGGTGTTGGGGGGTAATCGGGATTTCTCGGACTCGGGACCCGCTCGCTGACCGCCCTTGTTATCGGTGTAGACTCGTCCTTGGGGGTGGTTACGGTTGGCTGACAGGCCGACACGGCCTTGCGATTGACAATCTTGTTCAGGTTCGGCTCCCTCCATCCCATCTCTTCAGTTAACCTAACCTTCCTCTCAGTGCACCGTCGTCCTAGCATCTGGTGAAATAGTAACCGCGAATGCAACAAGTCACCCGGACCTATTCTGGGGCCTGAAAGGTGGATCCCTCTTACTCGGCGATGCGCCTCTCAACGCTGAGACTCGTCTCTCCAGGTGCTGGATCGAACTTTGGCGTCGTCACTGAACTCGTATTGAAGGCCCACCCACAACGTCCCACCGTCTTTTACACTCGCTTAATCTTCCCTGTCGACCGTGCGGCCGATGTCTTCAATGCCATCGAGGAATGGTTTGCGCAGGCCGGTCCCGACGAAGGAGTTATCGCTGGATGTGTCCGTCCAGAGCCTGAGCGGCAGGTTTGTCCGCACATTGTGACGCAGTGAATTGTCTCTCACCTCCCTTTTGTAGCCTATCCTGATGGTTCAATACATGTACAACGGTGGTATTCAGGAAGGGAAGAGCTATGCCTCCATTTTATACAACCTTGGTACGTCCGAATATTATGTTGCATTCAGCCGTGTCCTGACTCGCACCTCTACTCCAGGTCCAGTTGCGGAGATGCCAATCGAGGAACTCAAGTACAACGAGCTCAACACATTGCTGGTAAGCACCCCGACGTATAGCTTTGACTCTTTCGCCCACCTTGTACTATCCCTTTCCAGGACGTGATATTTGCACCCGGAGGCCGGAAATACCTCAAAGGCGCCTCTACTCCTAAAGGTCAGTCCCTCAGCTTACGTTGGGTTATGACTTAGTCTGACGATGCATCACCAAAACAGTCACCCCAGCCATCGCCTCCGCGATGATCGAGGCGATCGCCGCATCTGTTGACGCCGACCCTAGGCTGAACACCGCTGGCTTCGTCTTCGAATTCACACACAAGCAGGCCATCCTCTCTGTGCCCCAAGATGCCACGGCGTTTGCCAATCGCGGAAACGTATGTGCCTCGATTCGCCCAAACCGCCGTACTCACCACCCGACTGCAGAATCGCGAACTCTTGACTTGGGTGATGTACCAGGATCCCGACATGGATGCGCTCGCACAAGAATCTGTTAGGGGATGGGTCGCGAAATTGAACGACGCGATCGAAGCTGAGGCCGTGCGTGGCGGCAGTCGCTTGGAATCTGGAAGTGGGTACACCAACTACGAGCCCGAACCGACCAAGGCCCGCGCTGCAGAAGTGATGTTCAAGGGCAACTATCCGCGTTTGAGGCAAGTGAAGAGGGTCTATGATCCGGATTGTGTCTTCCGCAAGTGGTTCCCAATCGAACCTGCCACGGCCTAAGAGCTTGGAGTGGAGGGAATGTCTTACTACATACTGGCTGGTATTCACCATGAAATAAAACTTTGGGGCTGATGTAATCGCTTCTGAGGGTGGTTAGAGAACCGTGACCATGGATGCTAGTGGAGAATACCGATCCTGTCAATTGGTGCTGCCGCCGCGGACAGTCCCTGCATCCAAGTCCCATAACCTTAAAGTGCGTATATTCTAGGGGTGGAAATACGTATAAATCAACTTATGAAAACATGAAAATAAATATCTGGAGTTTGGGTCGTTCAGAGGATATCTCCAATCCCAGCATTCCGCTCAATAAAAGATTGGATCCTTGAGGAAGAATTCCTGATAAAGCGAAACCACGTATAAGCCTGCTGTTGTTGTAGAGGCTAGAGAGTTACGTACGACAGGCCCGATAACCTCTCCTTCGGTTCTCGGATCGCTCTTCAATACGTCAAAGTCTCCCGTGAACCTAATCACGCTTGTGCCATCCGGGAACTTCTGAACGTATTTGGTTACCGGGACCTGCGGCGACTCGGGGGCTGCCCAGTATATGTCAATCTTCTGCGAGGAAATCCAGCTATAATACCGCCTGAAAAGCGCAGGTCAGTTGCGGGGGTCTCGAGATATGGTGCTGCATTTCATACCAAAAGAGAGTCGCGTAATATACGCCTGGATGTTGATCATCCGTCTCAGGGTAATAATAATAGCCCGGTTCTGCGAAGAAATCAATGAGTTAGTGCCGCTGTCGAGGGAAAAAAATAGCTGAACTCACCGAATACAGGTTCTATAGTGGCATAGTTATAGGTTCCTGGGCCAAGATCACCCGTCTCGCCCGCGTCCGGGAGGACGGCAGACAACCACCATGAAGAATAAGGATTACCACCTCCGTTCTGTTCACCAGTACAGATCAGGGAAAATGAGAAGGGGATGGTGCGAAAGTGATGTACGTACAGTGTAGTAGAGGATGGTACCGAATCCACCTGCATCTTCGATCAATAGCTGGATGGGTGTTCCGTAATCCACCAGCTCTCCGGTATCAAGATGACGGATGCCAAGCGTTCCCTTGGAGAGACTGGACCGGAGTTATAGCAGGCGCCGTTGAGTGATTTCGAACTACTTACATGTAACTGGAGATCCTAGGCGCATGGGACTTGCGAGTACGGGTTCTCTCTGCCACGTAACACCCCGGGGGTATGGTCAGCAGTAGAAAAGAGCAATGACGCGAGAGATACGCACTAGGTGGCAAGGGGGGTAGGCCCATTGCGAATCGCTTGGCATTGGATACTGGCTCCTCGACTGTAGGCGTGGGCGAGCGGGGTTCGACCACCCTGGCCGCTGCCTCAGAGGACGACTCGCCCACGACAATGGGAGTCGCCACGGCAATGGACGCGACAGTCAAAAGAAATGGAATGACGAACCTGCGGAAGAGCAACATGTCAGCTGGCGGGGACGTCAATCGCATCCACTACCTCTTGCCAGCTCACCTGTTATACCATTGAAAAACACTAAACCGGGCTTGGCATCCCCCTTTCGAGGTACCGTGTTTCTCCGGTTGGTAAAATTCTTATCAGAGGATCCGCATACGGTGGTCACGAGGCCGGTGGCACGGACTTGCCACCACCGTCAGTGATCAATGATAATAACGCACTGTTTGAGCTTCAATGACATCCTTTCACAACAGTCGCTGGTCGCCAGTGGTTGGGAGTAGTTGGACATATCCGGCATCTTCCACTGCTTGGCAGGGTCTTTAAGGCGCCATTGGACGGATTGTTTGCTGTCAGAGAACCCTGACTCTACGTTAGTCGCCCTGGTGGAAGAAACAGTACCGATATTGGGCAGGACAGATTCACCTGAAACCAAAAATAGGGTCGCCAATAGCCAAGTTGAGAGATCGTTTGCGGAGTGGATGTGCTGGTCGCGTGAGCGTGAATCACCTTTGGCCAGCCATGATAGCAATTCTCATGGTCGGAGAGATTGATAAAATCTGATTTATATGGCTTCCTGACGAAATGAAATTCGGGTAGAGATTGCTACAAGGGAGGAACTTATTGTCACTCGGAGAGTTCCCTACAACTTCGTTTGCCCAGTTTTACATACCGCCAAATAGAGTGAAATGAGCTCGGAGTAGAATGTAAGGTGTGCTATTTCGAAAAACCTGTGGTTGTTGCCTATCCTGGTGGTGTCGAGACTCGAAGTCAGTAGTCGCGTCAACAAATCCAGCGGAAAGAACTCACACATCATTGATGTAGCTTATATTACTACCCTAAGGTCTTTTTGGAAAAATTAAAAAAATTAAAAAATAATTAAATTGATTGGTTTGTGAGCATAAAGGCAACCGGCTTCGGTCCGTGCTTGGCAGGCCGGGTACGTTACAGCAACCCGTGTTTGAACTCCGAACCCGCCATACGAGAACATGGACTTTACGACCCGATGCCGACCGTTAGCCTGGACAACCATGGAGAGTAGGTCAAGGACCTTGCGAAGGGAGAGAGTCGTCCAGACAGAGATCACCCCGTGTACCCCTTCGACACCGATCCACTTGCGTTGGGTATGCCAGCGTGTTCATTCCAAACAAGACCGCTAACGACTTCACGGCAGGACTCGTACAGGTCAGACCTATGCCAAAAGACCCGTCATCCAACGCTCGCGTGAAGGTCCTGCTGAGCCACTATCGGTGAAGCATGCGGCTGAACTATGTCAGTTTAGATTTTACGAAAAGTCCGGTCTGCAGGGTTCTCGAGGATTCCGGAAACACCCGAATTCAACTCTTGTACCTCTGCGCTGCGAGTGAGTGCTGGATCTTTGCCCGCGATGCCGCAATCTGCCGAGCCAGCATGGAGATATCGGTAATATCCCCGTTCATCCACTCGCAGAACCGCTTCTCCACCTCCACCGTCAGGCTGCTTTCAAACGCTCTGGCTCAGCTTCCACTTTTTGGCGCCATTACTGCTCGTAGCGAGCAGGGATGTCTTTGGCGACTACAATGGCTGTGGTGAACCACCTGATGAGCGTCATCGTCATCGTCGTCCTCAGTCTTCACTATAAAAGCTTCTGGAGAACATGCAACGTCTCCCATCACTTAATTCATCTACTTCAGCATGCCTAGCGTACTCGTTACTGGTGCTGAAGGCTTTCTCGGCTTCCATACCGTCAAAAATCTTCTTAACAAAGGCTACGACGTCGTTGGTACCGTTCGCTCAGAGCGTAGGATCCCTTACCTTCGCAATACGTTCCAGGGACTCGTCAATCAGCTGGAGCTCATCGTCATGGACAATATGGCCACACCCGGTGCGTTCGACAGCACCATTCAAGAACGTGCCTTCGACGCTGTCTTTCATATAGGCGCACCGTTCGCTCCTACCATGTATGTCAAGCAGCCTCTTCGATACCCCTTTCCCGCTCTCTGATATTTCTCCTGATATCTTAGAAACGACATCGCGAGAGACCTCAGCCCAGCCATCCAAGGAACGACTAGTATTCTCGAATCTGTCAGAGCACACGGCCCGACGGTCAAGCGCGTCATGATTACCTCCAGCTTTGCGGCAGTCCTCGATCCCAGGAAGAATCCCAGGCCTGGTTATGCCTACACCGAAGACGACCGGAATCCCGTCTGTACCCCTCCACCTTTCCTGCCTTTCCCTACTGACCTGAGCCATATGCTCCAGGTTACGTACGAGGAGGGCCTTATGAATCTGGTGGATGGATACTACGCGAGCAAGACTCTCGCTGAAAAGGCGGCATGGGACTTTCTGGAAAACGAAAAGCCTCACTTTGCGTTGACGACATTCTGCCTCCCTATGGTATGTACGATGCGCCGTTCCTCCGTCATGCAACCGAACTGATCTGTAAATGGTGCAGGTTTGTGGTCCTCCAGAGCATGAAATCCCCGGTGTTCAACATCTCAATTCCAGTGCCGCGGTCATTTACAATATTTTCAACGGGACATCTAGAAATCATGGCAATGTCTACTTGTGGGTTGACGTCCGTGACGTCGCACTCGCTCACACCCTAGCTCTTGTACGTTTGGTCTTTCTCGCGTCAAGTGCGGCTCTAACTGACACGACGAACTTAGGGAACCGAAGCATCGGCGAACCAAAGGTACCTCCTCACTGCAGGCAACGTCTCCACCCAGCACTTCCTGGATCACATTTGGAGGCACTATACGGAACGCGCCATAGCCAAGAACGTGTTTAGAGGAACACCTGGTGTGCCTAACTGGCCCGAAGGCGGGGTGTACTCGTACGACAACTCGAAGAGCAGACGTGATCTTGGTATCGAGTATCGTGGGTTTGACGCAATGCTAGCGGCTACGATTAGTAGGTTCGAAGAACTCGAGGAACAGCAAGGCATTTATCATTAGAAAGCTACCCCCCTTGACCTAGATGACTGCTATTTTTTCCCTTCTCTGTTCAATCTCTGTCACTCCTTGAATGTTATGTCCTTCTTTCCCCCGTGATAAGTCCGTTAAATACCGATGGGTTAGAACTCCAGCTCCGTCCAGCCACGCTCCGAAAGCACCCCTGCCGTTGGCCCAACGTCACACTTCCATGAGTCGAAGATCCCTTTCGGAGCGGTAGAGTTCCACTTGTGAGTTTCCTATTATCGATATCCGAAACCGCTTATCTCGTCTCTCGGCTTGTATGACAGGCCTACAAATTTTGGCTAGAGACCCTGAAATCGAATAACAGTCGACCAGGCTCTGCCACTTTTATAATATACACGCTCAGTGAGTACGATACACTTCTATCTACTACGATAATGGCTGACGAACCGATCAGATGCTAAACGTGAGCCATGCCAGCAAGGCCATCCGCCACCTTGTTGGCGCTTTCTTATCGACACCCGCCACGGCAAGGGGCCGTTATGCATCCGTCGCAACTATATATAAATCCCACAATAATTCATCTCAGCTAACTTATAATTTCCTCCTACCGGATTGGAACGCAAGTGGGAATACGACCACGGCCACTTCTGGGACCCCCGCCACAGAGAGTCCACGTCTCCTACGGCCTAACCAAAAGTCTCCCAGAAATCCCACACCACCCCAGACCCAAGACACTAAAACCACTTCCTGTGCTCCATCTCCATCAAAAGCTATCGCTCGCTCAGTGCTCCTCACGAACATTAACCCCACTACAGGGCACGAGATGCTACACGAGCACCTGAAGGGCGTGTTTCCGTACATGAGGGGGTTTAGAATGAGTGAGTGAGCCGTATTCTTGCATGGGACTTCATCTGATAGCCGCAATGCAGCCCGTCACCCTACCAATCCTAGTGCGATCATCGAGTTCGACCGTCGCGCTGCCGCAAAGGACGCCGTCAAGGACTTAAGGCAACGTCCCATTCTGGTTGAAGGACGTGTTCTACGCGCATCTATTTTTCTTCCTCGCTCTGCCACTCCACATCGTACCGATCGGGTTTCCACGAGAAGCCAGACCGGAAGAGTTCCTGTCGCGTCCTCAACTTCCGATACGAGTCGACCTGCTTCACCTTCCATATACATACGCTACAAGGGCTTCAAACGCCGATCATCTCCCGACTTTCTCCGTTCGGTGCTCGCAAAGATGCAGGGTTTTCAACATTTCCGATTCCGTGAGTCTCATCGAATGTTCAAGATCCCCCCATGAGACGGATAATAACGAGTGCATATTCCGCAGGTCGATCTCGTATACTTGCCGGGTTTGCCGACTTTGACTCTATCGACAACGCCAAGGCAGCCCTGAATTTCTTGCGCGGAATCCGGAGTATCGACCAGAACTTTGTCATTGCTTTCGCCCCTTCCAAAATCAGTCGATCACCCAGCCGCACGCTTCATCTTAGAACCTCATGGACAATTAGTCCTGGCCTTGTGAAAAGACGGTTTCAGAGGTTCGAAGGTTTCCGCGGCGTCACGGAAGGTCGGTGACGCTTTGATGGCACCCTTTCTGGTTACTGATATTCATTTCCCTCATGTCTCGTTCAAATCTAGTCTTCACATCCTCTACAGAACGACGATACACCATTGCATTTGAAACCGAAGCCGACGCTACCCATGCACTCCATCACGTCCGACCTCCCGTTCCGCTTCGCCCGTTGTTTGAGCTTTCGTACTTCTGGGCCGAACAACGAGCCGGACCATCCCATGTACTCTTCCTTCGTAGTCTCAGCGAACGAACGACACACACTGCCCTTGTCAAGCTTTTCTGCACTTACCCGGGATATCGCAGAACGGTGCTAGGTGGGTGTGGTTTTGATAGAAGGCTTAATCTCTAACGTCCTTACTCTTCTCAGCGAAAGCTCCAGGGTTTAGAGTGCATGGTCGACACGCAGCGTGGGGACTGGTCGAATTCGAGACCCCAGAAGATGCCGAAATCGCTCTACTCGCTACACACGGCAAACTCTGGAAACGAAGCACCCTCAGCGTCTACTTTTGGCGGAAACGGGTACATCCGACGATGCTGCAGCCCACCAACGTCCTCTTCTGCACCCAGCTCTTCGGGATTACTCCTGACGCTTTCCGCTCCGTGTTTTCAAGTTACAAAGGATTCCAACACTCTCAGATATGTGTGTTACTCTACATACATCATTATATCCCTCAGGAACTGATATTCGCCGCAAACAAAGACCCAGACAGGCGAGGAGGCGCAATGCCATACGGCAAAATTACCTTCAACACAGTGGCAGATGCCGTCCTGGCTTACCAAGACCTCCAAAAACGGCGCGTCACTCTTGGACATGGTGAACTACCGATAGTAGTCAGGTACCTCCGTTTGCGAAAGACACGGAGACGCGGGTGGAAACCACCAGCGCGATTGGTCCCACCTCGCGACCCCTCGAGTTAGCTTGTACCTTTGTCGTGCTGTAGCATCCCACACAGTGGATTTCACAATAGAGGAGACCCGTGCGATGATCTTTCTGTAGTGTACCCTGGTACGGCTGAGGTCCTACTCGATTAAGAGGTGTATACTTCTGTCGCGTTCGGGGCCCGAGTTTTAGGCACCAGGATTCAGAGTAAAAAGAAGCGAGATGTATCGATACAGCACAGAGACTAATTAAAGATAGGCATAGGTAGGAGTCTACAGCACATCAATCAGCCATCGTATAACACCCGTTGCACGTCCACTTACCTGTCAGAATTAAACAAGAAATTATTGGCTGTATCCTCCCCTTCTAAGAACCGGGTCGGGAAGATAACTACACAGGTTATTCAGTAACCTTTACAGAAAAGTAAGACATAACGGGGAGACTCACCTAGATGCCCCCTCACTTCCTCTAACAGTGCTTCAAACTCATCTCGTTCCCACTGCTCCAAAGGCTCGTTGGAGTTAGTCGGTCGTCGTTGCCGTCCGTCCTTGTCGCCTCCGTTATGGTCCGCGCTACGACGCAGCGAACCACCCGTAGACGGTAGACTTAGATGGGAAGGGTTGTCCGTGACGCTTGACTTGCTACGTTGGACGCCTTTATCGGCCGCTACGGACTGCTTGGGGTCCATTTCGCCGTCGGGATGCGTGTTGGGAGGTCCGCCCGCTTCTTCCCCGGCAGTCCCACCCTCGGACGGCACGCGAGCAACATGTGGTGCGTTTACTGGGGCGTCCTTGGGCTATGTCCCAAAGTAAGTCAGCGTCGCATCGGCGAAGAAGGAAGAATCAAACCTACCGGCTTGTTAATCCGCTCCTGGAATTGGAGGTACTCCTTATATTGCTTCCAGGTCGTCACCAAGTCGTCAGGGGTACAATGGAAGACCTTGCGGTATATCTCCGTCTATCAACCAACAGCTCATCAGCACAGACGACATCACAGACACCGCACCACATACATTATGAACGGCCGTCGCAATCCAAACGTCGTTGACAAACTTTGGATCAAGCGGGTCGGCAAAGCCATGAGGGTCGATATCCGGTCTGGGCGTTGGCAACGTATGCGGCTTGGCACCCGTCTTGACGGACAGATGCTTTCGGATCTGCTTTCGCGCTTCCGCACCCGCTTTCTCCGCTTCGCTCGCCTCATCTTGGCCCGGACGCGCATTCGGCGGTCGGTCGTCCGTGGCAGGAGACAACGCAGCATCCGCAGGTGCTCCAAACATTTCCGTGCCATCTTGGATCTTTGCTTCGGACACGTTGTCACTATCCGGGTTTTCCTCGATGGCATCCATCAACGGCCGGTCCTGACCCTCTTCCGGCTCTCGCGGTCGATGCTCCCAAACCACCCTTTCTTCAAGAGTAGGAACTTTCGAGCTGGCGAATCCAGGCTGCTCAGAACCGTCACTCCCGTATGTCCTCTTTTCTGCTGCCTGCGATTTCTCGCTAGGTCCGAGGTTCATGCCCCCATTCACATCACCGTTCGCCTGTCCGTGTTTTCCAGCTTTGCCGACCATCTTCGCCAGGGCTTCCGAAGCACCATATATGCCTAACACCACAGTCAGTCCATAACATAAACCCACCAACGCAGTACTCGCCTTGTTCGATGGTATCCCGGGCAGCGACCTGATATTGCTCCATCGTGCCATGGTGTTTCACTGTCGTGATACCATCCGTCTTCCCACCAACCTGCTCGTGATCGGGATCCCAAGTCTTTATATCCTCGGCCTTATTCATAGCCTGAGTAGCCATAAGATCCTCTTCGTACAGCGCGTCGACGTCAACCCCGAGGTGCTCCCGCATGAGCCGAATACGCAGAGTATGGGCGAACCGACCGACGCGGTAGGGCTTGCCTGCCATCCGACTGTTGAAGATCCAGGTGTCAGCGTCTACGACTTGCTTCGAGACACAGAAGAAGGGTCATACCTATCAATCATATCCGTATCCCGAACCACACACGCAAGCTCCGAGTCTCTGTCGCCCCTCATCGACCTCTCGTTGATGTTCGCGGACCCGATAATGGCAAGCCGATCGTCCACGATCATAGTCTAACCAACCGCAGGAGGCCTCAGTAACGCATCACTACAACGTAATGCAACATACCTTAGCATGGATGTACACTTGCTCAGTCGTCAACGTAGCACTACCCAACTTCCCCCAACTTCTCAACGAGAAAAACGTGATATAATCGTCCGGCTACGCAGAGGCATCAGAAAGCAGGTTATACAAGGGAACCGTAATCGACATACGTCTATGCCTTCTTTCCGCAGCCGAGAGAATATAGAATGCGGTCCGCGGCATATGGAACGATTCTGGAGTTCAACTATAAGGCGGATCTAGTTTACAGCCGGAAAGTCAGTGATACCAGCACCGACGTTCGTCATTACATACCGAGCTGGCGTCATTATGATCGATAGGAAAAGTAAAACCCGGTAACAAAGGAATGACGATACATGCTCGCCAAGGCGTCTTCTCCCTATGAGCGCGGATGATACGGTGGACCAGGGCATCGCCAATGTTATTCTCCACCGGCACCTCGTTGACCACCGTCCTGCAAAAATACCGATAAACGCACAAAACTGCCTTGTCTAACGATATACTCACGAAGTGACAAAGAACTGGTTCTCAATATAAACAAAGTGTTCAGATAACTCGATCGCTGAGAACCGACGGTGCTTAGCATTCTGTTAGATACGAAAACCGGATCCACACACCCTTCAAATATGCGTTCTGAATGGAATGCTCCACCCTAGTGGCGGTACCAAGCGACCACGGACCAGCGGATCTGCATATCTGCACTTCACAAGTGCCCGTGAGTCCTTGGTCGGTCAACTCGGTCACCTTGAAATCGGGTGCTGGAACGAGGAACGGCATCACGCGGGAATGGGTCTGAGAAACATGTGATGCATTAGCACGAGTTGTGGTCTACACACGATGTTTCTCACCTTCACACGGAGTAGGTAGTTCCAGCTAGAGGCAACGACATTCTCAATAATCAATCATGGGCAACCAGACAACGAACCCACCGTTGTACAAAGTGCCGACACAAGTCCCTCGCAGGCTGGCCGACGATCTGAATCCCAACGTCATGCCTAACAAGAGTTGAGCTCCCCATCACCAACCAAATAAATAACAACCTACCAAGGCATCCTAGCCACCTTCGTCCGATCGTACATATCTTCATCAGGTTTATTCAGCGAGTGGAAATCCATGACTCGAGCATTGCTATAGTCCTTTCCTGGAAAACATGTCGGTTCTTTCGTAGGGTTTTTACGAACTTGCAACAGCGTACCTGGCCAGATCTGCGCCGAACCTTCCATGCCAGTCGGTTCAGCATCGTCTACGAGGATATGTTGTGGTGTGTCCCATCGCCCGAAACACATGTCCAAGCCGCCCATAAAGGCTATCGTTTCGTCGATAACGCACATCTTCTCATGCTGGAAGTACTGGTCAGATTAGAGGGGCGGTAAAAGGGAACGGTGCGCACGTGGGCCCAGTAGAAGGTTCCTGTCGAAAAGTGCGATGGCGATCGTTGGACCATGATGTTGGGATGAAGTGCCATCAACCGACGCTTCGCGTAGCTGAGGATAAGACGGTTAATGAATACCGACGAAATGGTTCAACAGGTACTTACTTGCTATCTGTAGGAGTCGTACGATTCGACACCTCTTTGCTGGAATATAGTCAGACACCACGGTCCCAACATTTACAAAGTAACCCACTAAAGGATGACAAATATCTTAACTCCCTGTTCGGCTTTACGCTTGAGAATACGATCAAGACGGAACTGCTCCTTCGCAGGTCGACGGAGGTAGAGCTCTGCAAAGTGGTCAGTTGAGCAACAGCGTGACAGACACTGGCCACTGACCAGGCGACAGCCACCAATCGTGAATGTATATCCGTTCCTTTGCAAGCATCATAGCACGACTCAAATTCCAAAAGTAATCTCGCTAGTCAATCACGCACAACGCATCAGTGAAACCAATACAACGGCAACAGAAACCAAACTACACACCCCATCGACCAGCCATTGGGCCGACACGTTCAACCGGATCGGCGAATAGCTTCCAAACCGATTCGCTCCCGTCCAATGAGACCGCAAGGCCATACGTTCCATCGACGCAATAAATTGCAACATTTGCCTCTGAGGGCATAAGCATCAGAATGAGCGAAACTCCCTTCCTGGACCAGGATACGCACCTCATTTTTGGCTACAAGCTTCAACCTCCTCTGCCCGTTCCGGATATAGAACGTATGCTGGCTGACATCCTTGGAATGTTTCTTCTTTTCACGCCGCGCCGCACTGTCGCCCGGGTCCTTTTCCTTGTCTTCGGGGGAAATGACCCCACGTGGATCGCGGCCAATGGAAGGGTCGATAATACCATGGGATTGCGCGTCGTCATTCGAGTTGAAGGAGCTGAATGAAGTGTGCCGTCGGAGGAATCGCTGGCCGTGTTTATGCGGATCAGGAACGTCTTGGACGGATGTTCCTTGCGCATTGGCCGTATAATGGTATTCGGATGGGGATTCACGAGGGTGAGTCGGTTTCAGGTCTGCTTGCGAGACATTGCCTTCGATTCCCAATGGACGCTGCTGCGGTGACGAAACGCCAGAGGACATGGACATGTTGCGTTCGCGTCCACCTTGATTCGGGACAGTGAGGTGCGCCATATCTTTCTTGCCACCATCCGTGGTGGAAGGCGAGGCGCCCCGTTTCCTCCTGGACAAGGAAAAGAACTTGCTAATCGTCGACCTTGAAACAATCGTACCAGCGTCGGTCTGTTGGTCATCAGCGACGTCGTTGGGCTGGGGACGCTTTTCGTTTGTGGTCTGATCGGATAGCTCCCAATCATTCCGTCTCTTCCCGTCTCCATCCCGGTCCAATGCTTGACGGTCTGTTTCGTCAGTGCCCAGATGTAAAAACTGCCGATAGACACGTTTTGGCCGTTCGATACTAAAGTCGGCGTCGAGTAGAAAAACGTCATGAATCCGCAATTCGGCAGGATCATCCACCGCAACTAGGTAGGATTCGCGCACGATCCACCATTGAGGAGTGTGACTTCGCATCCACGAGGGAAGGTTTAATGCATGCGGCCCTTTCCTTGAGGAGTTAGAAGAAATTACCCGGAGAAGACCCGCTTTGCCTTAGGAATCGTAACCACATCAGGTCTCTTCAAAGGCATATCGTCATCGCTCGTACCTTGAATACCCCCTCTTGAAGCTAGGGCGACAGACAGGGCAGAGATCTCGAAGAAACGACACAGGCGGTTTGCTTCTGGACGTAACATCTGAAACGACAGGACGGTTGATTTACTGGGAACGCGAGAGAGGATTCACGCTTCCTCACCACCGATTTTATAAGCCCGATCAAATAGTTCTCCAGACTTTCTCTTTGCTGACGGGCGAACTCGGCCCGACCCGGCTCAAAGCCCCTTTCACGGTTCAACAGGTTGAAAAGCGGTATGCCTTGGTTCATCTATGAGCTTCGTTCCGGAGATGTGGTACGCGGTGACTCACTGGTTTTGGGGAATTCAGGTAGAACAATGGCATCGCTACGATACTTGTAAGCGTTGGACAAACTGTAATGCGTGTGCAGGGAGATAAAATCTCTCAATTCGCGATATATCACCCATCTTGCGGCACCCATAGCGTATTCGCACTGCAATCCAAGATAAGCCCGATTCGTAACACATGTAACGGGTACGTACCTCGATACGAAATACCGCATGCGTATTGTGTAAAGGGTGGACACTATCGCTAACTCTGACCCTCAAGTGTTGCAAAAGTACAGGCACACGCCGTCTCCCATTTTCGTCCCGTTCAAAGTGCATCCGTAGGATGATAACTGACAGGGGGCCAGCTATCAACTCATCGCTAAGATCGACTTGAGCAGCTGCGGACGGTTGAACCACGAGCGAGTGTTTCTTTTCATGCTTCGAAAACGGCGAGTGGCCGACGTAGGAGGATGCCCGGAGACGGCTCTTGAGCACTGCCCAGCCTTTCTGGCCAGATTGAGAGGCACCGGGTTGGTCGTCACCCCCAGTACCACGACGGACAGGTTCGCCAGACTCGTGTGATTCATTTTTCGATCCTCGACGGCCGCCAATATGAGGAAGTGATCGCGCTCTAGACAACCCAAATAGCTTCAAAGGATCTGTCAACGGCCAAGCGCTAGTAGAGGCCTGTCGAGATGGGGCATGGCTGGTGGTCGCTCCGTCTGGTCCGTCATCATGAGTAGGAAGACCACCGGTAATTGCTTCCGGTGAGTCTTGAGGTTCGGGAGAGGCTGTCCGAGGACCCAAGTCGTCGGTTTGGTCTTGATGGGCATCTGGCTGTTCTGCATTCGGATCAGGGGCAAGGCCGAGCGGAATCTCGACCCAACGCCGCCATAACCCTCCCTCGTCGCTTGGACTGGTTGGCCCGCTCCTGTTGACGCTCGCGGCCCAGCTACCTCGCCGCTTGCTACTCCTTTTGGACTGGTCAGAATCGCGGCCTTGATAATTCCAGGGGCCACGGAATTGCGAGTCGGTCCGCACGAAATCCGCACTGAATGGATCGATGGTGGATGTCTCGTGTTCTGGCTGCTTTTCTGGACCGGCGAGGGAAACGGTGCGAGGGAAGTTGTTGGGGCGTGTCCTTGGCGAACTGGGTGCTGACGCTGGCACGGGCCGACTCCATCCGTTCTGAGGTCCGTGGGCGGCGTGTTGCTCGGATAAGTTGGAGAGTGACCCTTTGGTGTCGATTTTGAGTCTTGGAGCATTCGACTCGGCCTGATATTGCGTCTGCACGTTCTCGACGATCTGGGCTAAGTTCGGCATGCCTGTCGACACTGTAGTATGAGACTCGGCTGAATAGCCATCGATCGAGTGATCAGAAGGAATCTGGGTGGACATGGAGAAAGAGACGGACTTGATAGTGGTTTGCCAAGAGACGGTTAGCTGTGAGACGGGCTCCGGACGAGAACAAACGGCGTCCGCACGCCGGGCGAGTTGTTCAAGAGGCAGCTAGCGAAAAGAGTGGCACAAAAGCCACGGTGGAAAAGTGTGGTGGTTAAAGGAGTGAAAGAGAGTAGGAGCTGGGTCGCGCCGTATGGTCGAAATCGAAATTCCAACGGTGCGTCATAACATGGCACGTGCCGACCTGAGGTCCACCCACGCGTGCAATGGAGCCAAGTATCAGCAAGGCTCCACTTCAGATCTGTAGAGGGAAACCGAAACGACTCATGGACTCCAGCTCATCAACTCTTAGCGCCTTGGATATGGGATGCAAAACATCTTGTTACGGGGTGTACTGACAATAATTAACGAGAACCAAGAAAAGCAAGGAAATTTCTATGGAGTGGAGAGGAAAGAGGGTTGCAAGACAGATGAGTCGGGTTGAAAACTAGGGTGTTTCGTCCGTAAATGACGGCCAAAGTTCCACGCGCCGTGGCCTTTGAACGAGCATTTGGGACACTTGTATACTTTCTTTGAGAGGTTATACTTGCATGATTCTTCCCAATGTCGCTTTGCCTTTGAGGGAGCCTTGGAATCAAAGTCTTGAGGAAAGCAGCGGCACAAGAACCACCGTTCGCTGTTCGTCCGACCGTATTTGTTGAAGCCGTATGTTTCGGAAGTCGTATTGGACGAGCGCGGTGGGAGGGTCGGGACTGGGGATCGGATGTTGGAGCTAGAACTGGAGGAAGGGGAGGACTGTGGCGGTAAGACTGGCACGGGGAGTGACTGATGACAAGCCTGGCAACGGGAACCACTGTCTACTGTCGAAGTACCGTCCTCAGGACTCGGGGAGGCATTCTGCCCCCCGGCCTCCTGCGAAAGGCACCGCGAGGCTGATTCCCAATCGACGATGGACTGCGACATTATGATGGGTGAGAATGAAGCGACTGTTAGAGGTGAAGGAAGTAGGATTGACGGCGTCGGGAATTCCTGAGTGGGTTGTGTTGATGAAAAGAAATCCTCTCCTTCTAGTATGCCGGAATTTGCTGACAACCACGGAGCTGGGTTTCCTGGTAGGGGCGCTCTTGGCACGAGTGCTCCGGGGAAGAAGCGAACGTTTCTGATATGTCCGTGGAACATCGAGTGATTCTGGCTTCCACAGCCAAAGGTCTCGAGCCAATAATCTTGGGAAGTTGAACTGTCGAGGGAATGCGGGGATAACATGCTTGTAATGCGAGAGTAGCAGTGTATGAAGGATAATCGAGCTGTAGCTCCGGGAGAGGTAGGGCGTATCGAGTAGATTCGAGTTGTATGTCGGGCGGTATAGAGTTATTGTGGACGACGTTGTCGACGTGGGTAGGTATCAGAGCAGGGATGCGCCGATGCGGTTGTAGCTGCTTGTTAACGGACAGAGGATTATGTGCGTGTTCCAAGGTCTCATTCAATGCCATGGATGCACCGAGGACTCTCGATAGGCAGTCCATTAGAGACCATACGCAAGAAAGCTGGGTATGGATTGTCAGACAAGAAAACGAAAACAGAGCAATAGAATAAATCGTACCCCAACTACAGCTGAAATGGATATAAGATCCATGGCGTTCCCAATGCCTGACTGCTTCGGACGATCAGCGGGTTGACAGCGTGGTAGGCGATGTTGACTTACAATGGTGAGTCTATCCACTGAGATTGTCTCTGGTGCCACCCAACGCGGGATACTAGGAATGGGGTGCAGGGGGGAGGATTGCTCCGGCTGGGGACAAGCTGGGCCCCAGCTACCTTGGAAGACATCGGACATGGACATGGCTGCCACCAACGATCTGGGGGGAAGTTGATGTGCTCGAAACGGCGATTCGTTCATGGATTTTATACGCCACGGGGAAAAGCGCGACACAGCCGTATCCGAGGCGGTGACGAGAACATTTTGCTGCGGCACGTGGTTCCTGAGGGCAGCGCCTGCCCTCAACAGACCTTGCGGGATTTTCGCGAGAGGCAGTGGGGGTTGCCACCAGCGCCACAGAACTTGAACCTGAGCGCTCAAAGTCAAAGTCGGGGCAACGACGTAATCAAGGGGGAAAAAAAAACTCAGCTCCGCAAAGTTAGCACCGACACTAGGATATGTCTGGACAGGACAAGGCTAGCAGTGCTCATGGGAGACAGAGGAGCTGCAGCTGGGTTAATGGAAGAGAAGAGCGCAACAGTTGCGAGCTTCGCCGAAACGCGTGCGTAATCGACCCAGTCCTCACTAGAGTAGCAGGTATCCGGACCACAAATTAGGTTTTTCTCCCTTCGATTTCGGCTGTAAAGAAAGAGTCTGCTCTGGTCAAGGCAGCGAAGGAGGAGAGTGCTCGAGAGTCGTGTGTCGCGCTGTCCGCTACGGTCCAAGTCGAAATCAAGTCGAGGTTCCAACGGTACGTCTGACGTCACAACCCGTCACGTGATGACCTCATTGAGAACCTGGGTTGACCCCGGCAGTATCGTGCCATTCAAGTGATATTTATCGGGAAAACAATGTATATCCTCAATGCGATCGCCGTTGCAATTCTTCCCGCCTCTTCAAGCTCTTTGATGTACCATGCCGAACGACCTCTTACGTGGTGGAACAGTAACCCACACCGAGGGGGAGAGATCAAACAACATTCTATTGCGATGAATTAGTGACGAAAACCGGGGTGCTTCGTCCGTAAATGACGGCCAAAGTTCCATGCGCCGTGGCCTTTGAACGTGCATTTAGGACATCTATACACTTTCTTTGAGAGATTATACTCGCATGATTCTTCCCAGTGTCTCTTTGCCTTGGACGGAGCCTTGGAGTTGAACTCTGCCTCGGGGAAGCAGCGGCACAGGTACAACTTTTCACTGTTCGTCCGACCGCGCTTGTTGAAGCCGGCGGACTCGGAAACCGTGCTGGATGAGGGCTGTGTCGATACTGGGGATCGGGGAGTGAAAGCGGGATTGGAGGAAGAGGATTCGACTGAGGGCTGTGGCAGTAAGACCGGCGCTGGAAGCGATTGATGACAGGCTTGGTAACCTGATTCATTGTTAATAGTCAAGGTGCTGTCCTCGGGGATCGGGAAGGAGCTCTGGCCAGCAGTTTCGTGCGGGAAGCACGGCGGGACAAGCTCCCACTCGACAGGGGGCTGCGACGTAACGACTGGCAAGAACGAGTTCACTGTCAGAGGCGGAGGGAATGTGGTAGACGACGTTGCATGATCCTGCGTTGGCGGGGAAAGCGTCGTCAATGAGAGGAAACCACCCATATTTTCTGTGCTGGATTCGGCTAATACCCATATTGGTGGATATTGGTCACTCCCCTGTAGGTGCACTTCTCCGGGTGCAATGCTTGAAGGTACAAGTGCTCCGGGAAAGAATCGAACATTTTCGATGGGGCTGTGGGGTATTGAAGGAGGTTGGACTATAGGGTCAAAGGCATCGAGCCAATAATCCTGCGAAGTCGGACATTTGGGGAAGGGGGGCGATGATGGCATCATTGCAGCTCGTAGATCGCTAGTTATTCAACAGGTAGACGTATGACGTCGTACCGGTGAGCCAGCGAAAGACGAGTGCTCACTCATCGCAGCGGGATTGCAGCCGTTCACCAAGTGTCCAGGGAGTGACATCGCGATGGACCGGATCGCATGGCGAGTTCCACAACCCCCTTCATCCCCGTCAATGGATGAAGAATTATCGGTATGTCCTTCAGTAGTGAACCCATACGGAAGAGCTGGATAAGTACCGAGGCCGGTTCGGGGCTTGGCTGTTTCGAACGATCAGTGGGTTGGCGATGTGGTAGGTGAGGTTGACTTACAGAGGTGGGTTACCCGACCGAGGATGGCTCTAGTGGCGTGCAGGGAGCGACAGGCTGGAAATATCCCAACGTCGCTCCGCCTGGGACGCGTCGGACAAGCGTCCCAGGAAGCTTCGTGGCTATTGTCTAGAGGGATAAGGACATAGGTGCCACGGAGGGGGGGATGAGCACAAACAGCATTTCGTTTGGTTTATAAACCAAAAGGAAGAGGCGCCCAACAGAACCCGGAGCTGTGCGCATTGTGCTAAAACACGTGATTCATGAGGGCAGGCCGCCCGATTTCCGCGAGACGCTGTGGGGTTGGCGCCTGTGTCAAAGGCGCATCTCGGGCTTGAATACTGAAAGCCGGGTCAGCGAACAAACATACTAGTAACCGGGGCACAACGACTCCAGAGTCCGCAAATTATCATGTCGATGTTCCCTGGATGTGCTCTGACGGGATACACACGTACCCTAGTCTCAGAGCCCAGAGAAAGGATAGGGCTGCGCTTCTACAAACCGAAGAGATGTGAGGAGAAAGAGTACAGTAGGTTAGATTTCGAGATGGGGCGCCTTTTCGGGGTAGCAAAGCAAGCTGTGACCATCACCAGTAGCTTTCCTCAGGTCTATGCGTCAGCAATCGTCCCATTTCCGAGTCTTCCTCATGCGTCTGAGGGCTTCGCCGCTCCACTGCGAGGATAAGGCGTTGAAGCCGGTCCATATAGCCTGGCAATGACAATACTATCGACATTAACCATTTAATCTTGCTCAGAGTAAGGAAGAAACGGATTACAAATATGCCCAACGATATCAAAGATCGGGTATGTAGAAGTGCCCACGGAATGGCGCCGAGCGATTCACCTCCAATTGCACATCAGAATAGAAGGCTCTAGGACACGCTCATTCAGTCAATTACTCGCAGCCGATGCCTTCGGTCCACATACCTGTAGGCGTTCAAGTACTTGATCTGCGGTTGGCCTCAAAGCAGGGTCGCGCGCACAGCACTCGAGTATGATTGACCAAAGTAAGTCGGTTTGGTCTATTTCTGGGTAGTCTGCAGGTTCGATACCTCTTGTCCGTTTCGCGTCGATGATGGCGACCATGAACTCTTGTTTCACAAATGGGAGCTTTCCGGTCATTACTTCTGCAAGGTACGTTATGGTTTAGTGGTAGAGCAAGTGGGAACGGGCGCACCTAACACAAGGCAGCCAAAGGAATAGATGTCGGATTGAGTCGTCGGCTTCTGGCCGTCCAGTAACTCCGGAGCCATCCACCTCAGGGTGCCCGCGCCCAACCCGGAGCTCGTCAACTCTGACGGGGTATCGTCAAGGATTTTGGAGAGGCCAAAGTCGCACAGTTCTGCCTCGCCGCTGTCGCTGATCAGGACGTTACTCTATAATAGATCGCGTAAGAACCATCTCAACAGACGAGCGATGAGAATCAATTCGCACCCCCTTGATGTCGGAGTGAATAATGACTGGATTGCTATTGTGGAGAAACACCAATCCTTCAGCGACCTGTGAAAGCTGGATAGGAGATTTTATGTGAGTAGTCGCGTGGCATATTATCAAAGGAAGTACCAAGGCACGTCTGTCGGCGTCAGGATTAGACCGCAAGAACTCGGTAATGTTTCCGTTGGTGTACCAAGGACTGACGAGGGAGGGTCCTGCAGCGAGGATTGCATGTCCAAATAAGGGGATGATCCGGGGGTGTTGAGCGCGTATCCAGACACGCATTTCTCGTCGCATCCTTTGCGTGACTCGATCTTGTTTGTTGGCCTCCGTGAGTGGGCGGCTGCTAGTGTGTCGGGCACGAAGGATCTTAATAGCAACCTGGAAATGTGGGTAGGCGATGGATCAGAGGAAAAGGATGGAACGTATAACGCACCTGCACTTCACCCGACGGTCGATCCCATGTAGCTTGATACACGTCGCTATATCCCCCTATGGCATCGGGCGAACCAGCCGTCGTCCGGTCGAAGCGCAGCTCTCGAGTGAGATCAGCGATGGAATTTGGCACAATGACTTGGTCATCCGACTGGAGGGTGGCATAGAGACTTGGGCTGGAAGAGTGGCGGTCCAAGTTGCTGGGCATACAGCTGAGTGCGATGATCAGCCACCAAGCATGCTGAAAGGTTTCGGGACATACAATTTGGCCAACAACCTGATGAACTGTTGGAAGGCGGTGGCTCCCTTTTGTGCTGTGGTTATGTAGGCGACCGAGTTACATTTGTTGTACGCAGTGTGCGATGGGGATAATAGCATACCAGCTTTTTTTCGGTGATGGCACATAGCGTATACTGGTGGAATATGCCTGAGTGATACATGACCGTCCTACTCTTTATAAACGGGCGAGAGGCAAGTCAAGGTTGGACTGGTTAGGATGATACGCTGCCTGCAGTTCCGCCTAGGGCCATGGGGGTGGCTAGGGACGAAACAGAAAGGTCCCGGCTTCCAGAGAAACGTTCTCGGGGCTATCAAATTTCGAAGTTAGGTGAAACGCCAGTCAGCCGGTCAGTGGTGAATTACCTTGCACCCACGGACGACCCCGGACACTAGGCGAGACCCCAGCCTTGGTACTCCAAATCACCTTGCTTGCAAGGTCACTCACCCCCTTATATCACGACGGTTTTCCTGTCAGTACCCCGTCCCTTTACCTATTTGCGTCCCCGGTCTTTCGTCATCACTCCGCTAGCTGCGCAAGGTGGCCGCTGAACAGCGGCGTGTTATATATAACGGGCCGATACCAAGGCTGGGGTCTCGCCTAGTGTCCGGGGTCGGTGCAAAGCTAATTCACGACTGACCGGCTGACTGGCACTTCACCTCCAGACTTCGAAATTTCATAGCCCCGAAAACGTTTCTCTGGAAGGGACCTTTCTGTTTCGTCCCTTCCAGCTCTAGCCGCCCCCATGGCCCTAGGCGGAACTGCAGGCAGCGTATCATCCTAACCAGTCCAACCTTGACTTGCCTCTCGGTATCAGGAGTCGAGGCCTCCAGAGGACCAGATCCTCAGCCGTGGCGAACACCTTCCCACAGTTGAGAGCGGTTACGCGTCGACGCTTCCACCTTTCACGATAGCCTTCCTCTAGTGGATGCCACATTTATATCGCCACCTTCGCGTACACCAGGTCTTTGGTGCAAATACCGATGTCGGTAAAACGGTAATCACCACGGCCCTTTGCAAGGCCAACGCAAGAATCGCCGACCAGCGCCTACGAAAGTCCAACATTTTCTACCTCAAACCCGTCAGTACAGGTCCAAATGAAGATGCAGACGACATGTAAGGAACTTCCTTTACTCCTTAGGTCAGCAAAACTGGAACTGCCACTTTATAAACGGAAAGCCATATTTCGCGATTTGCAGGGCGGGACAGGACTTCTATTTCTGCACACTGTCTCTTCAAGTTCGACGATCCAGTCAGCCCTCATTTGGCAGTCAAACGTAACAAGAGTGAACTGGTTAGCGTGTCTATACTGTATCACTGGAGGGAAACATTCAAACGTTTGCTAGTCAGACGTTCCCACCAACAGGCAATCCATCGAGTCGATATCAAGATACATCACCGACTGCTCCAAGCTCGCCTCTCCCGAGTCGCTCTCCTCTATTTATATAGAAACTGCAGGAGGTAACCCAATCCAAACCCGGCTCATGCGTCGTCGGACAAATCGTTTGACTCGTCCTTCGCACTGCAGGGGTCCATAGTCCCACACCGTCAGGGACGACGCAAGTGGAAGCCTATCGCCCTCTCCGACTCCCAACCATCCTAATCGGCGATGCAAAACTTGGGGGCATCTCCTCGACCATCTCAGCGTACGAATCACTCCTCCTTCGCGGTTTCGACGTGGAAGCCCTCCTCCTCTTCCGTGAAGATTACTACAGAAACTGGGAATACTTGCAGGAATGGTTCTCCAAGAGAAACCAAAGCGCGGTCACACCCCCAGTTCGCGTTGGCGTGGTTCCGCCTCCGCCGCCCCGCCTCGCAGACCCTCAGGCCGATTATGAGGCGCTCAGCAAATATTACGAAGATGCATGTTCTTCTGACGTTCTTCATGAGGTCGTCAAGGACCTCGAAGGTAAACACGAATCCCGTTGGCAGACCCTACAGTCAATGTCAGGACGGTCGCTTGATCAAGTGTGGTGGCCGTTCGTGCAGCACGGAATGATCAAGGGCGAAAAAGATATCACCGTCATCGACAGCGCCAATGAGGATTTCTTCGACGTTTACAAGTCGAACGTCCAATCCGACGAACCGCCGAACCAAAATTCCCTGCAACCGTTCTACGACAGTTCTGCCTCCTGGTGGACCCAATGTCTGGGCCACTCCAACTCATCCCTTAACCTCGCCGCTGCATACGCTGCGGGTCGTTACGGTCACGTCATCCACCCCCTCGCCATCCACGAGCCCGCCCTACGGATGACAGAAACCCTCCTCAAAGACGGCCCAGGAAAAGGCTGGGCCTCTCGCGTCTTCATCTCTGACAATGGGTCCACTGCGATGGAGGTCGCTCTCAAAATGGCCATACGCGCTGCTAGCCTACGATACCAACCGAACCCGGACGGTCCAAAGAGAGAACTGGAAGTGATTGGGCTGAAAGGCAGTTATCACGGAGACACTATCGGTGCTATGGATGCTTGCGAGGGTGGAACGTATAATGCTGCTGTGGAGTGGTACCGAGGCCGTGGACATTGGTTCGATCCACCTCTGGTCACTTTTCGGCGCGGACAACTGTGTGTCGTAGCGGGTGGGGAGTGGGCATCATACACACATCAACCAGGCTCGGAGATGTGCGTAAACTTTCCATCACTAGCGGCTTTATACGACGTCGAAAAGCGTCTGCATTCATGTGTCCTCACCGAGCGCTACCGCCACCACGTTCTCACCACTCTGAAGACATTGGTTACCCAAGGAAGAACATTTGGCGCGTTGGTCATCGAGCCTCTCGTCATGGGTGCCGGAGGGATGCTCTTTGTCGACCCGCTCTTCCACCGAGTCCTGATCGACACTGTCCGAGCCAACGAACACCTCTTTGCTCGACCCCACAAACAACCCTTCCACCTCCCCTCTCATCCCACTCATTCATGGTCCGGCCTTCCAGTCATCTTTGACGAAGTCTTCTCCGGACTCTACCGCCTGGGCGTCCAAACCTCCTCCACCATCCTCAAAACCCACCCCGACATCTCCGTCCATGCAAAGATCTTGACAGGCGGACTTTTACCGCTCTCCATTACCCTCGCATCCTCCCACATATTCGATGCATTCTACACCGACAAGAAGGTCGACGCGTTGCTTCATGGCCATAGCTATACCGCTCATCCTATGGGTTGCGTTGTGGCGAACGAGACGCTCAATCTGATCGAACGCATGAAGACGAGCGGGGCTTGGGATGCCGCACGGTCTCGTTGGGGGGTTCCACCGGCACACGCAACGCACGAACAGGGTTCGCCCGCGGCACCAGAAGCTTGGAGTTTTTGGGATCCAGCGTTCGTCAAGGAGCTATCCCAAAACCCTTTGGTGCAAGATACAATGACTCTTGGGACAGTCTTGGCATTTCGCTTGGCCGACCAAAGCGGGGGTAAGGCTCTCTGCTTGTGTGGCTCGACGCGTTTTTGATACATCCGTTGCTACACCTCAGGCTATAAATCAACCTTTGCACAAGAGGTACTCAGCTCATTAAACGACGTAGACGATCAGCAATTCAAAGTACACTACCGAACGCTGGGCGACGTGGGCTACTTCATCGCTAGCCTCAACACGCCAGACGAAGTGTTCCGCGCATTAGAAGCGCGTATTGCATCCGTCTTGTCCAAGCAAAAATAACGCAGCATCGCAGTACTCAAAAATCAATATATGAATGATATGTAACCGGGGTCTGACTGCGCGATTATTGCGCCGAGTCGTGTGTTCTATCAAGAATAGCGGTCAAATGCTAGCTGCAGGAATCGGATCTTTCTATGCTATCTATGAGATTCACCCACGGAATGATGGAGGTGTGTTCACTTTATGTCAGGGGTACGGCGCGTATCCCATAAGCCGGCTCTGCATTGGTAAAACGGTGGACCGAAACGAGTCTCTCGTTCAACACTCATGCTTTGATTGTAACCCCACGAGGTAGTAATAAATACCGAGGACCGAGAGAAGAAACGGACATTCTACTGAGTAGATAGAAGAGACGGACAAAAAACAGACGGATCAGGATGAAAACCGGGATGCCTAGTCCGTAAATGCCGGCCAAAGTTCCACTCGCCGTGGCCTTTGAACGGACATTTGGGGCATACATACACTCTCTTTGACGGGTTATACTTGCACGATTCTTCCCAGTGTCGCTTTGCCTTGGACGGAGCCTTGGACTCGAACTCTGTCTCGGGAAAACAGCGGCAGAGACCACTTTTCACTGTTCGTCCGACCGCGCTTGTTGACGCCGGTGGTTGTAGCGACCATGTTGGACGAACGTCGTGGGTGTGCTGGAACTGGGGATTGGACGTTGGAGCTGGAACTGGAGAAAGGGGATTCGACCGAGGACTGTGGGGGTAAGACCGATGCGAGGAGTGATTGATGACAAGTTCGACAGCGTGACACATCGTTGCCTATGGTCGAAGTGACACTCTCGGAGCTCGGAGAGGTACTCTCCCCGGCGGCGTTCTCCGGGACAAGCTCGCAATCGGCAACAGGCTGCGACGTAACTACCGGTGGGACCGAGTCCACTTTCAGAGGCGGAGGGAGAGGGATCGACGAAGTCTCGAAACCCCAAGTCGGCCAGGAAGGCACCGTTGATATGAAGCAGCCCTCATTCCTTGGAATGCCGGGACCTGCTGACATCCATATGGGTGGAGATTGGTGGGTCCCCTGTAGCTGAACACCTCCGGGTGCAACGTTTGAAGGCACGAGTGCTCCGGGAAAGAATCGAACGCTTTCGATAGGTCCGTGGAGCGTGGAGCTAGGCTGGGTCGCGTAGCCAAAAGCATCAAGCCAGTAATCTTGGCAAGTCGGATCGTTAGAGAGGGGAAAGGATAGCATGCTTGTAATTCGAGAGTTGGAGTGTGTTGATTGGGTCTGATAGGGAGGATGGAACGACTAGATCGATAGAGTATAGGAATTCGAGCCGGAAAATCGGGCTGCAGAGGTTCTTGAAGATTTCTCGCTTTGGTGCGAGGACTGGGAATGGATCGAGCCAGGAGACCATAGAGATGTTCCATGGTCCCCAGCATTGCCGTGAAGAAATCACGAAGTACTATCGTTTTGCACTTCAACAGAGACCATACTGCGGAAAGCTGGATATGGACCGTCAGACACAACGATGGAGAAGCAAAAATAGTGTCGTACCACGTCAGTTGCAAGTAAAAGACCGAATAGGAGGTGTTCTGAGAGGAGGTTCAACTTTGCCTATTTCAAACAATCAGTGGGTTGACGACATGGTAGGCGACGGTGACTTACAAAAGTGGATTGGTAGACCAAAGATACGACCGTTAGAGAGCAGAGGCGACGATAACTAGGGAAAAGCCAATCGAATGGCTCCACCCTGCGTCGTCGACGCGGGCTCGAAGTTGTAAGCATATAGCTAATGTCTAACGACAGGCCAATGCTGAAGAATGATCGTGTCAGCCCGAAACATTGTTGTATGCATGGATAGACGTACTACAGGTGACAGAAGAACAGAGATGACGGGATTAGGACAAGCCTTGAGAAGAGTATTGAAATTGGTTCAAGCTTGAAGCTTGGCTATTTCAAAGTGTTCAGTGGGCTGACGAGGTGGTAGGCGACGCTGACGTACAGAGACGGGTTGGCCGACCAAAGATAACTCTGGTGGCATGTATAGATCTGGAGCAGAATTAATTACGAGGCTGAGCGAGTGCGGTTGCCACTCCGGCCCGGCCTGCGCCGAACAACCGTACTTCCAATTGAAAACTTCGCAGCGGGCATCGTTCAAAGACAAAGGTATGCGGAGGAGAAGCAAAGGGAGAAACGCGATGATGAAGCGAAAGAGCAGGTTCATCGCAACGTGCCACCGAACAGTGGAGGGAGAGGCTGGTGCACGGTGAGGTTGAAATCTCGTTTGATGGATGGATTTATAACGAATGGCACAGCCGCTCCTCGGTCTTCGTTCTGATAGAAAATCGGAGGCTGTGACTGCGGAACCTTGCAAATACCTTGCCAAGGCACGTCGTTCCTGAGGGCAGTCTGCCCTCAAGGGTTCGGCAGTTCCGACCGATACCTCCGCGCGGGCCCCATGTCTTCGTTGAACGTGCGGACGTGAGGCTACACCTCCGCATACACTGGGTCTCATCTGAGTATTGTGATCAGAAAAACAGCGATCATCACTGCGAAGAATCACCGACCAGCTCTTATGACTTTTCCACCTGCGACTCACCAGCACAGTTATGGCACTTCACTTGGCCGACGGGCAAAGGTCTCGAGCTGTTTGAGTGAGACCGGTGCATGTCTGTACTCTACCTTAGGTTATAAGTCAACATTTGCACAAGACGTTCTCCGAGTCCGCTCATTAAATGACATAGACGAGCAACTCAAGGTACACTACCGAACCTTGGGCGACGCTACTTCATGACTAACCTCAACATACCGGGCAAAGTGTTCCGTGCACTAGAACTTCGTATTGCAACCGTCTTGCCCGAAAGTCCAATTAAAAATAACACATAATAGCCAAGAAAGTGTATAAATGATATGCAATGGGATCTAACTCCGCCAGTACTGTGCCAAGTCGTGTATCCTATCAAACACGACCGTCAAATACGACAACTCATTCAACAGCGTTTCAAAATGCTTGATGGCCTCTTCTTCAGTCAAGTCCAACCGGAACTTGTCCTGCAGCTGCTCATGGACGTCGCGATGTTTGATATCGGGGATGTTTGCGTCCGCCATGAGTGCCACCAGGTTGAGGATGAGATTCGCGGATTTACGCAGGATGGTGAATGCCGTGAAACAGAGGTTCTTGAAGCGGACGTAGTGCGGCGATGATGTGCCGCCCATTGCGTCCACCATCTCTCTGCACAATTTGACCGGGGGCGGGAAGGGCTTGGGGTCTCTGCCCAAGATGTACCCAAAGTCAACTGCAAAGGCGTCCCAAGTTAATTGAACGCGCGTAGGATTGAAGGGAAAGATGCATACCATGGAAGAAATGTCCTATAGGTGAAGCGTCAGCAGCCGCTCTTCGGGTACCAAGACAGCGATATTCATACCATCAGGAGCCAACAACAAGTTATCCAGGTGACGATCACCAACTCCCAAAATGTATGTCACAACGCAGTATCCCGCTATCCAACATACTAGTATTAACAACGCGGCATCCGCTATAGCAACCTTTACTTACCACAACTCCTGACAAAGGTATCAATCACGGACGGTTTCACACCATACGTGCCCACACTCCCTTCATCGGCATTATGTGCCCGCAGATACGTCAGTAAAGTCCCATGTTCGCTTACAATAGCTGCAATAGTCTTGCTAGGGATAAACTGGGCCATCCCCTCGAGAGGTCCAGTCGCCAACACATCGTACGGCGACAACTTGAGGTCTAAGTTCTCCTTTCGCAATAGCTGGTCCATGAGTGTGAAAAGCTGGATCACCAACTGGTCTTGTCGGAGGTCGTCACCGTTCTTGAAGATAACAGGGTACTCTTCCGTTGGCACGCCATCGCCACGCGGGGCACACTGGAAATACAGCAACAGCGGGAAGAGATTCGACTTGAAGACGGATGACTTCTCCGCGATGATGCCCGTGATTTCAATTTTGGCGTTTAGGGGATGGGGGAGGGGAGACATAACGGCAAGGTTGTGCTTCGGATCGGCGATGAAAGCGCGCAGCTTTTCGATCTTCTTCGGCCTGGGATCTTTGGACGTCCGGAGCTCTTTTGCTTTCGTGGATAGCGTGGCAATGAGTTCGCCTTGTCGCTTGAGCAAGTTTCTGCGATGTGGTCCATCCTCCACCTGACGGGTTGTGTGTTAGGTAAGTGATGCCCGGATGCGAACCCGACTGACCTCCATAAGTCTCTTCTGGAATTCGTACGCAACCTTTCCATACATCTTCCCATTAATCTTGTCATCCAACTCCACCATTAGGTACCAGTGCAAGCGATTCCCGAGCACAAGATTCCTGATCCCCCTCTCGATCAAGAAATTGGCAAGCGCGCTTTCTTCTTTAGGCGGGGGATTCGCGCCACGAGCAGTCCGAGTATCCGTCACCACGTTTTCGAACCGCAGAGCTTGCACGAGTTGTAACAAGTAGAGGAACAGTTCCTAGTCTCACGTATCAGTGTCTGTGCATGAGTGTTAGTACGGAAACCCACATCATCGTCAGACCTGGCGAGCTGTTTGACAGCAAAACGTCGGACCCGGGCGTCAACGGTCGTGGGACCCAGCAACTCCAGCGCGTCATCTGTCCCGATATCGGTCCACAATGGTAACAAGACTTCGACGGCTTGCTTGACTTCAGAGGGATCTTTCCACGTCACTGACTTGAGGAACTTCGTAAGACCTTTCTTTTCTCGGGTCAGGTAGAACCGGAATCGCCAAATAAGATCTTTATCGTCCGCGCTCAACAGTCGTGTCGGAGGGTAGTTCAAGATAGCCTAAGCAACACATCAGCGAGAAGTTATATGGAGGGCGTACAAAGACCGTACCGTCAAAGCATCACGATCATGAGCATTAGGCTTAAGTTCACGATCAAGGGGCCCACTTCGGTGACTGCGGACCAGTCGTCGGTGCTTATCCTCAACTGGATTCTCTCTTGCGATGTCAGGGTCAACGATTTGCCATATGTGGACGTCTTGGTGGATATTTAGGGTGGCAGGTGTATTTGTACTTGTGGTCGGTGTAGGTGCGGGAGTAACCGGGGTTGGGGGTGGTGGCCCTGCTGTCGTGCTGGCAGTCGAAGCTGGAGCGGCAGGAATCGAATCCTTCTATATAAATTTCGGTTCCGTAATTTTTCCCCACTAAGAAAGCTGAGAGCCCACGCACCACTTCGGAAAAGATGACTGGGAAATCAAATCGGGGAAGGTCGACGTATAGGAAGAGACTCTCGGACTTCTCTGTTTCAGCCTGCGAATATGATCAGACACACCGGATGGCAGGGTGACGCGTGAGGGCATACAGCATGGATTTCTTCCATCTTCCGAAAGGTAAGAGTGTCTAACCAATCAACCTTTGGTATATCGTCCCGCTCGTACTTCTTTACTAGCTGAATGTAATGCATGTATAATCAGACCGCTGAGTAGCGTAGGTGTCGGTAAACGTACCTTTTCCAGACGGCCCATCTCGTCCTTTACATCCACCTTGCTAGGAGTACGACTATCGATTGACCCATCTGCTTCTTGACCGGGCCAAAGAAGTAGCCTGTGCTTTCCACGTCGTAGCGTCCTGGATGGTGATCAGCGGCAGACTAGCAACCAGGGATCAATCGAACGTACCATTTCTTTCCAAATAGCTTGAAGGTAGTTCCTCCAACCGGAACGGCCGTCCTCGGATTTGCAATATCCCAGACAGTAAACGTGATTTGAGCACTCAGAGGCAGGTCGCAATATTTCACTGGGAATGATATCCATTCATTCCATCTTGAGGGGGCAGGGCGTTGGTCTATGGTACATCGGCAGTTTGACAGAAATTCGGCACGTACGTATATGTATTCTTAAATGCCTTGAAGGCAGTCCGATACTGAATCGTGAGTGGCTTGTTGTCGGCCACTAGTTGACATGTTACGTAGAGATCCGAGAGGCCTCTTGGAACAACCGAGACACCTGAGCGGATTGTTCGGGGCAAGACGCAGATATACAACTATACTCACTCTGACTGGATTCCGGCAAAGCGTAATTCGGGGTTCTCCAAGAGGTCGGCGTACGGACGAGGTTTCCGTATGCCTTCAAGTTGGGAACTGCGTTACTTGTATCAAAAGGACGAGGTACAAGAAGTCCAAAGGACTCACATTCTAAGCGTTACGGGGAGGTTGAGGTCGCTGAGTTTCGCAAAGGTGAAGTCTTTTGAGTTCTCTTTGCTTCGGGGATCATCCATCGTGGAAAGTCTTGGAGGTCGACGAGAGCAATAGGTTCTAGCAACAGGACGATATCTCTTCAATCTGAGTTACGGACTATATGGACGTATAAGGGATTCCAGGGAGAATAGCTCGTGCTTGAAGGTAGGGGGTGGTGGTTGCGAACAACGGCTGAGATCGACCTTGAACGGTATATCCGATATGTCCGTGTTCCTGACGGTCCGCCTCGGACAACATCGAAATCTGAGATACTTCACCGTATACGTCCCCTTGATGGAACGACAACATGCCAGGTATCAATGCTGGCGATGAATCAGGTCCTTAGTTTCTCGAGATGGTGCGTTTTCTCTGGTGTACCTGACTCTAGCTTTCTGACGGCTACCCTTTCGTTTCCTGTAGTGAGGGAACAAGGGGCCTCTACAAGGATTCTGTCTGTGAAAAAAATCACCTTTGGTTCCAACTGATTGTTGGTCGAAGTCGTCTTGTTACGCTTATGGAACGTGCCGGGTCGAGTCCCACTCGGCTACCCATACAGCAGTGGAGCAGCAGCAACCAATCAAACGACGATCTCGATATTATCGTACCAACAGCAGATTATCTTAAATGGAGCTGACGCTAGGGGTGACATCATCTCTAGACGTTGACGATATTTAACACACTGCGTGTACGTACCGCGACCAACAACTATGGCGTCCTCCCGACAACCCACCAACCTCTTTCTCGTTGGTGCCAGTGGCTACATCGGTGGCTCTGTCCTTGCTGGTTTCCTGAGGAACTACCCTCACTTCGTCTACACCACTCTCGTCCGCAATCCCGACAACATTCCAGCCATCGAGGCTCTTGGGGTCAAAGCGATCAAAGGCTCCCATGACGATGCCGAACTCATAGAGAAGATCGCTGCTGGGAACGACATCGTAGTGAACTGTGCAGATGCAGATGATATCGGCTTGACGAGGGCCATCCTGAAAGGTCTCAGTCAACAGGCTTCGATGGTACCTGGTGGTCGACCACCGATTTTGATTCATACAAGGTGCGAATCGTTACCAACGAGCTTGATGTTGGCTAAATCACTCTTGCTTCTGTAGCGGTACCGCAGTTGTATGCGACAAACCGGATGGTGCCTTCCACACCGAGACTGCAGAGAGGATCTACGACGTACGTTCCGATGGCGTGTACATACACGCTGGTGTAATCCTTATCCTGCCCTTGTGACGATAGGATGCCAATCTGGAGGATATCAAAGGCATTCCGGAGAACGCCCCACATCGGGCAATCGACCTGTTGTGCGTCTGTCTGTGCGGACGAATGGGCCAGGACTGACAAAACACGCATCGATTTTAGGATTTTCGAAGCAGCCGAAAATGGTCTAGTCGATGCGTACATCGTAGCTCCGTCAACGATTTACGGAAAGGGTCGTGGACCGTGTAAAACCCGTACGTCTGCCACGTCTTGATCACTACCTCACCAGCTCTAAATTCTTGGCAGTGTCAATTCAAGTGAATGAAATGATACGAACCGCCGTCAAACGCAAAGAAGTCGTAATCATCGGGCCAGGCACAAATATATGGAACAACGTCCATATTGACGACCTGGTTCAACTATACCTCCTGGTCTTCGCATTCGCCATTACAGGGGTCAATAAAAGTGTCGCATACGGAAACTTCTTCTTTGGGAGTGCGGGCCAACATATCTGGGGCAACGTTGCTAAAGAATTGGCTCGCCTGCTGCACCAGAAGGGGCTCGTAAAGGACGACACAGTCCGCAGCGTTTCGGCCGAAGAGGCCCCCGGGCTCGTTGGCACTGCGGCGAACTCGAGAACCGTTGCTAATCACGGTTTCGCACTGGGCTGGAAACCCGAAGCCAGGTCGCTTATGGAGTACCTGCCTGACGAGGTGGAGCGCACCGTTGCCACTATGTACCACTCGCCTTTGAAACGGAGGTTGTCTAAGCAATCACTCTGATGTACACTACATGAATTTGATACAAAAAATATGACACATTTTACAAGCGCGATTGCAGCCTGGGAATCCAGGTCATGATACTTCCCTTCCAACTCAATAGTGCTGTCTCAGTCTACCTTTCGTTGCTCTAGCGTAGTCTTCAATGGTCGTCCACTTCCATAAAGACTGGCCAGGGTTTACGAGTTCGTTCTCGTTCTCTTGGCTGAAGTCGCTCACTGTGGAAGTTCCTTCGAACAAGCTGTGCATGCGAGGTGGTCGGCAAAACTCTGATTTTGAGTAGTATCACGATCACATACCGAACATAGTCTTCGGTGTTTCCATTGGCGCCTCCAGGCGACGCGCGGAAGAGGCGTTCTTTGAACTCGTCATAACCAAGACCCTTAACTTCGACTAGTTCGCCGCTTTCTCGGGAAACGGCGGTGGCCATATCATGAAACGATATCGACTGGCCATGGAGACGGACGATATCGGGAACGGAGTTTGGGTTTTCGGCAGCAAGAATTGCAACGCGGGCTGTGGAGCGCGCGATGTCTTCTTCGGAGACGACAGTGAACTTGTGAGAGGGAGACCCAACAGAAGTGTAGACGCGATTGGTGAGGTCTGCTCCGTACACGGCCTTGAGACGATCATCAGTGATGGTCACGCAAGGGACGATCGATAACCTTACCATGAAAGCAGCCTCAATGAACATGCCATTATAAATGCTGACAACCTTGATTCCAAGCGTATGGCTGTATCGTTCATGTGCGGTCTTCCTATCCCATAGTCCATGATGGAAGCCCATGTTACGATGATCGCTGAAGAACACGCTATCAGCTGATATTCGAGTCGTTCATGCCTAATCCTCTGGACTCACAAGCCGAACTCGCTCGGAATGTACACCTTGACACCACCATCCGCTGCAGCCTTGGCATTCCGGTTTCGTTCCTCCAGGGAAAGGGACTCTCCCAAGACACTCAGGAAGACGTCGATACCTTTGAAGACAGCAGGGTCGAACGGTTCACTGAAGAGGGCGATTTCGGCACCCAAAGCCTTGAGTTCCTGAGCTTTCTTGGACTCCGGGTTGCGCGAGAGTACCACGACCGGGTTAATCTTTTCCGGGAAGAACAGTTCTGAAAGGAGGACTTTCGTCATGGGCACACCTGTTCACCGATTGTCAGCAAATATCAGGAATAAGGAGGGTTGTCATAGCACAATCACCGAGCTCTCCGGTGGCCCCAGCAATGGCGATTGAAATGGGGGACATGGGTGGCGACGTAGGAGATAATGAAGTGGGGCGAATTCTTTGTCGTGTTATCGACGAAGGGTTCCCGTTCAAATACTTGCGTTGCGGTGGGTGTAAGAAGGAAGAATGGTATAAGCAGAACAACAGAAATTCTCGGCAGTGGAGGTGTCGAAGGGCTTGTCAGCAAACTGGTGGAAATGATGCTGACCGACCCTCCACTTGAGATCGGTGATAGACCGAATGCACAAAACTAAGCCAGGAACCGGTGTATATGATCCAATGATTTAGTCTCTATCATTCGTGGTAACTTGTTCAGTATTGGTGATTGGTATGCCCAGGAAGCCGTGCCAATATCGGTTCGCGTGGGGACGATGCGCCTAGAACGGCGGCTGGCCCAAGGATTGCGACCAATCAACGAGTTAAATTCGTGATTCGGGTGACTGGTACTTGTCAAATAATACGCTCCATAGGTCTGGGCCTGAGGGGAGATAGGGTCAGAACTTGGAAGTCGGATGGGTGAAATCGACTCTAGGTGTAAAATTTTGCGACTGGTTTGTGTTGGGCAGCACCGCTCTATGGTGACCCCAGCTTTTAGGACTTCTTAGTCAAAAGCGTTGGATGCACTGGTCGTCACTGAGGTTGAAGACGTCGACTAGTGAACATGGCTCAACTGTGGGAAGGCTCAGGTTCACCTGCAGCCAAACTCATTTCCCATCCCCATTCAACGTCCAGGCTTCCTTTAGCGATTTATAGATCCGGTCATCCCTTAGAATCGCACTACTGCTCTGCCCTACGATGATACTGTTGCCTAGACCTGCGTGCGTTCTCCCGTCGCCCGGGAACAGTTCGCCAGTCCAGAAGCAAATACCAACCGAGCCAGAAGAGATCTTTCTTTATTACACAGTATCAGCATACTGTTATTTGAGACCGTCTCTTGAAACTGATCTGTGATTTATACCGCGGTGAACGAGCTATTTGGGGAATGGAGAATAGTCGTCATCATCTGCACACCGAAGCAGATCGTATCGCTTGACCAACACATCCACTCCGCAGTCGAGCTTCCGAAGTTACGAATTTGACCCTCCTTCTATATGTCCGGTGTCTCAACTTGCTAATTCGCTGAGGCCATCGCGACGATGTCGGGACTCTTGGGGCGAATTCTTTCCATCCTTGTTACGACTAGGCCGAAGCGGGTTCGGGAACGGTACGCTTGTTCTTGGCGTATCTTGGTGCCCGTCAGTATTACTTACTATTGTTTCATCTCGGACAGACTCTGTCCCATCGTCCAACACGAGCGAAAACAAAACAATCCTCGGCCGTTTGCCTCGGCGATGGCTACTGGAAGCTGCGCTGAGCACGTCCCAATAAATGAGGAGGGTGGGGTGTTGTCCGACATCCCGGGCTCAATCGCCAGTAGGCACGATTTACTACACCTCGCTCGGCGCATCTGCTAGTTCCAAACCCAGATACCCCCTTCCTACACGCTAGCCACCCAGATAAAGCTCAGGATTCGAAGCCTGCTCCTTTTGTTTGCGGTCCGAACGCGGGGGAGTTTTCGGGAGCCGGCGTAGTGTCGGTGAGAACCATTTTCGTCCAAAGACATCACAAACCACAGGGATACCCGTTTTCTGCGACGTCGGCAGAGCAATTTCCAGTACTCAGTTCTTCCTTTCGATCACATGGTGCATGAAATGCCGCGCCGCGATGATTTCCTCGGTAGTACATCGTCTGTTGCCATCGTTTCCCTCTCGCGCCATTGGTCGACGGCATCTATACGCGTTTCTCCATTATTTCGATCAGGTTTCTCGTCGCTTCTCGTATCTACAATTGGGAACCAGTTCCCGGCACGCATCAACCTTCAAGGACTGTCGCACCGCCTTCCACGTCTGCTTCCAAGGCCAGTTAATTCTTCTGCATTATTACTGAGTCGCAACATCGGGAGATCAATGGAGCATGCATTTTGCGCGACCTGACTCCTGACGGGGAAATGCGTCGTATCATGATATTCAAAAGGTCGTTTGCTTCTGAAAGTCTCTTCCAGCACGCCCTCTTTCGTTCGTTCCTTTAACTCGACTGGAGGATGTATTGGAGGAAACTCTTGCTGCCCGCCAGCTCGGTGGCTTCTACTGGTATGTTCTTCTCGAATAGCGAATCCAAATATCTGATTAAATACGGTGCCTTTCAGTCCTTGCTCAGAGCTCTGCAAACTGCGACAATGGCCCAGACGGGACTGGCATTTGCTTCCAGACTTACGTCAGTCGTTGTTTAACACTTTCTTCGTCGTGTTTCTAACCGGAGTTCTAATATCAGAGCGATCCTGTCTACGGCGCTACTTGTGGGTTTTCTCCTTTATTCTTTCCGCCGTGAGACGCCTACTTATTGTCCTATAGACAGCTGGGTGTTCCCTCCTACTGGAGACCCCACCTATCAAAATGAATTCATCGGTCAATTCGTGGTCCCTAACAACGGCAAATGGGTATGTCGCCAGAAACACCGCATGCTCTCAATAACGACTTATCGACTTGTGTTCATAGGCTGGTGTCTCATTGGGTACGGGCATGAACCAAAACCTTTTGGTCGTTGCATGGCCCAACAACGGCGTTATTGTCAAGTCGGCTCGTCAGGCGACGTGAGTGTTGCTTCAGACCATGACCGAACGATGGCTCAATAATAGCATTGTCCACTCCAGCAATTATGTCCAGCCCACGCCCTACCCAGGTCCTACGATCACTACTCTTGCGACCACAATTAACGGAACCCACTGGAAGTGGACCTACCGTTGCCAAGGTTGCACATCCTGGACGTGAGGACTTCCACATTCATCACCTGAAGATACCCTAACACCCCTTATACAGGATTAATGGAGTGAACGGTGTTCTTGATCCGACGCAGTATGCTGTCCTGGGTTGGGCATTCAGCACGACTGCTGTTTTCACCCCTTCTGACTCTGCTTCCAACATGAACCAACACGATGATGCGCGTCTGTACGGCTTCGACGCTCCTTCCGCTATTTCTAATAACTATGCAAGCTATGTCAACATCGGAAACCCAACCTCCACTCGCTCTACTACGGCCACCTCTAGGATTGCATCAAGCACCAGCACTGGTACATCGAGAACCACCAGCATTACCACAACCAACACTGGAACCACGACCAGGACTTCCAGTACGTCCAGCAGCGCCAGTCCGACTATTTCCGCGAAGCCATACGAGTGCGTTGGGTTCTGCGAATGTCACATAGCTTTCCTAACGCCACCATCGCCAACAGCTACATTGTCGTTGGTGCAGGAAATACCGGTCTTGTCGTCGCCGACCGTTTATGTAAGCAAAACGATTACCTCTAAATAACGTGTAGCCTGACCTCATTGTATGTTTGATTGGATAGCGGAGGCTGGCAAGAATGTTCTCCTCATCGAGCGTGGTGGTCCTAGCACCTGGAATACCGGTGGTCGTCTTGAAGTTCCTCCATGGTTGACGGGATCTCCTGTAAGCCGATACGATGCCCTCATCTTACTAGGATCCATCCTCAGCTCACTGTTTTATAGTACACTCGCTTCGACGTTCCTGGCCTTTTCGAGGCCATGTTCAGTTCTTCCAACCCTTGGTGGTGGTGCAACGACATCAGTGTCTTTGCTGGATGTCTTATCGGTGGTGGTGCTGCCATCAACGGTGCTTTGTTCTGTGAGTAGGGTGTCAGTATCAAGTGCGACGTGTTCTCACCTGCACGGCTAGGGTACCCTCCCGATTCTGACTTCACCACATCCAACGGCTGGCCATCCGGATGGCAGACACCTAATGACGCCTACCAGAAGCTCAAGACCCGCTTGCCTAGCACTGAAGTCCCCTCGCCCGATGGCAAACTCTACCTCACGCAGGTCTACGATGTCGTCAGCAAGCTTCTCACTCCCCGTGGCTTCGTCGCCGCCAACATCAATAATAACAAGGATTGGAAGGACCATATCTTCGGGCGTCCCGCCTTCAGCTTCGTCGACGGCACGAGAACTGGACCTATGGCCACTTATTTCCAAACCGCCAAGGCCCGACCAAACCTTACGTTCTGGCAGTGGACCTACGTCACTGGATTGGTCCGTAACGGTGCTCAAATTACTGGCGTGAGGACGAACTACACCGCCTATGGCGGGAATGGTATTGTCCCACTCACTACGAAAGGTCGGCTGGTTCTTTCGGCTGGCGTGTTCGGTACTGCACGTATCCTGTTTGCAAGCGGTATTGGGCCTACCGATATGCTGCAGCTTGTGCAGAACAACGCGCAGTACGGACCGAACTTGCCTCCTCAATCACAATGGATCAACCTCCCCGTTGGGAATAACGTATCCGATAACCCATCCATCAACGTGCGTGCTTCATTCGCCTATGTGAAACCGCGTCTTAGTGTGGTGTTTGGTTTTCTAGCTCGTCTTCACCCATCCGAGTGTCGATTCGTACGACAACTGGGCACCTATCTACAATAACCCTCGCCCGGCCGATGCTGCACAGTACAAGGCCAGTCAGTCGGGCGTCTTCGCTGGTACTTCACCTCGTCTCAACTACTGGGAAGCTCTTGGAAGCCCTGATGGCAGGACGCGTTACGTGTGTCACCCGCCCTCGTCCTCGCAGGATCGATCCTAACAATTCATTTCATGTAGCTGCAAGGTACCGCCCGCCCCGGTGCAGCAAGCATTACAACTGTGTACCCTTACAACCAATCTCAAATCTTCACTATAACTGTATACCTCTCGCAGGGCATCACGTCCCGCGGTCGTATTGGTATCGATAATACCATATACGCCAAGGTGTTGACGAATCCATGGTTCCAAGACCCGACGGACAAGACCGTTCTCATTCAGGGTATCAATAGCCTCTTGTCGACTATGAACCAGGGTGAGAGTTGCGGTGTCCATATCGTACATGTTATCGTTACTGATGGCAGTTTTTGTTGTAGTTCCCGGATTGACGTTGATCACTCCCGATAACACTACTACCATTACTGACTACGGTATGCGTCGCTTGGTCTCCGCTACGAGGCACGTTTTGACAGTTGCTGGGATGTCCTCCTAGTAAACAACTACCCGCCCGCGACGATGAACTCCAATCACTGGACTGGATCTACCAGGATTGGTACCAGCAGCTCCAATTCCGTCGTCGATGCCAACACGAAAGTGTGGAACACGAACAATTTGGTACGTTCGTGTTACGCCTTCTCGTAAGGACATCGATCTGACAATGTGTGACGTAGTTCATCGTTGATGCTGGTATCGTGCCCAGCCAGCCCATGGGCAATCCTCACGCAATGTTCATGCAAGTTGGCGAGATCGCCGTGCCCAAGATCCTCGCGCTCGCTGGCGGTGCTTAGGGAACCGACGGTCTTCAGCTTCGGCACAACTGTGCCCACCAACCTTGTACATACGCTGCACTTATAAATGGCGCCGCTCATCCAGGCAGTGGACGCGGATAGGTTACCCTGATCTGACTTCGTGTCGGTCTAGCCTTTCCTTTCACTCGACACTCAAGTCGTTGCAAGCAGAATCCGCCAGAGAATTATATTATGAATAGTAAGTGTGTTCTCTAACATGATGTCCATTGCAGGGTATACCTTCCTCGGTACTCGTCCAAGGATCCGTGTTTGACGTAGCCAATCCTATCCGCATAACCCAGCTTTTCCGATGACTTCGTCGACGATGGGATCTATCGCATCAGTGGACAGGTAATGGGCAAAATCAAGTCCCATCGGTTCCCAAACATGTGGCATCGTCAACGCAAACTGGTCTACGACACTGAAGCCCATGTCCAACGCCATTTTGGTGGAGATCTCCGACCAATGTTGTAAACGTACGTTGGTCCGATGATCTGAGTATTTCCTGACGAACTCGTCCTGGCGGGGAGGCTGAGCGGGCGATGTTACGAAGATGATGTTTGATGGTGGTGGGGAGAATTCGCAAGCCGTGAAGGTGGTAAATATTCGTGTGAGATTTTGCGTGAACTCTGCAGTCGTGCTGTCGACAGCAAAGTGCGCGCCCTTTTGAGAGGTGTCAGCGCCTTGGCAAAGAGTCATGAAAAGACCGCGTACCATGCTCAGAATTACAATATCAGTTTTCGCTTCCTTGAGTTCCTTGCAGGTCACTGGGATAACACTTTCCCCTCTAGGATCCCTGAATGTGGAAAGGTTATATTGACGTAGGACATGTTGCCCGGCTCACATACCAGAGAAAGTCGAAGGTTAAGTTACCGATGGTTGCTTGCTTGTGTCCACCCTTTTCCTACAAATATTTTCAGCGATCAGAACTAACTTGATCGGGTATTAGAACATACCGATTGCTCCAAGACGCCCCTATTGCCTTGTAAGCGGTGGATCGTGGTATCATATATTACTCGGCCGTGGCTGTCGCCATAGAACGCGATACGGCGCTGCTTTTCCGTACATGGGGCAGGATAGCCGAATCTCTGGCCGTAGTGTTCCCATTGGCAACCTCGGGGGAAGAAGCGATAGCGCCCAGACACTGGCAGGTTTTGCGGAGAGGGCAGTCTTTCCGGAGGGTAGAGGATGTCCATCAGGTGGAAGAGATGATAGGAACCTCGAATAGGCTCCCTACCGGAGCAAGGCGGCAGCATCGGAGGGCTAGGAACTGAATCATAAGGGTAGGAAATAATTTCGTCGCCTGGAAGGACGCGCGCGGGGTCTATCGGAACGCAGTGGGACGGGCAGATAGAAAGAGCCAATGGGGCAGTGAAAAGAGGTCGGAGAAGCATTTCCGGCCACGTCTTGTTGGTTTCTGAGTACGCTTGGAAACGCTAGGTGCAGACATTTAGTAACGCCATCCAGAGACATTAAAGGTTGACTCGCCTCATACGTCCACCAAGCTTGCAAATAGACGGGGCCAGCATTTCTAAGACGGATATCAAACGAGTAGGAACACTGTTGTCCATACGTGCTCCACTCGGATACAAATCGTTCCGCCCCGTCTGTACGCACCATGAACCCGTCAGGTCCTCGCTGTTCGCGGATCCAGGCGTTCAGGTTATCGTCCAGACTGGGATCTGGGCTGGCTTCTGCTTCCAAACAGGCTTCCTTGCTTGTTCTGGTAATTCTAAGGGTGAAGGCGTTGCATAACTGTGGATCGTGGCACAATGAAAGAAAGAATTCGCTTTGGGCTGAGGGTATTGGGCTACATTGTTGAGATGATTCGGCCAGCGGGGGGTCATAACTAGAGTCGTAAGGCGAAGGGCATGGCGCCAGCTCATCCGGTGGATCTGGTGCAAAGGTCGATATCTCCATGGTGGATACGGGTTGTTGGAGCTCTGGCCAAAAGGATGAGCATAGGAGCCATAAAGAGGCAAGGCCAGTCGCAAGGACGACCAAAGCGCGACCTGGTGACAAGAATGCCATGGCTCTGGAGTTTGAGCTAAGAAAAGGTTGGCCGACAAACGGACATAAGAGGACTTACCCCGTGAACGGGTTACGGCATTCACCCGATCACCTCATGGAAGATATGGAGGATGGGAGAGGACAGGTGGACTATGGACGGCACTCTTTTTACTGTGTGATGAGCCTAGTAAACTAGTGATGTCGTGCTCGGCCCGGCCTTTCATCCGTTTTCAGAGTCTTTCCGCAAGACGAAATGTGATGCTCAGGATTCAAAAAGTGATGTATTCTGTTCTACTTCACTCGCAGTTGTAGACATCGAGCATTCGCATTGATAGGTTGAACCACATTGAACGTTCATTCGTCATACCCCCTGAAGAGTACGAGAATAGCAACGGAATCGAGTGCTCACCTCTCCCATAAGCGTCGTAGCCACATCGTACGCCAATTCCGCATTCAGAAGACAGGGTGGGATTCAATGTAAAGAGAAAAGCGTGCAAGTGATTACAAAAGGGAGACCGGACGGGGTAAACGGCGATAACCGCGGCCCAAACTTTCTCAACGCGTCCATCCGCTCACCTGCCATTTCATTCTCGACTGGCCACGATGGGTCGGCCGTTGTTCTTTGAGGAGCTCCTGACGACTTTACGGTCGGCATCCACCACCACCTCTCGGGATTTCGAACAGAACTTGTATTACGAACTCGAACAAGCCAGACCCAAGTTCTTCCAGCTTTTCGACATTCCCCCCCGAAATCCGCAGGAACGTCAAGAAATTGAAGCCGGTAGGGTCTCATATGTCTCCGAACCACACAATCGCTCATTCCAGCCTAGGTGTCGCAAAACTCCACGGCAAGTCCGATGTGTCCCACTTCAACAATCAATTCAAGCAGGAGACCCTCTTTCTCGCTCAGGAACTTGACTGCTCTGAGATATACTGCGCGGAGCTCATTGATAGCGTTGCTGTCATGGACAAAATCGGCCGTCGTGCTACGGCAGAGGATGCAGTTGTTCGACTACACGAGGAGCGCGCTTGCATGTTAGCATGCTTGCGCCACATATTCGAAACCGCCATGAATCCCGAAGGACTGTCGGAAAAGCTGGCAGCGATGCTTCGCAAGTATGCCATTGAACTCGTGACGTCTTCAGTCGAGCTTGGAGGCGGGAAAGGCAAGGGCCGTCTCGCTGACAAGGTGTTGTTGGAGGTCGATCGGTTGAAGGCTACTCTGGAGAAGACGCGTGTTTCGCTTCTCAATGCTCCCACTACCACTAATGGTAAGCACGCGCTGGAGCCTTTGCGATCGATCTATTGATCTCAGTCCTCTTGATGCGGTAGCCACGAGCTTCGGTGATGCTATCTTGAAGTTCAAACTGGAGCGCGTTCAACAGGAACGTCGCCAACTTGGGCATCTCATCTTCGTCTTCTCTGTTTCCCGCCAATTGGAAAGGACAGTAATCATCAAGATGGTTCGCTGGCTTGCTTCAGCTGAACGGACGGACGACCTCATATACTACATTCTCACTTCTGTCCTTACTGCGATTGACCCCAGCCCCGACACCGACGACCCCGATGCAACCAACTCTCTATTGAATGACCGAGAGCTTATGGTTCAAATGAACTCGGCCCTGGAACAAACGGCCTGGAAGGTGCCAGGCTTGAAAGCCTGCGTGAACCTTCAATGGTCGCTCTGGGTCTTGGAGGTCCGGCGTCAGGACCCCCACATCCAGGGAAACCTCCGCGGGATTGAAGAGGATGTGGAGAAGATCGTGGAATCCGGTATCAACGGTGACGCGTTCAAGTTCCTAACTGACCTTGTTCTGCATTCACGACGACCGGCTGGAGATGATGAAGACTTAGTTGGCGATGTCCCGTTCTCGGATGAAGCCACTGGTTCTGACAGCATGGAGCCCGTATTCCGGCCGTACTTTTTGACACAGCTGGATACCCTGATCGAGTCGCTCATTGTGAATATGAGTAGTATTCTCAAGCGGATCCGGACGAGAGAAGATGACGCCGAATACGCACATTCCCGCAGCCTCCGGCTCTCTACAACCCCTATCATCGAAGCTCCTCGACGAAACGACACCGAATCACTCTTCCGTCTCATCGCTGTCATCTTTGCTGAACGCGAACTTGATGCGGGGATCAAATACTGGAAGGATACCGACGACTACGATGGCCGCCTGTTCGCCTTTCTGCAATGGGCGACGGAAGCGAAACGTCCTGAGCTCACAGTAGCGTTGTATGAGATGCTTGCGTCGTTGGCCAGGGGATCGCGCTGCGCTGCCGAGGCTTTCAACTTCCTCGCGACAAATGGTGGTCAATACCGCAGCAGTCAGGCCCAAGTTCAGGGGTCATGCTCGTGGTCCACACTATTCAATGCACTTCACAGCACATCCGAACACCTCACCCGTAGTCGTGCTCCCCAAATGCAAAGCAGTGCTTCCTTTGGTAGACGACCAGCCAGCAGTGTCGCCCCTTCCGGTACCTTGTCCCCAGAAGAGGTCAGGCTGCTACGATCTTTCCTAAGGCTATTACGAAACGTGGTGCGGCACTCGATCCCGGCAAAGGAAGTAATTCGCGACCAGCAGGACTTCAACGCGCTTCAAACTCTGTTCAACATCGTGTCATTCTCGGTGCCGCTGGAGCTTAAAGCAGCCTTATACGAAACGTTGGCAGCATTTTGTGGGACAGGAGGCAGTGTGAAAGATGCCGAAACGATCCGAACGATGTGGAACATGTTGGACCGTGCTGAGGTCCTTCGTCCTGCAGGACCTTCTGGCCTAGTTGGAGGCGCGGTATTGGAGCTGGAGCAGGTCGAAACACCGGCAAAGACTTATCCCACAACCATCTCTTTGGTGGAACTACTTAACGCGCTGATCTACGTACCTACCCGACGCGACCCGGACGACTATATCCCCGATCTTGACGTTCAGACAATCCCGGATAATCTTGGAGCCCAGAAACGCAACCCTGGTTTATACCCGTACATCGACTTTGTCGCGAACGACGTGATACTCAAGGCTGGTATGCGGGGATTCAATTCGCTCACAGAGCGTTTCAAGCTTCTTGATGGTAGCTTCCACTTCCTTGAGAAATGCCTTGCAAGCTATGAACTTTCCAGCTTACGAACTCTTGACTTGTCGGCTGTCGCATCTGGTCGATCCGCAACGGGTTTGACTACACTCGTCATTCACCCCGGCTTTGACATCATGTGCAGGGTATTGGCCAGCGATTCCCCTCTACGAAAAGAGCTGTTTACCTATATCAGCCAAGGGTACGAAGCCATCGAGAAGGACTTTGCCAAGACACACTACTTCAGTCAAGCGGTTCGAAGAGTCCTGCAGATCGTCCACCACATCTTCCGAATCCAGGAACAATTCTTACAATTCCTGCTACCTGTCCTCTCCCAAAACCCCAACGTTCCTGGTCTAGGGCCCATCAATCTTCCACGCGGAATTGCAGCACTGGAGCAATATCTCCTCTGGTCCCCCGAACTGGTCCCACAGATTGGCATGTATGTCAATCGGGTGGAAGATCCGGAGATGATGCTGTTGGCCGTCAAGATCCTTTCGCGCATTAGCGAATCCTCAATATTCAACATCGTTGATTCGACGTTACCCAGCGGGACCCGCAGGATGAACAGGCTGGTGGTGTTGCTTGATCGACACAGCGATACGCCACAAATTGTGGAAGGTTTCGTGCGCTTACTCACGACCGAGATTGATGAAGTGGACGAATCGGGTGCTTCGCCTGATGATCCGCAAGTTGTTCTAGCTCAACGTCGCAGGACAGCGATTATGGATCTTCTGCTCACGAACACAATCCCCGGCAAACAAGCACCCAATGTTGCGCATCTTCTCCTTGGCTTCCCGTTGGGCCTTCCTGTGTCTGAGATGACGATTCCCGATCCCGAGGCAGTGGGCGCGAACGTCTCATGCCTTCACACCATCATCAACCTCGTCAACACCGGTGTTCCACGGTTACGATCTCCCGAGAGCCGGCAAGGCGAAGAACAAGCCAGCACCGTCGCACCTTTATTCGAACGCGACCCTGTCTTTGCGGAACAGTGTTATCGACTGCTCTACCAACTCTGCATGCATGAATTCACTTGTACGCCGACGGTACGGTATCTCCGCACGCGTGAGGACTTCTTCGCGCGGCACCTTGCCGTGCTTCCTACGAAGGTTCCTCCCATCCCTCCACCCAAGAAAGGCACAGGTGGTCAGGTCCTGTACGGCGATCAGCTACGACTACAGACTACTTGTAAGGCGCTGACGGCATACCTACGGTTACGCACATCCCTTTTGGAATGCGTGGCTTTGGAACTGCATGTATTGAACGAGACAAAACAACCACAGCGGATGGCACGCCTTCTCGAACTTCTCTTTGACCTTGGGTCCCGCTCGTCCACGTCGAATGCCTTCCAACCCATGTCCCAGTGGGATACCGCATTGATGAATGGCACCCTGGTGGCACAACCCCTCATTCGGATTCTGGAGATTTTCGACTCGCTTGACTTTGATTGGCTGGATGACGCCCATCCCCAGGACCAAGCACTCCGATATTTCCAAGGGGAGAACTTTGACAACTGCCTGCAGTGGGAGGATGGATGCCAGGTATACTCCCGGTCGTTGGTTTCCGCGGTGATTCAGCGCGTTCGAAAACAAATGCGGCGGCAAGGGATGACGGATGCCGTCGAGGCCGATCTGACTCGGGAAATCAAGTTTGTAGTGGACAGTTGCAGCGTTGAAAACCACCGAAGGCTCGTGCAACATGCTAAAGAGGTATCCTTCGTTGCGTGGCGCCATGTACTGGACATTTCCTTGCTCGAATGTTTCGACCGACTACCGAGAGGACGTCGGGAGCACCTCACCCTCGACATCCTTCAAGCCCTTTCGTCGTTCCTCTCCCGGTCCAGCCCGTCCCCAGCGATTGTCGTCCTACTCGCCGAGGTGGTGTTGTCGCTCAGTACCAAACTCAGGGAAGACCGCCACCACCAGCTGATTATCCAGTCGACTGTGGACGACAGCTACGCAGCCTCATTGCCTCTCGACCGGATTCACTCTATCTTCCGTGGCATCCTGCAGTGCATTCTCCAGAGTGGGACCTCCGAACGATTCCGCGGCAATTTGTACGCAGCGCTCACGAACATCATCCACCTCGTCATGTCCGATTCCGCGCAGGAGCACTCACCCAAAGTCGACGGTACGGGTCACAAGTTGTCAGAGAGGTCATTGTCCTTCATCGCCGATGAGCCCTCCAGGGACGCCGACTCGTTACTGTTTGGCCGGAGCGTTTCCTCCCGTGGCAGTCAAGTTAAACGAACGGCACTCGAATCCGGCACGCTCAACATCGTCAACAAGTTTGTGGACCGTATCGTACCGGTTGTATGTCGCGACGCCGCAGATGGGAGTGAAGTGTGGAAGACCGTGGCGTTCACGTTCTTGGATGCGTTGGTGCAACTGTCGAGGGTGGAAAAGGAACACCATGTGCTAAGGGTGATGGCACGAGAGGGATTCTTGAAGAACTTTGTTCATAGTCTAAAGAGTGCCGATGCCGATATGATGGCTGTCCTGAAGCCGGACCCAGGTATGTTTTCGTGCGTTATGATGTTCATGATCGAGGTCTAACTCCTGTTGTAGACAACTTGAACCCTCTCTATGTATACGAGGCAAAGATGGCGCTTCTCATCCGTGTGGCGCAAACCCGGCAGGGGGCAAACAAACTTGCCGATTGCCGGATATTTGGATTGCTCACGCACTGTGACTTCTTGGATGCCAGACCGCAAAACGACCATGCTTTCCTAGGTACGGAAGAGGTTCATCTCGCCCGATTGCAGTGTTAACTCTTTTGCGCCTCGTTAGACTTCGATTCCTTCCTGCCATCTGCCGTCGAGCGATATCACCAAATAATCATCCCCACTCTAGAACTCACTGTGAGCATATTATCTGCCGTCGGTCCTCTCTCTGTGGTGTCGAAACAGGTGAGTCGAACAGCTTACGTCAGCTAGAAGCAAGCTTAGCTTGACACTATACTTTAATAGGCTTTGGATTTCTTGATGGCGCATCGCAGTACTATATTGGTCCTCCTCTCAGATCGTTGGGATGAGCTCACTTTGTCGATGTTGCGTGAACTTCAGCTGCTGGTCGCTCTTAGCTCGCTAGTGTTACCGAGTGTCGAGGATTTGGTAAGTATCACATTATTCAACTCTGAGCTTTCTGACGTAATCCATCACACTGTAGCTCTCACCTACTGGTTTCGGCGCTATCCATACTGCCGTCTTGTCATTGTCGGCACGATGCATGGGTCCACTGCGGTGGAGAGAGGCGATTGTACCGGCCAGCGAGGTGGAAGTGCAGGAAACGCAGACGCCGGTTAAAGGTGAGGTATAATGTCCATTCCTCCGTCTCTGAGGTCTGATCACGCATCTACAGGATACGGAAAAGACGCACGGGATAATGTCTTCTCGGAGAAGGCAAATACCGCTGTCTTCGCCCTCCAAAAATGGCTTGCCATCTATTCACTCAACGTGACCGAGTCTAAAGGAGGTTGGTATTAAATTTAAATTCTACACGACTTAATGACTAATATCGTCCTTAGACTTCAAGCCTGTCATTTCTTCCGCCATTACGTTCAGTGCAAATGGTGAATTGTCGTCCCAGATCCGGAGTAAGTAGCGAATGTTCGTGGGGAATACAATACTTATCAGTCTTCTGTAGGTTCATGTCCGACAATAGCCGACGCCATCACTGCCCTTGGAACTGTGATTGCTCAATTTATGGAGGCAAAGAACGACGTGGAGCAGTTGGTGTCGAGCTTGGTGGATCCTGACCGGATAAGTGTAGACGAAGTGTCAGAGGTACGTCTCTGTTGGTCACCTACCTTGACATGCGCAGACTCAATCGCTCTTTAGATCGTCAAGGCTGCTTACGCCGATATCGTGGATGAGTTGGACATGAACCAACGGAGAGTTCTAGCAATTAGGGAACTAGAAAGGAGCTGGGAAAAACGGCAGCGAGAATATCAGGACTTGCTCCGTGAGTAACCTCCCGCATCGAGATGTCTGTCAAACTGAAGTATTTTCGGCGCAGATTGGCTGGAAGTGCTGCTACTTTTGATTTGGCGGCATGTCGACTTCTTCCTCTCAAAAGATGTTCGCCTGCTGCCAAGCCGGGGCGTTCAACAGTTGGAGCAGTCTCGGACAGCACTCAATCTCCGTTCGTCAGTGACATATTCAGGGACGGGTGCACCACATGCGGTCAAGGAGCACGTTGCGCGAGAGTTGCTACCGGTCCTCGATCAGCTGGATGTGATTGAATTAGTAAGTCCCCACCCCAGATCGCCCATCCCCTTGGCTGATCACATGCCATTTGTTTGTGTTGATACAGCAGGATTCCACCGGAGTTGACAGCTTCTCGAGAAAATCGTACATCCAACTTGTCACCCGGCGAATCCGCGAGGTTTTATCATTTTCGGATGACGGCTTGAGAGATTCCATTTTTTGAGGTCAATTGCTTAGTATACCCACGTTTTGTATCCATTCTACCATGTTCAACATCAAATTCAATCGCATTCAACGTCGCGGAAATCGTCGTGGTGTTGTATGAGCACGTGACGTCATCGAGCCAATGCGACACAAGGGGGAGTTGGCGTTTTTCTCACAAAGAAAATCGGAAATAAACCGGAAATAGTGGACAAGATTATTTCCGGTTTATTTTCCCTGCCAAAAAACGCAGCAAATGGCTGGGGGCAATAAACCGGAAAGAGTTTTGTCCACTTTTTCCGGTTTATTTCCGGTTTCTGGCGCGAGAAAATCGCCAACTCCCCCTTGTGCGATTTGAACAACGACCACCCGCAACCCCGACAGCAACCCCGTAGTCAACCTTGTGGCCTCTTCTAGTCTATGAAGAAGTATGACAAGCTCGCTGAAATGTCCAAATACAAGATGGTGGCGGATAGTCAAATGGAGCTTCGGACTTCCACATCTGCTAAATGGGGTAATCAAAGTTTATAGACTGTGTCTATTGAACATTGTCGCCGGAAAATGCCCCTTTATCCTACTTTGACGCTTCTCGCAATCTTCTCTTCGTCGCTGCGATCTCGGTGGTTTGTAAAGTGGTGGCAAAGCAGCGACCAAATTCCGAGTAAAGAGAAGGAAGTGTCCTGCCTCAACACTTGATCTCTCACTCTCCCAACAAGAAGCAACTCGTGTCGACGATTTATCGGCCATTTGTAAAATCAACTCCTTCCATCGGGATGTTTCGGAGACAGGGCATTCGAGTTGGCACGTAAGTTGTAACCCATTCTGGTTTGTGAGCCCCGGCGGGGGGTCCCTGATGTTTCTATGATGGGTATTTTAGGTCGAAGATGAACTCGGAAAATGCCCCATTCCCTCCAACGAAAGGATACGAAAGCGACGAAACAGTATGAAGTACTCGCTCCCGCTTGCTGCGCTTGCTATTGGAACGTCTGCTCAACAACAGGGTTGGGGTGAGTGAGTGGGTTCGTCCGAGGTCATGGTATAGAAGCTTACCTTTGACGCCTTCGGAACTAGGACAATGTGGCGGAAACGGTTGGACTGGGCCTACGACATGCCTTGCTGGATGGGTTTGCACGTACAACAACGCGTGGTATTCTCAGGTGTGCAAATAATGAAGTATATCAAGGATGATATTTGGACTGACGCTGTTCTCTAGTGCTTACCCGCTCCTATAACGAGCGCTCGGCCAACTAGCACCGTGAGGACGACCTCTCCTCCTGCGCCTCCTCCCACGAGCAGAACGACTTCTTCATCCACGCCTGTCAGCTCTTCTACCGGTAGTGGAAAGGAAATCCCCCTTGGAACTGTCATCACGGGCTGCACGGTTAACAACACCGTTGCTATCACCTTCGACGATGGTCCATATCAGTGGACATCACAGCTCATGTAAGCAGCAACTAATCCCAACATATGGCTATCATATTCGTCTCGTTTACACTGCGTAGTGACTCGTTGAACACTGCTGGCGTCAAGGCCACCTTTTTCATGTGCGGCCATCTCTACGCCTGCATCTACGATTACGCAGATGTCGTTAAGAAGTGGATAAGCGCGCTCACCACCCTAGATGCGTTTTAACTCACTATTGGTTATAATTAGGGCTTTCAATAGCGGCCACCAGATTGCCAGCCATACCTGGGACCACCCACATCTCCCCCAGCTTTCCACTGTCCAGGTGCAACAAGAAATGCAAAAGAACGAAGTCGCTTTCCAGAAGATTCTCGGCATCAAACCCAAGTGGGTTCGTCCCCCATACGGAGAAACGAACGCGCAAGTTGTTTCGACATTGGCCGGCATGGGCTACAAGATTGTTACCTGGAATCTCGACTCTGAGGACTGGAACGGTAAGCATATTTTATAGATAAGAAGGGGAATGATTCCCTCAAAGGCGCTACTTGTCCACTAGGGTTGAGCGTCTCCGCTTCTGAAGCCAAGTTCAATGCCTTGGGCCCTAACCCCAAGGTTATTCCCTTGGAGCATGATGCTCTCCAAACCACGGCCCAACAGCTTGGCCCCTGGATTGCCCAATGGGCTAAGAGCCGTGGCCTTAATCCAGTACCTGTATCCGAGTGCCTGGGTGAACCTCAGCCCGGCGGGCAGTATACCGTCGTTGGTGGCGCTTCGACGAAGGATTCAACTTGGGTTTGCTAGTAGGTAGACTAAAATAGTTAGGCCGGGACTTGTGATATGACTTCTTTGACACGATGTTGACGGCGGGTTCAAGGCGGATATTGTCTTGGAACTCACGCGGTGAGGTCAGAGCGTTGTCATTATACCGTGATCAAGCGCCCACTCTGTATCTTTCAAGATGCCCCCCAACAACGTAAACACGTTTTTCGCCTCAGTTTGCGTTGAGGTTCTATCGGGCCCTACATTGTCTACCCTTACGGTACGGCACCCTGAACTATGGGCTCCTGGCATGAGAAAATGGTTACATGTCCAATTTACCACCTTTGGTTGATCATCCATCCGGAAGGACCCCTCGATCATCACGAAGAGCTAGCTATGTCTTCCCTGGTTCTTGGTTTCTAGCTTGATGCGTTTCAATCAAGCAGAACGACCGAGAACCTTCGGAGGGAGCCGGGACAAACTTCATATCGCATATTGCAGGCGCTTTTTACCGGACCTTATCGCAACACGTCTTTGGAACGTGTTGTTTCGCTTGTCCAAGTTTGGACCCGATACGGTGAGTGTCGCGGAAGGGAGATGTTCGGTCAGTATCCGCAGAAACCTTGGCAACTCGTGTACGGACAGAAAATCATCACACGCCGTGTTTCGGATTCAACCCTTTGTCTGTCACTACAATCGTTTTCTCTGCAGTTCTTACTCTGATGTCTCGGAGGATATCATGCTGCTGTCTCGCTGCAGTACTTTTTACGGTGAGGCTCGTCTGTACGACCTTGACGCCGGGGCCCGGGGCACGGTATATTCCCGGTTTGTTGAGCAAATGAAAGCTTGACGATCACTCTACGAGCTGTGCTCAAGCTACCTGGTGTCAGTTTGTAGGAGAAGCGGCAGGACCCAGACCTGAGCTGCTTTGGCTCCTTCCTTAGCGGTGCAAACTCTACTCAACCCATGGGCGGTTCACGCATGCATACGTATACATCAAGTGTCTGCCCTATTTCTTTCTTGTGGACTATAGCCACTCCGATTGGGAGGGGATACGTGATATTGTGCAACACTACGGGTTGGCTAGTGGCCTCTTGAGTTTTGGCTGGGAGCCTGCGAGAGCTGAATACTGCTAGGTCGTACCATGGCTATCCCATCCTGCCTCCAATTATGACGACAACGGCTGATGTCCTTCTCCTTGTAGTCACAGCGTCCCTGTTGCCAGCTAGGGTCATTCCTGAAAAGACTTGGCCGCAGCACCATTGATAAAGCGCCCGCATCACACCTCCCACCATCACCTTTACTGCAAGTCGTATCCGCGTCCAGCTCGACACTGTCGCGCATTTGCTCACCACCAGGGGGTGTACGTGCCTGCCACAAGCACAAGGGACGGACTTAAGGAACGTCAGGTCCGTGGCGATGTCGGAGACGGGAAGTGCAACTGTTTCCCGTCACACACTGTTGTCCGATCTCCATGCTGCGCAAACTAGGTGAGAATTATGAGCGCCCGGATCTGCTCTGTCCCCCCAGCGCACTCAAGGCACCACATAAAACGGCATGATTGGCACTGACAAGCTATCTTTACCGTGCTTCAGGCGGAGTGTTGAAAGGGAATGACCGGAAAGAACCACCACCCCAAATTTCTTTAGCCCAGGCCAGAGTTTTCGAGGCGACGTCGGACGAGCCTCGTGGCCCATTCGCGGATCAGCTCAACGAAATCGCTCGGATGACATACGATCCGGACAAGTGTGGAGAAATCGTCACCACGTTGTACGAACGTCTGCGAGTGAAGGATCCGCGAAAACACTGGAGGCAGGTGGGAAAGGTATGTTTCCTTGCCCTAATCACTATGCTGCTACAGTCAACTGAAGATCAAAATATCGATAACAGGCCTTGAACGTTATCCACTACTGCCTCCACGTGGGCTCCGTAAATGTCGACATGTACTTCCGGGACAACATCCACGTAATAAGTGTTCTTCGCGATTTCGGTCCGGACTCGTGGAATCCGGATTTTCGAAGCATACGCAAAATGGCCAATGAACTTACCGCTATCATCCTCGATCCCTCGCGGTTAACGGCCAAAGTCAACCGGCAAAGTGTCGCAGACCAGGAGGCGAGACAAAGACAAGCAGCTGCTATGGCTGCGTAAGTGCGAGGCAGACGGTTCTGGGTCATCTTACTGACGGCCGCGTAGTCAGGAACAGTTGCGACAAGAACAGGAAAGACGGGAGCAGGAACGACGACTCCAAGAGGCCCTTCAACGATCAAGATCGGAATTAACATTCAAGCCAGCTATTACACGCGCTGAATCCCAGCCTCCACGTCCCCCGTCAGCAAACAGCATGAGTACCGTCAGCATGGTCTCAGGCCCCTCAGGAACCGCCCTTTCCGAGGACATCTCGAACCGCTCTCCCGCCGGGAGTAGTGCCTGGGCATGGCCGAGACCCCTACCTACCCCACCCAATCTTGAACAATCGCGGCAACGACAACGTCAACAACTCGAGGCGGAGCTCCTTCAGCTACAGCTACAGCAGCAACAAAACCAGTTGCGCCTAACAGAACAGAGGCTTGCCCAACTGGATGAAGAGAACCGAGCACAGCAAGCCGTTATACAACAAATGGCCTCTCGGAATGTCATGCTTCAAATGGCGGCAGTCGATCTCGACGCCCCACCACCCATGTATTACCGGGTGGCCAATGATTCCGATCCTAGGGTGCCATAGGTTGTTTATTACTTTAACTGAACGGGTAATTTGGGTCGTCGAATTCGGTAGATATGCAATAGGCTTCTGGGTTTTCATGTAATTGTATGGTGTTATTACAAAGCTGTCTCTCCATGCTATGCGATACTGTTATTTCAGAGACGCATCTTGGAGCCACAGCATATACCCTGATGTACTTTACACAGAATTACGCCGCGTAATCGGTGCTCTGGGTCGAGCCCTTTGTAGGACCTTGGTCTCGTCCTCTAGCCCATTCGGCAACTTTCCTTCCTCCTTCCACTTGGTCAAAGTTTCTATCGCCGTACGGTATCCACGCTCCACTATGTCATCAAAACAGTTGAAATGCATGGTAGTATACTAAAGAAGAGGTAAGACATGGGGCGTAGGGTCGAGCGAGACAGACTTACGCCATGCAACGCAGGCTGAATGAAATGGCAGCAGGGACTGGATTTTGCTTCCTCTCTCCTAGCAATGCTCGAGACACTGTCGGCCATGATTCGTCAGTAGCCTCGCCTCAGATGAGACCAAGCCCAGCTTACAAGGCGATCCGATCTTGGATCTCTGCCACGGCTGGCACAGAAGGCGTGCTGGAGAAGGGATTCAACCTGTTGAATAGTTCCCAAAGTCCGGAAACAGAATCGCCGAAACGTTGGGGTGTCTGGTCTGCAGTCTAGATCTCGTCTCGATCAGAAGCAACTCCTCGGACAGAGGTCCACTCCTTACCGAGCCGACGTCAACAGTGATGATGGTGTTGAGGCCCATCGACATCATAGTGGCTACCTGATTAAGAGGCCACGCTGTAAGATACCACCACTGGGAATAATCCCTCGACTCACGGGGAGGTTGTCCACTACGTGAAACGTCTCCGGATGAGTGAAAGCACAGCCAAACCAAGGGTAGCCACTTACCATAGGCCCCATCGACCAACATATTTCCCCTATCACATATCGGGGGCAGCAGACTTGCCAGCGACATCGAGGCACCTAGCATACGTCATACGTCACCCGCTGTCGCAGCCTACTGTGGCCAGGCAACTCACGGATATAACGCCATGCATACCCAGAGTTGTGCACCTCCATCCTCGACAACGTGATGTTCGTTGAGTTGCAAAAGTACGATAGCCACATGTCCTCGATATGTAATTTTCCGAATGACTGTTAATAGCGAGTCAGACCTGGCCAAGTGCAAGATAGGGACCTCAAGTACAGACCTGGTAAACCAAGGCGCTGAACCCATGCCCCTGGTACACGACCCATGAGTCTCATCGTTGACCGAACGACCCGTTGAATGCCACCTACCGATGTATACGCTACAATAGGGAGTGTCAAGTCCCTAATAACCTCCACGATATTGGTCATTGTTTCGCTAAAATGCCTGACACGTGGTGGACATGGCGACAAGGCTCCTTGTCGAGCATACAAACCGCCGACATACGCTCCCATACTCGTTCCTCCTACATAGTCGATAGGCACCGAGAATTCTTCCAGCGCTTTCAAGACACCCTTTTTCGACAACTGTAAGCTGGGAAAGTAGATCGCAACACCGCGAGACACATACCAGATGTGCAATACCCCGTGCACCACCGCCACCTAACACCAGCCCGATCGACTGTCCACACAATTTCCTAGCCAACCTTGCAAAATCGCTCAGGTTTTCCTTTGGTTCCATGGGCAAGCCAGATTGGAAGCTAAGGTTTCTGGGACGTTTACCTGGCTTCCGGAGTTGTACGTTATTCGGTTTATCGCTTGCTGCGTCTGGTTCGATATCTAAGTTCAGGACTTGGCGATGTAGTCCCTAAACAAATGAGAACGGGATCAGAGGTGGTTGAGGTGTGGTTGAATGAGACGTACAGGGAGCTCCACATGCGCGAAGGAATCGGCCCAGGGACGAGCCTAATGAGAGTTACCTGTCAACTCCTGCAAAGCAAACACATCTCGAATTTTTACCTTTAACCACTGCCGCGTAGTGCCTGGAGTTACACTGCGCTTAGAATGAAGCAGAACCAGCTCCTTCCGAGCTGTCGTCTTACACGACATCAAGACCTCCTCGTATTCTCCTATATTCGGATCGTCGCCCATTCCAACGATCATAATATAATCGGCCTATGCCACCCATGCGTCAGTCTCTCATGAGAAACTGGGATTGACCGTCCCACCTGGCGAATGCAGGTCTGCGTCCAAGGGGCAGAGGCTGAGGAGTCTGCCACATATAGCACAATACGATGACGGAGTTCCTGTTCCGCGAGCCATCCGCTGACTTTAAGTTTACCCAACTGCGTGAAATCGTGTCGTCCGATGTGGCTGCGGATGGCGGCTTGATTCAGATACAATGTTGAAGCACCAATGTCCTCGAGAGCCTTGTGCAAGCGTTTTGCAAAGGCAGCAACGGGGATCTTTGCAGAAGACGGTACGATGGCTACCGTCTTGAGGTTGAGAATGTTTGTCGCGTTGATATGGGTTGGGACGCGTGAAGACGACTTTTCTTGGGCCGAGTCTCGTACTCTTCGAGCGATAACTCGCAAAAGCCTAATTTGACAAGCCATCAGTATTAGCGGGCATCTTGAACGTGGTGTTACGTACTGGGCAGCGACATGGGGATGTCTGTCAAGCGAATAACGGTCAAACCACAGACCAATAGGAACGACAAAGCTAGACGCACCGAGCAGAAATCGCGTTGAACAACGTTTGAGGCATTCTCGCAACCTCGCTGTCCCGAATCGCATGCAATGTACTCGTCCGATCCCAGCCCGCAATGACGTCCAACTCTCCAACCAAATCGCCCTGCCCATATTCCCCTAACACATGCCCATCACTGTGACAGAGAGCTCGAAGACGACCGTTTAAGACCATAAAGAAGCTATCACTGGCCTCACCCGGTTTCCATAGGATTCGCCCTGCTGGTACCGGTTGCCAATCCAGCGAGGAGTCGATGTACAACACTACAGAGGGGCAGGCATCAGCTTTCTGGTAATGCGGAGAGGGAAAGTGCTAACCAAGCGGTGAGAGCAGCGAAATAAGGCGCTTGGATAGGGTCAACAAGACAACAGGGCGTCTTTCGATGAGACTCTCCATCGCTCGTCGGGACAGGAAACCGACATAGACATCCGTCCTTGCTTTGATCTCGACGTACGAGGGTGTTCCAGTTAGCGAACCTGCACAGACCGGCGTGTCAGCCCGAACGCCCTTCATGGTGCGGACAGAGCACTGACTGAGATATCCCGCGATGCCCCCAGTCTTCACCGTAAACAGAAGCTTCGAGCGGTTTTGTCCGTTAGGAGGATTTCCTTCCGAATTTTCATCGTCCGAGCCACCATTTGAGAAACCATCTTGGTCTGTCCTTTTCCTTTGACCCTCCGTCGTTGGAGGGGTGGTACTTGTGGGTAACAGCACGTCCAATACACCGTCGATAACATAAAATAGGCCTAGATATCTCGTGAGTTTACTGGTAGGACTAATCTTGCAAAACATTCCTTACCTCCGTTGGCTTCGCCAGCCCGAACAAGCGTCTTCCCAGCCGCAAACGACAAGATCTCGATCGAATTCTCCATCCCGCTGCTTGAAAGCGGGTCGATAGTAGGGAACAACTTTGCCGACAGGGGTTCGCTCGATGCAGGGGTTGCAAGGCCGATGGATCGCGCCATTGCCAGAAGGACCTCTTCGTATAGGTTGAAGTCGTCGGAATCGTCGCCCTCGAAAACCTCGCCGTCGCTATCTTCTGATATAACGGGAAGGGTGTTCAATGGGGCCAGCGAGATGGGCAAACGCGGGGCGGTGCGGAGGGGAGTGGGAAGCGATGCGACGGGGTGCGGAGTCGCGGGTGTTGTAAGTGGGGAATTCAACCTGGATTTGGGTCGATAAGGGTTACTACTGGATGGACGCATGGGCGAGAAACTTGTCAGAAGGTCTCCGGCTGTCGATCCTGGTGATAACATTCGCTCGCGACCCGATATCGGGGATCCAGCACTCGAGTCCATGGATACGACGCTCGCGCTGCGACTGCGATCAGTGACTGCAGGGGATGAGGTACGGCCCACTGCGGTGGAGAGCAGATTGTACGAGGCGTAGTGGTGCAATCCGGTGTTTTCTGGCAAATCAATGGAGGACGAGACTGTCGAAATTCCGAAGTCCGATCCCTGACCCGCGGGGGTGTTCCCGGTTTTGAATTGCCTACGAAGGTGAAGGATCCCGTCACCTTCATAAAAGGACATTGGTAGAGGGTTGTAGGTCTGTTGGTTGATGGCTTGTTCGGTGGATAAGACCTCCGTTGTGAGCCCCAAGCATTTGTGGACAACGTTGAATGTGACGCGAGAGAAACGGGTCAAAATAACTATTGTGTCGCAATGATAGGAAGGGTCAGTTTCTGGTTCAGTTATCGGCTGTAGAATACCTACCTTGTACAATCTGGGCAGAAGACTTGGGATACTTCTGCGTCAAGTGACGAAACGCCTGTGCGGGTATGACAGCCAACGTCGAGTCCCTCACAGCCCGAGCCACGAGCCCAGACTTGGCAACCTGGGACACCAGGCGCTGAGAAGCCATCGGCGAAGGCTTGAGGACATCTTCATCGTCGGTAGGCGGGGTATCGGGCGAAGGGCACGTCACGACCGACCCATCCTTATCACTCCGCGAGCTCGAGACCGATATACTCGGGGATGTAACAGGAATCCCTAATCTTAGGGGGCCACCTATGCCGCCACCTGGGGTATCATTGGCAAACGATACTTTGCGTTTCGGAGGTAATGGTACACTGAGCGTTGGCACGGCCTTCTTTGCAGAGCCATTCGGCTGATGTCGATTTGAGTCCGAAACACTCCGTTTCAAGCCAGGTCGACCGATCTGAGGAAGAACGAGACCGGGATCACTGCTGTCGGGCACGCTATCATCACTCCCTTCCCCGCCGTCTTCCCACCAAGAGAGTTGGAGATTCTCGGTGAGGAGACTAAGAATGGTGAATAGACTGGAAAGCGTCCCTCCGCTTCTGACCTCGTTGATGAGCTGGTGTCCAGGCATGGGTTCAGGGTCTTCATCTTCGGATGCGAACTGGTACAGCGATGAAGGAGGAGCTGCCACGCTAGGTGCGTATACTTGGACTAGGCCTTCCACGACACCGTAAAAGTTGTGATCACCGTCCAAAGGCAGTGTCTCGCCCGCTTTCAGGTGCCGGGTCTGCAAGTGTCGTGTGAGCTCGTGGAGTACCTGTATATAAACATCAGCGGTTGTCGTAGTTGAAAATTAGAGACTGACCGGTTTCTCTAGGAACCCAAAAATACGGATTGCGGGGAAGACTTCACTGGGATGCCCATCCAGTGCGGGTGGTGGTTCGACAAGCGTTCCGTATGGTTGCTTCGAGGCTGCTCCTTGGAGCATAGCGAGGGGAGGTTCTCGAAGTTCTTCCCATTCCGGACGGCGCTTCGACCGGGTGAGGTAGTATGCTCCGATGAGCAACGGCAGAGCGGTACCTATAATAGACAATCCGTTGATCTGAATGGAGTAGTGTAAGTAGAAACAATGTGGATACCAGGTAAACATCGCACCTGGATAAAAGACAGCATCGCAAGCATGGCGTTATCCTCGGCGTGCGAGTGGTGGGGAAGGAGGGAATAGGCCAGTGATACCCCATAGTGATAACCCATATAAGAAGTCCCCCTTAAAGCAAGTACTGATGGAGCTGAGACACTCGAGTGAAATTAAAGCGCACGACGCGTCCATAAATATCTCTCGACCGCTGAGTGTTTTGATGCTACCCCATAAAAAAGCCAAGCCTGCAGTGACTTCTGACGTGAGGGACCCATTATAGTGGTACAGCAGAGAGTAGGTGAGTTTTGATGCCGGTTCACGCTACACGAAGGACGCTGATGCTGCAGAAACGTCGGAACAGGGCTGGATTGATGTCAGTGCACGCGTGCACAGCGCGTCGCTTCTATATTTACCTTGCCCGCCTAGACACCCAAAGATTATTTCACCCAAGCCATGACGAGAACAAGGGGAAAGATACACACCTCGCATTGAGACCAATTCATCCGCGACTGAGCAACGTTCAACTTGATTGTACGTGTTTGATATTAGTACGTAATGCTGTTCTACTCCCATTGATTGTCGCCCGTAGAGAAAGCAGATGTGCATCGAGCCTACATCCAGACATATCATGCGATACAGCTACTTTTTAAAGAAGTCTGTGATCTTGGTTTTCTGGCTAGGCATCGCTTTTTTCCTTGGCGACGGTTTGGCCCGCTAAGACAATCAACGATCAGGAATGCCCTATCGCAAGATAATAGCTATACAATCTTACCTTAGTGGATGCTCCAGCTGTGCTGTCGTTTCGTTGCTTTGATGGAGTTTTGCTAGGCGATGCATCCCCGGTGGTTTCACGTTTCAGCTTCTTCGGCGAGGGTTGCGCTGCTCGAGGGCCTTCATCGACGTCGATAACTTCATGTTCTACTTCTTCGAGAGGTTGCTTTTGTGATCCCCGGGAAGCTTCGGGTTCCATGATCTTTGATTCTGCGACGTCGTCCTTGTCGCCCGATCCTGGTCGAATGGAGCTGGAAGACGGATCAGATGCGTGTTGATTTTCCTCTTCCTTGACGCGAGGTTGAGACAAGGGCTGCGATGGGGATGGGGAGTCGGGAAGGTTAGCTTTCCGCTCCTGTTGCTTTTTGAACATCGCAGCGATGCCATCCTTCCGCTCGGCCACAGGCTTGACAAAGGATGGGTCGTTGGTTCCAACCTTTCCCACTTCTAATGGTACTTGATAGCTGAGGAAAAGAGGCGTCAACAAATGCTGAGGCTACTCGCAGGAGCTGTAGGCTCACTACTCCATCGGTTTGTCGTATGGTTTTAGAAGTTTGGCGACTGCTGAAGTCCAGCCAACGTTAGACGTATCAAGCCATAGCTTGATGTCGTCTTCCGAATCGAGAATGACCGGCATCCGGTCATGAATGAATGACAGTTGCTTGTTACTCGAAGTAGTAATAATTGTGAACGAGTATGTCGGGAATTTATTCCCTGCAAGGAGCAGTTCACCTAAGTAGTCGCCTGAGCATCATCGCTCGGGTACGTACCTTCCAACGTTGTTACTTCCCACATGCCCGCAAATAGTATCGGCTTCCCATCCTTGTGCTTCATATAATACGGAACGCGTTGAGTTCCTTTCTGGATCCACTCGTACTGTAAAAGATTTAATGTGGCGACGGCATTTGCAAGTCTACCCATCGCCTCACGTAGCCATTGACAGGGACAACGCATCGTTTCTTTCCCTTGAGCTGTGACCAGATACCACGTTCACCGTCAAGCAAAGCCTCGGACCTGGCATTGATAGTTGTCAGGTTGTTGTTTTCGTGCTTCTGCCATTGGGGAATGACACCCCATTTCTGTTGCCCCGGTTCGCTTGGTGAGTATTGTTCTCGGGTGTCATTATTGCCCTTACCATAAGTTGTAATACGGCACCTGGGTGGTTGTTCACCTCTACCCTTCGGATGACGGGTGCGAAAGACCGAGGTGCTACGTTGTACCTTCATGACGAGAATAACCGAACGGGGACCGCGGCGACGTAAGCCAATCGTCACCTAAAGCGGGGAAACCTCCTACCTTGGGTAGAATTGGGGTTGGTTGTCGTACCCACCCTCTTCCTCAGGTGGCTCGTATTGGTGTGCTTGGATAAACGGATAACGAGCAGCGATTTCATCCTCCAGGTTCTGCAGGGGTGAAGCGCTAAACTTAGTTGATCCAGAAGCAAGGGCTGGCGTCTTCTGATCACCTGTTGCCATAATGCAAACCTTCCGCACATGGGGTGCGACGCCGATGCGGTTACCGGGCTGAATTGCGGGTAGTGGTCGAGGCCAACAGCGAAACACCCGCGAGTAGAAAACGAAAACGAACTGTGAGACCCAGCGCACCATTGTTTCAATCGAACACTGCAGCCTTCTCTGGCGACCGTAGCCTTCTCCTCGGTGATACTTCAACGACAAGGAACGATTTCGATACTATGCAGAATGTTGGTTCGATCGCTCAATGGCTTCTAGCGGAAGACCTATCGAAACCATGGCTTGTGGTTTGATGCTACCAAAATCGGCAAATGCCTAAGTTGGCAAATGAAAGCTGTGTGGTGAGGAACACGAACAGAGTGATTGTTCGGTGCATATATCGGATCCGAGGTGAGTAGGTCCGTCGGTGTCATGTTTTGATTCTAGGCTCATTTTGCCACTCATCACAGCGCCGTGACACGCCTCGAATGCATGTTAAGAATACAGCACTATTGTCCCGTTTAGTGACTCGTATCAGTAGACTGGACCGCCCCCATCAATTGCACCAGGAACTGTATGTCCGAGTCTTCGGTTTATAGTCCGAAACATCTTAGGAAGACCAGGTGCGCATCTCGCGATCATATCTCGGCAAACCATTTACTGAAGAATACTCCACAGGTCGTACATGCTCCCGTAACCGCATGGGGTTAGTTGCTTTTCCGCATTTCGGGCTGCCATTGGTGCATGTCGGATCTACTCACCTAGCCGGCTTTTACCTCCGACCCCAGGGACTAATTTCCGCTCGCTCCTTCACCTCGTCGATCACGCACGATAATCTAATATGAATACGCAGCAGAATGTTGGTGATGTGTGGGAAGCAACTCTTTTGAAGGGTGGAATAGATGATGTAGGCTGGGTTAGTGACTCTCGTCCGCCTTGCTAACGAAGGGAGATTTGCCACTGTAACAAATGGAAACAACCCTGCAAGTGGGGAGGATGAATCGGATCACGCGTGTTAAATCGGCTTGGGAGTTCGACCGGAGGGATTATGTATGGGGCGTAACCTGTCGAGAGGGGCGGGACGGCGAAAAAAAGACTGTCTGAGTGGTAATTCCAACGCAGCCCGGCACAAAAAGTAACGAGCACACCACTTCCCCCCCGTCCTTAGACATCCTTTAGTATACCTTTCAGAGCCGCGACGCTTGAGGAAACCAAACGGGCCACAACATCCCAGGCACACACCGTTCCTCAACATGGCCTCCGCTGTCCCAATCGGCTCATCGACGTCCCAACCCCCTCCGCCATCGTCCCACACGTCCCCGGCACATCCGCAGTCCCATCCTCCCCTTTCACCCCAGGCTCAACGTCCCTTTCATCATCCATCCCCACTCCAGGTCCGAGAGCCTACACCAAGCGTCGCCAGCGCTTCCTCACCGCAGAGTCTCATTGACGTCGACGACGTGGCCCCATCCGCGCCGTTACCTGTGGGAGCCCATTCCTACCACGATCCCGAAGAACATCGTGACTGGGACAACTCCGTTTACGGTGCTGGACCCTGGCCCTCAGAGGAGGCTCCGCGCGATGCGTCGTCTTCATCCTCTGCAAGTGGTCACGAAACCGACACCGACAGGGACACTGCGCTCCCCACCGGGAACATCACCGACGCCGATCCATCAAATCAACCACCGCAACAAAATCTTCTGCAACCACCCACAGATCATGCACCACTTTCAGCATCTGAAGCCAACCCCAATCCCTCAAAGAAACCTAAATCGCGGGTTAAGCGTCCGCGCGGCCAGTCACCGTCGCCGCCGCCAATACCACGTCCCCCACCCCGCCTAACCATACGCCTCGATTTCACGTTGGGTGGCCCATCCAACTACGAAGTAAACATCAAACAGTCGGCCAAAGAGACTGGCCAAGCTCCTCCTACTCCCCCACCTCCTCCTAAACCGTCAGACACCGAGTCGAGTAGCGAGGACGAGGCCCCAGCCCCTGCTGCAGCTACAGCTGGAGGTATCGTCAAGGTACATGTTTACGCCACTTGATGTGCACCCTTTCATCTTACCCTGCCTCTTTTCGTATAGCGTCGTCGCCGAGTCAATACAGACTACGATCTCGACGATCCATTTATTGACGATTCTGACCTGCGTATCGATGCTCCAACTCACTTTGCACAAACCAAGCAACAGGGGTTCTACGTCTCCTCAGGGGATGTCGCGCTTGTCAAAGACAAGACACCCAAGAAGGTTAAACCTCCAAAATCTTCGCTTGTTCCGGGTCCGGGAAGAAGAGAGGGACGTAGCCTCACGTCACTGCTCATGAATGCTACAGTCGTAGCCGAGGCACCCGCAAAGGTTGCGCCCTTAACCACTGTGCACGGCGACTCCAAAGTGTATCAACCCAATGATGTCAGCATGTCCTCGGGATCGGGTGCGCCTGCCAATGGTGCCGGGACTAGGGATAGCCCCATTGCCCTGTTGGATGACGAAGAAAAACCTATCCTGTCTTCTATTTCCTTCGATGGCAATGGGCCACCCGCTGCAAAGCGCATCAAGCTGGACGATGGAACTCCTCAACCATCAAGATCGAGACCCCCGCCCCCGTTGGATATGAAACCTGTCAGTCAACCTATGGCCCAAGCCGACTCGCATATTTCTATATCGCCCTCCACTGCCATGTTTACCGGCGCTAGTGATACACAATCGACTGTCGGCAGGAAGAGAAAGATCAGTAAAGAGGGATTGGAAAAAGTCAGCTTTCTCTCAACTTTGATGTACCCTGTGCTGATACGTTTTAACAGATCTTCCACCCGGATGTCACTCAGGCTTTGAGAGAGCTGAAGACTACCATTGATGAAGGTAAAGTTCCTAGTGCTGATCCTCAAAGAAAGCCCACACTAACGCGGCATCGATACCTCAGCCAACTGGGAGACGAAAGGCAAATTCCCGCCACACCTCAAACCACTTTTGCAAAGCACCGCGATCGTGGCATTGAAGCATGGAGACTACAACGACAACTTCTTTGACTATTTGCCAACTATCTTCCCCTACAATCGCTTCACGATGATGGTTAGTTCGCTCCCCATCGTCTGTTGCTAACATCAAGACCGCTTACATTGCTGAAATCAGAAACTCACCTCACGGCTGATGTACCAAGAACACCAGAAGTTCCTCCAAGATCGCCAAAACGCTCTGCTGGACGAGTTGAAGCAAATTGCTGTCGAGGATTTCGCTAAAGCACAGGAAGACTTTGCCAAAGCTTGTGCTGCTTGGGGTATGCCTCATAAAGTAGCCCTTCTCTCTAGGTACTCATTTCTTCCATTTCAGAGGAACGTCAAAAACGCAGACAGTTGTTGACCGTTGAGGGTGGTACTCCCGGGGAGGGTGCATCCAATGCCATGGACGTCGACTCGCGACCTCACTCTCCAAATCCTGCTGTGCACAACGATTCCGAGGCTGCCGGAAACCCAGGCAAGGAGAAGCTTCCCGGACAACGTGAACGAGAGGATAAAGCGCCGATTCAGAAGTACAAATGGACGGATGCAATCAAGAGCCGTGTGTGGGGTTTAGTGCACTTGAGCAACGAAAGTGCACGGTTGACATCTTTGATGCAGTAAGTTTTAACCCCATCCCATCAGTCTGGTAGCGGTAGATACTCACCTCCCCTCGTAGCGGATGGGACGCCACCATACCAATTGCTACGGAGCAGAGCTTGAGAAAGAACTTGTACGCTAGGGTATGTCATAGGAGGATTTGGGTAAATGCTCTTGCTAATCTTCGACGTTCTGTTCAGATCACCGCGGTCTTCCCAGAGGGTTGGATGAATTCGCAAATCATCTCTCGTGAAGGTTCGGAAAGCTTCTTTCGGCGGTGGTTTCGGGTACTGACTGCATGTGGGATAGTGTCGAACATGAAGCTCAAGTTAAAGAAGGAATCTGAGCAAGGGGCCAAGGCAGATGAATAGCCTGCCCCTAACGCCACCGAATGCGGAACTCTGGTCAGACCTTTTGTAACAGCACCTCACATCGGCGTAAAAGAACCCCACTCCGCCAACAGACACTCATTTCGGTATCCCTTTTTTCGTTCTCCTTACCCTGGCCATTGCTCGCCATTGTCCTCCCACGTATATTACTCTGCCTTTTCTACCCTTTGTTATGCACCAATACACGCGCCGATTTGGGACTCTACTTCGTTTATTGCTTTTGTATGGTCCTCTTGATCCGTCCTCCTTTTCTTTATTTGATTTTGTGTATACGCACGTCGAGGATGGATGATGCGATGTCTGTCTCTCGGGTGATTATGCTGCGGTGCGACCCAAAGGCGCTGATGAGAAAAACAGCAGTTATTTCGCTGGGTATTCTAAACCGAGACCGAATAAATAAACATGGATTCGGGAGAACGATACATCGTCGTCTAGATTGGTGGGTCATTAGTGGGTCATTAGCTCACTACAAACCTAAAGTACTGCGACGGGGAACATCAGCACCTGGTTATGAGGGTTGCAGCATAAAAGCTCACCAATTCGCGAGCATTCGGGTAAGCCGGACCTGCGCGCGTAAGATCCAAATTGCACGAAAAGCAAGCCTGTCTGCCGCATTTAAAGCCTCTGCCAGGACAATCGTTGCCACCGAAATCGGTCCAGTGAGGGACGAGTCTGCCGCTACGAGGGGAATAGTCCCATATATAGGATTCGTAATACTCAAGCCCTTGCCCGACATCTTGATCGGCGTTCGGCAGATTCGTGTCCGAGAGTGCTGATTCATGTTGTGAATAATCAGCAGGTGTGACCGAGTGCTGCGGAGTCGAATACACATACGTGGATCCCCCAAAAGGATGGCCCAGCTGCCGCTCGAGGGGCCGATGTCGCCATAGGACGTAACTGCTTGATAGTTCATAATGCCATCATTGTTCTACGCATTTGATGAAAGGTTCGATGGCAGGGTGGAGGAATTGGGAGAGCCAGACGTACGGAGATGTGCACAACGTCATACGGGAAACCGAACTGCTCGATCGTCGCTGGGTAGCTGAGGAAGAGGGCATCTGTGTCCACATAGCGGACCTCGATTGTGCCCATCGCAACGCTGCAGGCGGGTGTCAGTGTCGACTTTTCGCAATTCGGAAGAGACAGGCGTACACTCCGGGAGAGGCTCGGGGTGCGAGTCGGCCTCGCGATCGTCCTGAAAGAGATGCAATTTGGTCAGACATTTCAAGCTCGAGCGTATAGCGCGTTGCATACTGGTCGGGGGGAGCGGGGGCAAGCCCGCCGCAAATCTTTCAGCATTTGTTTTTGGCCCTGTGGTACGTGTCGCGAGGTGTGCCCTAGGGAAGCGGACGTGATCAATCGAGCTCGCTTCATCAGTACGTGCCGCTGCCACTAGGTTGGCCGTCGCCACGAGCAATGCAGTGAAGAGGAAGGAGAGAGACACCATCGTCGTTGGGTGAAAGAGAAGAATGAATCCAAGGCAGCCGGGCTATATACGCCTGCGGGACCCAAGTAAATAATAAATCATCGACGTGGCCCTGTTTACACTGCCGGCGGCGGTTGATTTTGGCCAAGCATGATCCGAACTGAACATCACCGATGGCAACGAAGGCAAAGGGGACACATCACACTGGCCGTATAAGCCGTATGCCATCAGAAATCAGCACCCTTGAGTGGTGGAGAACAGCCATAAATTGAGGCCACCAGGGTTGTTTGATGAGATGTGGGCATGCGAAGTCAAGTCTTCCTTGATGGATTCATGGCTCGTAGCCCAGTCAGTGATTTACGTGTGTTTTTCAAGAGATCTGAGGCGTCTGATGACTTCAGAACGGTGGTCAGCGTCCGTTGGTGAACTTGGTTGGAAATTGGTGTTGAAACGCGTGGCACTAATTTCCTAAACAGGAAACTCAGTATGATTATATAAGCCCGACGTTTGATTGGGTGTCATGGAGCGCCACATGTTGACCCTGCCCAGGCCTAGGTCTGCTTGATGATGCTGATAGCTCATGATCGCATCGAGGTGTGTATGAGCGATGGACGGAAGAGATTGTACCATTCTACCTAACGTGTTGACCACTCTTTCGCTATCGTGCTGGTAAGGCTCGTATGTTCATCAACAACTGGAGGCATTAGAAGCTCATCGTTTGGAACCGTTCCTCCTCGCCTGGTTGAGACACGTCAATTTCCCCGAGTCGTCTAAGGCGTGAGCGTATGGATCTTGGCCAAGCATACAGGAGAACCCAATGAGGTGACATTTTGCTTGACACCTTCAAAACATTAGTGGCAAGGATGTGGCCCACAAGTACACGTCATAAACCTCCTAAGATATAACGTTCGACGAGGTGTCGTTGCGGCGTCTATTCTCTGCAGGATGCTCCGCTGGTGAGGATACACCTTGGCAGGTACATGAACAACTCGCGCTGGCTGGGCGTCGATCGTAGGACATGTTGATCGTATACCCACCCAGGAGGAGGGGCTTCCATACAACGTTAATGCTGGTAACTTATCAAAGCTTTGAGGTGTTCCATACGCCCCGTCGCCGTCAATAGATACGCTCAAACAGCTACCTACGGGGTCCGGTGAACTCTGTCATGGCACCTGCTAACCTATTCAGATACGCAGTAGCAGATGGCCTTCAGGGCAAGCGATTGGGGGGCAGCAGCGGCAGTACTGAGGGAGTACGTGACATTGCACCCTCAAGAAGAGTATCGGCTCAATCCCAAAACGGCTTCAGGCGAGAAGCAGATTTGCTCTCCCTATCAGCGGTGCTAGCGTTACGTGTCATCACCGATCCTGACCTGGCAAGGGATTCCGTCCGGTCGGGTCGGTCTCTTCTGCAGACGCTTATTTTCATTTTGGTGCAGAGACCGTTCAATGCCCGTCGGCGAAAGGATAAATATCGAGCATGCAGGAAGTCCGTGACGGCGCTGGAACGGCCAGATACAGGCAAGGCCAAATTGGATTAATGTTCAGCGGTAATTATGTGAGTATGTCTTAGCTCACGGAGGTCATGCACTTGCAAAGGATCAACTGGGGCGTGGGTCGTCCCGCTGGAGCGATGGCTTATCAATAGGGGTAGCCTCGACCAGCCATAATCCCTACAAACTAATGAAGGTTGTGACTGACGGTGCAAAGGCCGGCAGAAACAGTGAATCTTATCTGCTCATAGCCCAGATATTGCAAGCAGGGGTGTGGCAATGGAGAATACGACTTCCTCCCCATAACGGCAGAACAAAGAGTTCTCCAGAATAACCAACCGGTCGGTGGATCCAGGTTGCCTCGCGCAATACAGTGAGACGTGGGAGATCACTGTGGCAAGTAGCGAGAGTATAGTGAACGTGTTCCTGGCCTGTGCCGAGCATAATTGTAGGCCGGGTATTAACGAACAGCCAGATCTGGGGCTAAGGGCTCTGGTATTGCCTTTAGTACTTTGACCATAAGATTGCCACGCCACGGTCTAGTTGAGCATTCGATTTCGCTGGCTTTGGGCTACGCCAAGCGGCAGGTCGAAGGCGTTCAAAGTCTGGAGTTGAGACTTGAGCAAACCTGCCTCGGAAACAGCCAATGTCAGGTGGACACTTGGCTTTGGTTGGCAGTATCAAGACGGGTAGCCCATATGACGAGAAATCTTGTACGAAGAGCAAGTTGACGGGCAAGTCGAGGTGGGTTCTTAGTGCCCAAAACGGTGAGGACGGCAAACCAGGGAATTGTCCGGAAGCGAGCTAGAATCGAGTCTGAAGGTTTTCGGGACTACAGCGGCTCCAAGCAAGAACCACCACGATCATAGGAGGGATATTACGAGCCATCCCTGATGTGTGCTAGGCTCCGAAGTGAAGGTACGGGTTGAACTCCATTGTATGGAGCAGCCCAAGGCCACGACGTTGTTCGCCCGTCAACCCTGGGAAATCGCAGGTCCAAACAAGTGAAGGTGAAATGAAAGAAGAGCATGGATGTCACCGGAGGTCGGTTGTACGGAATCGGACATCTTACCCACGGTTCCGGGGTCCCAGTGACCGGCAATTTCCCGAGCGAGTGTGTTTTTGGGATGAGCTCTCGACTCGCAGATCCTAAACACCCTAAAAACCTTGCAATTCCATCCTGCCGGCTCTGGTAAGTTGCCGAGCGTCCGATTTGAAATCCACGTCTACCACGCATTCTCTCGTCTGCGTGGTTGTAAAAGTGCATATGGGATGAGCTGCCGATTATGCTTTCACCCGGTGTGGCCGCGAGGTGAGTTGCCACGCGGATCCACAACAACGCATGCTTGTAAGGAGTCTAAGCTTGTCAGTCCGACAGACAGGCCACGCTAATCCTTTTTGGTCGGAGATGGTGAAATCCGTGGAGTTGCATCTCGGCTGAGGTTTCAAGCTGCGAGTCTATTATGCGCTGATACACGCACCCGATCCAAATGAACTCCCAACATGCGCCTTGTACCCGGTTAGATTCACGGCGGGACGCTTCGTGAGAGCCACCCAGGGTGGCCAGGTAGGATTTATACGTACATTCTGAGGCTCATGCGCTAGGTTGGCTTGTCGTGGACGACAGTCTGGACGCCACTTATCGTTACGCAGACGCGTGCCATTGCGCGGCCCTTTGCAATCCGGATCAAGTGAAATAGGCGTCCCTCATTGGGATTGGACCGAACGCATCCCATCTGGCGTTTCCGAGAACCACAGAACAAGTCCTCCGGGCATGAGAAAACGCAGACAGAAGTAGTTCGGTTCCAGAAGCGATTTCTCTCCCCACAGGCTGGGACAAAGAGGGTGCTTTGGAGCGAAATCGCGATGAGCTCGGTCGGAGGTTGCCGTTCTGTGGACGACTTGCTGGTAAACGGTGAGTGAGACAGGCCTTGAGGGGTGGGTTCGTCGAGGGCAGACTGTGCGATGGAAAGGTATGTTGGCCGGACTCAGCCCCTGGCTAGCTTGTTAGCCAACCGTACCCAGCCGCGGTCCTGGAGCGACCCGAGTGTGTGAGCCATCGCCCTCCACGCCTCTCGATGTTGCAAAGCAATAATCTGTCTTTGCGCGGCAACCAAGGAATCCCGTCGAGACCATCGCGAGGTACCTTTGCAATCCAGCAGCCCCTTTCCAACCCCTTCCCTGACACAGCCCATTTGTAGCCGTTTCTATCAGATTTGTCTGAGGTTTTTCCGCGGACAGGTCTATCCACTTTCGGAGGTGATTTTTCCATGTAACCGCTCTTCCAGGAACGTTCAAGTCAGGTTTCTGAAACGTCCCAGAAAAAGCCGGAAGCTCGTGTGGCTCCCTTTCAGTCCGGAAGCGTCGCATAAATAAACCCAGCCTATCGGGGATAGATTTATCAGGGCGGATAGAAACCTTGCTGCCACTCAGCCCTCACCTTCGTCATTGCTTATCGCCAATTTCCCGCCTGGAGCCTGAGCTCATGTCGACAACACACCCATCCTATATTGCAATAGAATTCGTGCAGGGGTCGTGCATGGTCCTTGGAGTGTGCATGTTTCGATGCACGCACACTGACACTATTTCTGTAAGCCACCAGGTGTTTCATTTTACGGCTTTGTGGAGTTGAGCTTGGAGTATGATATTATGCTAACGCCGCCGGCGTATCGGCCTGTCGCTTTTAGCTGTACGTACTAAGGGAAGGATAGATGGCAGCGATGGAAGATAGGTACCTGGATGCATCGGGAATGCCGACCCTAGCTACGTTGCTCGTCAATTCATCGATTCTCTTCGGAGATGCGGGCGAGTTCGGAAAACCGACGTGAACGAGGGTTTTGTAAGTAGGTCGAGATTGGATGTAACGAGCGGCGTTGATGGTTATCAGACGTGTTTCTCGTTCCTATCTCGTCCAGTCTACACAGGATGAAACCTACGCTGAGAAGACTAAATTCGTAATGCTCACCAGCGAAAATGACGAAAACGAGTAAGTGGGCATATAAACTGTCCGTAAAGGGTATGATTCAATGGGATCCGGTTGTAACAAAAGGGCATACAGGGTGTTGTCGGTTGCAAGCAATTCGGATGTTCCAGAAACGCCAAACCGAGATGGTCGGAAATATGTTTAGTCGAGGACCAAACGGAACGCCTACCGGACCAGAATGACCCATCAGAGAACCGAACAAAGACACGAGGAAACGAATAGAACATACGACTCGCTCATAATTGGTCGGCGGACTACCGTCCGCGTGCGATAAGTGATCCCTTGTAAGAGAATCGTTGGCCGTGACCCCTAATTGGGGATCGCTGGCAGGATCACCGGAGTCGTGTGTAAAATCGGTGGTGGAAAATGGTGTGCCATCGCTTTGGGTCCACATGGCAGTGAGGATACCGAGACCTCCTGGGCCTGCCGGTGGTTAGACAAGAAGCAGGGAAGGAATCAGTTTCAGCATGGCGTTTCACAGGTGGCAGCACCGGGATAAGGCATTGGTTCGTTTCCAGGACTGAAATCTAGGTCATAAAGACATGACATGGGTCTAGTTCAGCAGGATGAGCAGTTCACCCACATACCCACGTGTATCTGCAAAAGTCAGCAGGGACACCCGATGTGGGGTCCAAATCATTCGCGCCAAGCGTGATTGCGTCGTAATGCACGAGTCCATTCCTTTGGTCAAGGTCCTATTAACGTGGTATTGGGGTGAGGATAACAGGAAAGCGGAGAAGGTAGTATGTGAGACCCGGGTCTTGTTGCACGGATACGTAAGTCGATAAGACAATCTCGTCGCCTATGAGGGAATATACGCTGGAGGTAATGGCGCCGGATAGTATGGCGGGTTCGGCGGCGGAACAAGGCCCAAGCATAAGACCTGCCCAAGAGGAGATGCGCGCGGCGCATATGGACCTTATCGCGCTCGTCATAAGCCAAAATATAGCCCAAGATACTCACTCGTTGGGGGAAGTGGAGGTAAACTTGCTGCAAACTTCGCTGTATTCGTCTCCCTCTTCGGCGACGGCAGAACATGTTCCAAACGGCCTTCCTGCGCTGCCGACCTCGGTTGTGCGAGTGTACCACTGAAGCAGAGCACCGCCAAGCATGTCACGGTGAAACGCCAGACACTCGAAATCGTCATCGTCTTCTGCCCTATCGTCCGGGACGCGTACGAAATGCGGAACGAGAATAGGGGGATATGGAATAGGGAGACTCTATATCACCACCACCGACAACGCAGTGCGGGGCGGGTAGCCCACAATGTTGGATTGGTAACCCCCATCGAAGGTCACGGTATCAATGTTCGGGTCGATAGCCCCGCTCATCGGTGTGCCACTGCGCACCCATCTCATAGGAGCATGAAGCAAGCAGGTAGGAGAGGTTGTACCACGACCTAAGACTTAGATCGGGAGGCGTAGAAGGAGGCGTGACTTCCTCTAGGCATCAGCCACGGCACGGAGTGATAGCTTGTTTCGGCATCAGTTTGGTTAATGCGTCGTTGTTACTCGGTATGGTGGCGGATCATTCCCGGTTTGGTGAGGCTACCAATCGTCGTCGATGCGAGCGGTTGTTTCGTTCGTACAAGGGCGACATGGGGAATGGGAGGTAAATGGGGCTTCAAGGGATCATCGACGCTTGGACAAATGTCGCTATCCGACTGCAGATGCCAGCCTGCATATCGTTGTCTGACCGTTGGGGAGGCGAGGTGGAGAAAAACCAAGACGTCGGAGTGTTCGAACAACAGTGTACAACCCTCGAAGTCCGATACGTCCGACAGCATGAACAAACAAAAGCGACCCCAACATCAAGCGGCACTCGACCGATGATACACTAGTAAACCATTCGTCTTGACCGTTCGCCTTGTATCTGCCACCCATGTTTGACATCAGACGTGAAACTCAATTTTAAACGTGAATTCCAAATGTAATGGCCAACCCAGCATCTAGATCAGAAAGAGAAGGATAACGATAACAAGTAACCAGCATTCTGTCACTGTTGAGAGTGACTCGTAATTTTTTTCTTTGCCCCAACCTCGCTTCACACGCCCGCTTATAAGAAGTAACCCTCGAGTGCACCGATGAGCTACGAGGTCACCAGGACAAGGAACTACGTGCGTGTCTACCAAATTAGCATCACAAATATAGAAAAGATCGACGCCTTACAATCTTAGTGATAATCTTGGAAGGATTTTCATCTCGCGTTAGAACGAAATTCCCGGTGAACCCCAGAGTTCCCGTTTCATCGACAAAGCACACGCAATTCATGACGTAGTCGAGCTGGACAAACGTCCATTGGAGCACGAACTCTGTGGGTGACGCCGAATTGTCTCTATTATTTGACAACGTCGGTATCCACTGTTAGTTACCAGACCTGTGTGCGCGTTAAGAGTGTACTGACAGGACAAACGACTCGTAGGTGCCACTACCGCTGGGGGTGGGATATTGCGAATACGAGATTGGGTCTAAGGGGAATGTATATGATCTGGACGTTGCTGCAAAAGACTTTTATAGCATATACTCACCAGTCGAAAAGGATAATGTCCCGTAGCCAGGCGAATTGCTCCCAAAAACAGTGCCGGTTGGAAGAAAAGCTCGGAATGTCTGTGGAGGGTCCGAGCCCTGTGTGGTTGCATGCCCCCGTCGTCAATAGCAGAGAAGGAAATAACACAAAACGGGAGAATGAACCGCTATTTGCATTGCATTGAAGTTCAGGCCCGAAGACGAGCCAGGGATGAGCGTCACAGGCCCGACAGAAGCAAGTACGCTATCGTTTGCGAAGCGAAACTCTAACCTCGTAGGGGGGCTGGCACGAAGACGGAGTGAGCATATATACTCGTCACGTCCAAAGACAGGAGGGAGATTGGGTGTAACGTACGCGGATGCACGAGGACGAGGCGTACCCGTTCTTTCTCGCCATCGTTCTATCCAAAGTACGATCAGCTCTTCATTCGAGAAAGTGTTTAAGTTTGATGGAACCGATACGTACTTGTCGGTGCAAGGGGGGGCAACCCCTGCGCAAATCGTTCCGCGTTGGTGACAAGATTACGCCTTCCAGGAGACGCGTCGTTACCATTCTTCCCAATCGGTTTCGTCATCACGAGTGTGATGGGGGCAAGAGCGCCGATAATCGTCAACAGCGACAGCCAGAACAGCGGTGAAGCGTTGAAGGGATGCATGACTCGTTGCCGTCCAGATTGATGTGGAAAGTGAAGTGGGGGAGGACCACAACTTGACAAGGAAAGCCTTCGTCCAATTTACATATAGGGATGGGTGCCTGTTTCGGCACGGTTGTTGCTGGCGCTGGCGGCCGTGGAGGCATCTCCATCAAGAAGGGTTGGTGAGACAAGCCTTCTAACGCCAAGTCATCAGTCTGGAAAAGGGACTATCACCGATCAACGTGACATGTCCTAATATCAGCTTACGATAAGCAATTTTCAGGATAGAGTGCAGGTAGGGGTTTATGTAGACGAAAAGGCCGCTGTCGGCCAAGAACGGTTCTCAACTTAGATAGCCTCGATAAATCTCTGAGCAAAGAACAAAACGAGGAGTAGCAGACACTCATGACATCGGAAACCATGGGCGTACGCATAGATCCTAGAACTGGGGGTACGATGTGTTGAGAAGGAAGCAGCTTGAAGTAAAGCTTCCTTACTTGACAAGTTGATGGTGTCAGAACGCCGGATCGACATTCTGGAACATTCACGTAGCATAGATAGTACCCAGCGGCAAATCATCTTGAAAGAGCACGCAATCGATGACTAAAAGCTGGCAAAGTAACGTCGAGTCGTATATTTCCACCGCAGGGGCAGCAAGTGGTGACCTCGCTAAACGGGAACAAATATCTGTTACATCAGATCAACTTCCCGTCAACAAGTTTCGCCATTTGATGTGAACCTCCCTACCACGTTTCTGTTGCACTTTGGTCAAGGTTGTTATCCAGTTAGGTGAAATAGGTTATGGCGATCCCGTCAATGTCACATACCTTTTCAGTCAACCCGTCCACCCCTTCGCGTCAACATCCTCATTATTTCGACCTCCAGACCAAACTACACATCCGGATAAGGCTCAAAAAAATGCGGCTGCATGTTTGGCGGAGTTCATTTTTGCGCAGGGGCATGGGTCTTACCACACATCCCTGCGAAAAACGCCATGGGGAGATCTTAGCGTTTTCGAGTCTTGTCGAGGACAGAAACGGAGCATCCGAAAAGTGACATGCAAGCCAGGAGGGGGCTACCAAGTCCCGGATCGTTGGACTAGACAAGCGGTCGAGCTTGATCACGTGAGCAGGCCTGGGATGACGTCATGTGTGCGCTTACTATTACCGGGCATCATGCATAATGTCGGAACAAGGAGGATGAGCAATCCGACACGTCAACTATACGGGCCTGGTTACAATCGAACGTTTCAAAAGGCAAAGAAGGAAACATGCCTTCCCGACGCCAGGGAAGCTCGGGCACGGCGTGAGTATCTCCAGATGAGTGCATAAACTCATCGGTCCTATTGCGAATTGAATGACTAAACCTCGCGGACTGGTATGTGTCACTATGAACAGTTCCGACAAGCACTTACAAAAGCTTCAAATCCCGACATCCCCGTGGCTGACTCCAAATCCGAAGCACTCTCCGCCGCATGAAAACCTGGTTGCTCGCATCGGTGAAAGTGGAAAGTTCAACGGGACCGCCGTTCGAGTTCGTCCAGATGAATGGCAGAAGGGAGTGAACACGCCTCCTAGCACGATGAGAACATGCCAGAGGAGTGCGATACCACGAAGAAGGGGACATAGCACACAGCTTGGATCTGCTGATTGGGAGACAACAGAGGATCTAACCGCAAGGGAAGCGCGTGGGATCATCAGCAGTGGTAAGTGGGGGCAACCCAGCTTTGAAACGATCGGCATTCGTCATCGTTCGGTGTGCAGTCGCGAGAGACGCAGGAGACGCTAGGACGGGTTTCCAAGAAGAGTGCTATTAAGAGAAACGACCACAGGTATGTGAAGAGCATCAGCGTCTGGAATGGAGAGGGGATCCGGAGGAGAGCTCGATGACTACTTACAAACAGTCCAGCTGAGCATCGGCCTGTTACAGCAGTTCGTCAATTCAAGAACCATACCCTGGTTGGTGATGTTGCGTCCAACGCTGGCACGTACATACACGTTGCTTTAAAACCAGTGATTAGTGATTGGCTTGATGGCATGCGGGCTGTTCCCATCCCAGAGTTCATTCATATTGTCTTCCTTTGCGAAACAACCACTGGGGCGGGTAGTTTCTCGTACCAGTTTGTTATCCACGAACAAATCAAGGGCGGTTTGACATGCCGGTCACCCACCCTTAGGCATGGAAGATGTTGCAAAGATATAATAGGTCTTGGCGAGGGATATATCTGATCTCGCGGCTTGGGGTACAACCTAAAAGGACGAGAGTTGAGGGGCGTCGAGTGCATGATTGATCCGCCAGGGAGTTGTCGAGTCGAACTTCTGTGAACCGAGAACGAAGGTAAAGGTAGGCCCGGGAGAGAGGAGAAAGGAATCCCCAGTGGAGGGGTGCAAACTCCCTCATAGTTGGTCGTTTCGTGCAAGACGTTTCGCGTCGAAGTTCATTCACCCGCTGCTGGAACAAACAACACTTGTGGTGATCACGTGAGGCCAACAAGCCTGTAATAATGACATCAGTCGCCCGAAACCACACCAGAACGATCGCGTTGGACTTTACCACCACCGAACGGCAATCCAAGACTCGAATCCCAATGGCCTAGACACAAGCCCGACACTAATCACTCTATCGCACCCCAACGGCAGTCAGATAACAACATCCCATGAGGAGACCGACAAGCACTCGCAACTTTACGTACGAGCAAAAAAAAAACTCCCGAAGATCACAAATTGACTACAGGATCGCACTCAAGACACCGAGCGCATCTGCCCCTCCCAGGAACTCCACGCCCACCCGGAAAACCAACGTATTTCACACCTCAAGGATAATTAACCTACGACCCAGCCCTCCATGTTCCACCCTCGCTCGCTCGTTTCCGAGAAGGAAAAGAGAGACGTGGTGTGTTTGACGATTTGGCTCTCGTCGCAGGTGAGCTGGACCGCCGTACCCGTGCTAACATCCCATGATCGTCGTCCCAGGCCCGTTCGGGTATAAGCACCACTCTAGGCGTCCGGTCAATTCAATATTTTGACAAACGATTTACGTACTGATGTGGTTCATTTTAAACACGGGAATGAGAGGCGGGTGTGGAACCTTGTTGCGTCAAACCCAAGACGGGAGACAGGCGGACGGACCATCTCACCTCCGCAAATCGCTCGGTGGAGACGATGCATACCAGAGGGGGTCGCGAGACCCAACGACCATCGAAGGCGTTACCCTTCCACTCCAAACGACACTTGCACGTGGAACAACGACCGGGGAACGGAGTGCAACAACCCGCGCCCGGAGTTAGGCAGATCCAACACCCCCGGAGCGCTCGCGATGCGTGAGAGTGGGGGGTGTTTTCTGGGCTCGGACGAGTGCGAGTGCGCGGTGGTGTAACTTGGGTACGGTCGTTTTGACTTGGCCTTCAGGATCTGTCGGAAGCAACCGTCGACGCATACAATTTTCGCGTGAAAGCATTGTCGACCCTCTACATTATGACACGCTTTGTCGGGCGATAGCGTTATTGCTGCCGAATGGTCCAAAACCCGCTCGACGTGACGGTGCCGACGTGGAGAGTCGAGTACCTTGCGCGGTCGACATCTCGTGTGAGATCCACGTCGTCGAATAGACTCGTAGTCAGACGACCACCGCAAGCCACCTGGGGTGGATAGGAGTTGGGTGGATCGAGACGAGATGAGATCGTCAAAATGGGATCTGAGGCGCGGGCATCGGACGTTGTTTTAATCGCGGTTACATAATTTGCGCCGCGTCTCCGATATGCGTGGCGCGTGGAAGGACACGAAATAAGCCCGCCGAGGAAGGCCTGAGAGAGTTTTTTGTTCTTTTTTGAACGTGTAAGGTCGGAAAAGTCCGAGGTGGGTGAACATCGCCACAGGTGTCTAATACGGTGAGGTGCGGTGGGGACGCGGGCCGTCCCTTTGGGTTCGCACACACGCCCACCTAATCTTGAGGGGGGCTAGACGAGATTGTCTTTAGGCAACGGCCGATGCGGGGTCCTTTGGACGTATTCGACACGCCCGTATGGTGTGGATGTGTACTCGAAGGGTAGAACACCATGTTTCACCCCCTTTTGCTGTTACCACCGGCGATGGGCGTACACTACGAAGGAGAAAGTTTGCAAACTGACCATATGCAGCGTCGTGGTCCTCGGGGCGGCACGAAACGGCGCGGGGGAGCTCTGGGAAAAGAAAGTGTCCCACAATGGGAAACACACATCCGCCCCCGGAACAAAGCGAAATGAAAAACAAGATGCAAAAAAGACTCAGAGGCGTGCGTGGTACCCGGGGAGGAAATAGACGTTGAGGGACAATGGGGAAATGAGGTCGGGCATGCCAATCGCGCGTCTCCGCACCACCTCGGAGGGCAGCACTTGACGAATCGGTGTGCATTCGGCTACCAACGTCGGTGGGCGCGTCCTACAAAATCCGCGCAATCGACGGGGGGTGCCTTGGCAGTGGTAACGAGGAGAAAGAGTGCAGTGCGCAGACGTACCATATGCCCGGTTACCGAAGAGAAATATGGATCGTGGGGACGTGTGAAGGGGGGTCGATCGAGTCGAGAGAGGACCCATCCCCGCGGCTACCAAAATCCCAAAGCAAATCCGCCTTGTTTTTTCACCCGTACACACTACTCTCGGTCATTGCCGAGATCTCCAGTGTACGTATGTGGGGAGGTGGGGAATGTGATCACGCCTAGAATTGGGAGGGGAAAACTCGACCTGTCGCTCTTCCTTTCGCGTTTTTTCATTTCCATAGGGGGGCGACGAGCGGTGCGTTGCGGCGGGTGACGATAATGCGCCCACCCGTACGTGGATAATATGAACTGGCGGGGGTCCAGATTTGGGCAGGGGTCTGACGAACCCGGCGCAAAGGAACGTTGGGCAGCGATGGAAGGATGGAAATCGTGTCGGGAATCTTTGCACCGGTCCGCTGTTTGAGCGGGTCACTCTCCGATATTCGATTTACACCACCCCAGGGGCAACGCGTCACGAGGTGTCGTCCCAATTCAAGATGCCAGAGCTGTTGGGAAGGCTCACGTCAACGCATGCCAAACCGCGAATGTGCATATGGGCCAATAACCATGCCCTCGGGCGAAATTACGATTCGCAAACTCACACCGACACGACGGGGCCATCAACGAGCCAATTTCGCATTCAGAAGGTCGTCTCATTTGGGAGGCGTACTAGTGAAAACCCAAAACTCACCTAGTCTAACCCAACCACATATTCCCATTTCGAGAAAGGAACGCCCCCGCCGGTTCTTTTAGAATTAACGTACCCTCTCGAGCTTCGAGGTCAGCGGGTGTACAGTCGCGTTTTTGTGATCGTTGAGCCCGAGTCTAGATGTCCTCCGAGGTTGGGAGAGGTAAAACGAGAGAACGAGAGACAGAGATCGGTCGGCAACTCCCGAGGTTTACACACGGCGTTTCGGCTACGTTTGCCTCCCGGACTTTTACGGCCGTTTAGCCTCGCCACCACTATCGGCACGGCGATATCTGTCCCACCCATAGAGCATCATTTGTCGTTGTCGATAGGATGGCACGACTGATCACTCTCACAGGGCAACGCCAGATTAGGCTATCAACGCCCCCTGGACGATTTCATTTACGCTCTTCTCGGAACGCGTCCCCTTAGCGTCCCTTGGCCATCGGTCTGGGTTCATTTCATTATACAACTCACTCAACTCACCGCCGTCGCTCCGCCGTCTGTCGTCATCATTCATCACCGACGACTCGCCCGGCGATGAGAAGTCTGGTGGAGAAAGACGTTAACGACCGATGACAGACGCCTCGGACTGCTTCCACCGCTTCTGATGATACAGAAACACGCAGGTACGACGTTAACGTTCTTGCGTCGAGTGCAGAACCTCACCCATCATTCACCAGCCCCCTTCTAGCGTCGGTCTGCATCCCCCTCCACCACCCCGGTCATCAAACCACCACCCCCTGTCCAACCACCAAGGAACGCCCCGTAGAACCCCGGCCCGTCGTACGTACGCATTATACAACCTCCCCTTTTAGCGTGGAACCAGTCAGAAAACAACATCGTGTCCCCCCACAATGACACACAACTCTTGCACAAAAACGCCATACCATACCCAGTTCTTCCTCCCCGCAGAATAAAGAGGGCGTGTAACGAAATAGATACATACAACGCATGTTCGCGATTCTGTCTTGTCGACGTATTCCACTCTCCCGGTCTCCCTCCCTCCCTCCCAACCAATCCTCATCCCGGTCCTCGCTGCAAGCCACAAATCACCTCCCAAAAACGTCCCCAAGAATAACCTCACCCTCAAGGAACTTCCCGACAGGACGAATATTCTAGACCCGCCGAAATTTCGCATGTTCCCTGAGTCCTCGTCTGAAATCGCTCGCTGCAATTGAGATACCCCGCTCTCCCCGCACGCCATCGTCGTCGTCTGTGGGAGGGCCCAAGGCATGCGTTCCCTCACGCGCCCCATGCAGAAGATCACACTGTGTACCATTCGTAATAGAGATCAATGCACGATAGTATACCATAGATTTCAGCCTAGTAGCACCATACGTCCCGTAATCGCACACATCAAAAAAAACGCACGCAGGCAACCGATGTCGACCACCCTCAAAAAAGATAACAAAAAAACAACAAGGAGGCTCAGATATAACAGCACAAAAGAAAGGTCCATAACAAGATAAGTCAACGTGCAAAAAAACACAAAAACAAAGGGTGAAAAGGACGACCGCCTTTTCGTTTTCCTAGTACAAGAGTCGATGAGAGGATTTCGTTTTTGAGTAGTGAGCAATGGAGGGGGAGGGATATTGGTATGACGAGATGGGGGGGTGATATGTGTAGTGGCAAAAAAAAATCAAATCGCTCTTCGTCTAAAGGTCAAGTCTAAACGCGCCCAACGCTCTCTGGTCTAGCGAGTGTCTGGCGGAATACCGTAATGATGGTGCACCGACAGGAGACGGCGGAGATGCCAACGAGGGAGGACTGGAGGGGGGATAGTACTCCCCACGCACGTCGCTCGACGGGTAGTTGACGACATACGATTGCGGTGGCGAGGGTTGTGCGGGATACTGTGTGTACGTCGGTGGGTGGTGGGGTGGCATGGCGGGAGGGGGACCAGGGTAGGCGGTAGGCGTCGCAGGGGGATTGCCATGATGACGCGGCGGAACAGCAGATACGACAGGGGGCTTGACATCCTCCTCCCCTGGGATATGCGCCGAGATAAATGGCGTACTCCTCAAAGGGGGCAACGTCGATGCGGGGCGGGGTGTCGAGTCAAACACGACGGGAGAGGGGCCCTTTACTGGTGCGCCGTCGTAGCCATGGCCAATCAGACGCTGGGGTTGGGGAGCATAGTAGTTGGGCTGCGGTGGCGGAGGGTAGGAGGGATAGTGGCCAGGATATGAGTGAACACCACTGGGCCCAGGCGCGGGCAAGCCAGCTGGGTGCGGTGGCGGTGTCGCGGGCATGCTAGCACCAGACGAGCTGCTCCAAGGACTGCGTGACCCGTCAGCATCGAGTTCCGCATCGCCATCGTCAGTGGCGGGAACGGTGGCGCTCGAGTCAGAAGGAGGAGGCGGTGGGCGACGAATGTCATAGTGGCCATGGTGGTAGTCAACAGCCGTGCGGATGGAAGCGGTGGGACTGGTGGACGCGACGGAGTATGTGGACGGCGGAGGGAGTTGATGATGGGAATAAGGATGAGAAAGATGGTGGTGGGAGAGTGAGGAGGATGGGCGGAAATCTTTGACAGAGGGCGCAGGGGTGACGTTCTGGGAAGACTGTTGGCTGTTGGGGTTGGATGCACCGATGCCACGAGTGTTGTTCTTGCGAGTCAGACCCTTGCCAGTAACGTAGATCCCAGGCGGAACATCAATCTTGGAGAGCAATGGATCTTCAGACACGACGGGGAGCTCGTGGTACGTCGAACTGCAAAAGTAGGCCTAAACAGACATTGAGTTTCAAATTGGTGACGACACATGGATGGGAACGTACGGTCAAATGCCACTTTTTGGGGGGTCCGGTGCTGCCTGGAATGGTGACATACGCACTGTACGTCTGCTTGGTGAGGCCCTTGACCTTGGTCGGGCGGTCTTGTCTGCGGGGAGAGGGAGAGGAGGGAGCGATGATCGGAGATGCACCTGGATCGCTCGACTTGCGGGCGCGTCGTGCGGCTTTGGCGTCCTTTTCTTCGCGTGAGGGCATGGCTTTCTCCTCTGAAAGGCACACATGTGAGCGTTCGGGCGCGGGAGGATTGGAGAGCAGACCAACCGTAAAACAAGAATGGCTCGCGCATGCGAGACTGGCTCCATTTGCGGCCGTCTGTCCAGCGCTCTAATCCGCCCTTGTATGAGGCCTGGGGCTGAATGAGACAAAAATGAAGGGGCAGCGGACGGCAGGGACGAACCTCTTCCCAAACAAAGACCTCGCCAGATTGGAGCTCACGGTCGGTGGGGCTGAGTCTTCGCCTGACCATGGGGAGACACCTAGTGGGTGTTAGCTGGTTGAGAGTGGAATGGGAGGGGATACGCACTCGAGACGGACGGCCTCGAAGAGAGTGTGTGCTTCTTGGGCATTGCGGATGTCTGTGGGGAGGGTGAGTGGGATGCTATGGACGGTGTGGAGAGGACTGACGGAGACGGGGGTGAGTAGCGCGGCTGTTGTGGTGGATGTCGTTGGCGGGCATAGCTGGAGGGGAGGAGGTGGATGGGGTGGATTGAGTCGAGACGAGGTAAAGTATTATAGTGGATGGTTAGCGAGAGGGGACGAGCCAAGGACTCGGAACACGCACACAGTGTCAGGGTGCAGTTTACAGTGTCTAATTCAAATGGTTAAGTTCCCGGAAGAACTAGTCCCAATCTGGCCAAACCACGACACAACATCCCCTTCCCACGCCTTCTCTATCCCAAATCGGAGATCGGCGGGGGACGAGAGCTCTCCGCGAAATCCACCCAGTTTGCGTTTCGATCTGGAAGCGACTGCTGTCCGGGGTCTCACTCCCTAATAGGCATCTCGCTCTCCCAAACACCGGCATTCACAAGGGTCCGCGATCTGCCTTTCATTACTCTCAGGGAAACCAATATACAATGCAATTTTTTCGTCTAATCTTGAACTTTCGCCCGACTCACACATGTCCAATCGTCCGCGGAGTGTTCCCGTGAGTCGTATTGCAGCATAACTGTCGCGCCCTCTTTAACCTCTCGCTACCAAAAAAGGGAGTGTTACCCGGCAAGGTGTATAAGCGATTTAGCGTCGGCGGCGCTCCGCACCCTACCCTCATAGAGGATCGCTTATCTCGCCCGCCCGTCCGCGCTCAGGGAAGAGATCTTGACTCTCCCGACGGAGATACACGGGGCCTTGATCCACGTGTTTCCCTCCTCTTGTAAAAGGGAGTCTTGCGGCAATCGTCCACTACATCACCCACGCGTCCACACGTTCGGAGATCTCCTTTCTCGGTAAAGACCCAGGCCCTCACGTTGTCCCATGGATACTCCCACGTGACATTCCACCAGCGGAAAAACCGCCTCCTAAGCCAGAACTGGATCTCCAAAGCGACACCGTCAAGAACCTTGCTTTGTTGTCGCGTTTCCAAAGCTTCCCGGCTACCGGCGTCATGATCGACTCCCCCGAGTGAGTTTAGCACTCCCCAAAAACTTGATCGCGCGGTCATGTCAAACCTGCCCGTTCCACGTTCGGCAAAACCAACGCAAGTCAAATAATCTCGTTCTAAACGGATCATTCCACACGGACTCCAACTCCACCGCGCAAATTCACCGGGGCACCACCCCTCTCCCATATCGATCAGGGCGAAAGCTCGGCTCCAGAGATATTCCAAATGCGGCAGTAAACGCTCATCGATAACACCCTAAGCCTTTTGCAAATTCCATCGTCGACTGCCGACAGGACGGCTCGCGTGTGGTGGCTTGCGTGCGCACGCGCCCGGCGCACCATCGCAAAACACACAATCCCACCTCACCGACTGATCATGATGCCTGGTGATTGGGGGTTCACGCTGTTTTAGTTGCCGGGGTGGTGTTTCTCGTTTGAGGGGGGTTCCGCGCATCAAAGAACCGCCATCAGTTCGCGTACTCGTATTCAGTCCATGAAACGCTTCTTGATCCATGCGAGTCAAAAGATTGTTGACCAAGAGACATGTCGCACAAGTTCGTATTATGTCGTACGGGCCGTATCATGATGGATAGAAGTCGACAATTCGTCACTGGACAACGCACAGCACGAAGAACATCCAAGCGACGCTCAGGCGCGTTTCAAGCGCAACCGCCCAGTTCATCGCTCTCGAATTTTGGCGCAGTTCGGGCATCGACCGGGGGAGAAACAAAAGATGGTGGCGTGTTGACATTTCTTGGGGCAAGTTTGCCTTTCTGTCATCGCCAGCCCACACAATCACCCCCCGTTTTGACATCGCACGCGACCGGGGGCCAAGTGGCAAGTCTATCATATTTTTGGGTGACAGTCGGAGGTGGCTTGGCGACTCGTCCTGCGTCAGTCCACGGCAGGCATCAAAAAGCCGCGTAAATAGAGTTTTGCCTTGGACTTATGGCGGCCTAGAGTGTCCCAGAGGTGATGATCGGTGTTCACCCCTACAAGCGATGTCCCCCGACACGAACAAATGACATTTATTACGCGTTGTGGCATTGTTAGATGGCGACTAGGTTCGTTTGGGGTGGCCTGTTGGCGTCTCGGGTTAAAAGACATTGCTGCAGGGGTCGTTGGGTAGATCTTGATACATCGGACACGTACTAGCGTCCGCCAAGTGGAGAATATGATCTCCCTTTGAGCTGTAACGAGTAAAGTGTGTATCCCGTTCCGGGGTGAATTATGTGCCAGGGAGACGATGGTGAAAGCAGGGCAAGGGAAAAGGGTCGAACTGGTCAAGTTCGGAAGCAACGGCGGGAAAGTTCTCTGTAATCACGTCTGCCCTCACTTGACCACCCAGCACTCCCACCACCCCTAGAGCACTAAGCACTCCGAACCAACTCGGCCACGGCAACACTCTGAATGCGAAACGTCCGACATGCTTTGATGTTTGATGCCGTCGATAGACAGGTCATGATGTGCTTGATGATGCGCAGCACGTATCAACAAATTGAACCGTGTTGTCGGCATAATGGGGTTTCTGTACCCTTGGGAATTCGATCCCACAGTATTTGCAACATAGTGCTCTTGCTCTTGGGGCCATGAGACGCTGCTGCCGGAGGGGAGGCTCGAGAGGTAATCAGCAGCAGCCCAAGCATTTCGGCACTCGGCACGACTTTCCATCAGCGAGCTCAATGATAAGTTTCGATCCCGTCAGCTTGTTTGTCCATGAACAAGAAGATGCGACAAATGACCGGACCGACAAATTGACGACAGTAGTTGTCGGCATGATGGACCGTCCACGCCCTCGAATTCGAAGTAGCGCTTCCTGCTGTTGGTTTCGGGACCATGAGGTGCTGCTTCGAGCAGAGAGGGTCGAGAAATTGGATCGGTCGCGGCCAACCGTTTTCCGTCATCCCAGCGCAGGTACAAGTTTCCATCAGCGAGGACGATAGGCCTCCATCTCGTTAGCTGGATTGGCCGGTCTGTGGTCGCGTTGACCCTGTCAAGCCATGATCTCTATGTCTATAAACCATTCAACTTGGGGGCATACGGAACTACTTAGGATGCAGGTTCCTCAAGTTCAACTGGATCGCTGGTAAGTTTAAGCTCTTTCCCGTTCCATTCCAAATGGTCGTATTTATTGTCTCTTTTCATAGTCAGACTCTCGACAAGTGTTCTAACCTCACCTACATCTCTCACGACTTCAGAGTAAAAGATAACAAACGCCGATTGTTTCAAAGCGGGATTAGCTCCCTTACCACCCATCCGTGCATTTCCTTACCTTTTATGCACCCATCTCACACGGTGACGCGTTGGAGCAGGGAAACACACCCCAAGACGTCACGTTCCGAGAGCCTCTGGAGTGTAAGTCCTCCTGCACGACCGAGCATACGACACGGGTCGACGCAAAATAGTTCCCAGATAGGCACCTTTCTGGAATGCTTCCCTGAAGGATGCGTTTTGGTACCACCTTGTCTTTCATATGGCCAAACTCGGACAGGTCAGATTGGGAACTTGTCCTCTACATGGACGCCCCTCATAATTATTATGCCACGACTGCGTTTCCTGATTTGGAAGATGTCGGGTTTTGAAGGTGTTGTAAGTCGGAGCTGTCTGTTGTATGGTGGATGCAGAGGCTGATTTCGTGGGGTGGAGGTGTTCACGTTTCAATAGGACCAATCAAACTAATGCTTATGGACTCTGTGGTACGATGCCTATCGTTGATTAGATATTCGAAGACGGTACCATGTTAGGGGGTTGAGCGCTTGACTCCCGTCAAACGCGATGTTCGTTAATCGTTACGCTCGTACACGTGACTTTTGGCTCGCTGTTTGTCGGCAGTGACGTATGTTCGAACTTCGACTCGACACCGTCCTCGTTCCCCCTACCATCCCCACCCCTTCGTGCTGAATCAACTCGGCTACGGCATCACTCCGAATGCAGACAATCTCGTGTATGTTGGTATCTGATGCAACGCTTTGTCGACACATGGGCCGTGATGGACAACGGCTCCGTGCAAGGTACGAGCAAACTGAGCTGTCCATATTCTTCTACCTGGAAATCAGGTCTTCCAGCATCGTAGAAGTGTTGATGTTTGATCCATCTGGAACTGATGTGTGCGTCATCACCCTACCCGCCTCGACTTTTGATGCAGTTCTCATCATCATTGTTGATCTTTTGATAGCAAACTGATATGACCAACCACCTGCCGTGGCGGATTTGTTTTGTCTTCTGCTATTCTCGAACCACCCCGGGACCTTCTCCCATCTACGGTCATCGGCGCTGGACCATCGATGCTTTGAACAGAGGACCATACAAGCCAATTATACGGCTGAAACCGGAATTATCATGCGGCGGAGAGCATTGGGGATATGGACTTCAGCCTCGGGCATAACGGGATTCAAAGTTCCTGTAAGTGCTTGTCAGAACTTTGATAGTGATGCATCTCCATTCATGAGGTTTAGCCATCGATCCGCAATAAGATCAGTGGACCTTGCACTCGTCTAGGAATACGGACTTTGTACTTGTGCCGTGCCCGAGCTTGCCTTTTGGACATTAAAACGTTCGATTCCGGTTTACTGTATGCGTTCAACCGACCTGCGATTTTGACGAGTCAAATCGCTTACCCTGCATGTGGTGCGAGCTTATCTAATATAATTCCCTTGCATCTGCATGGATGGACCTAATGTGCATTTCTATTTACAGGTCAGCCCAGTCCTGCGAAGGGTCCAACCGTCGATCATGATTGAATAACCTCCGCATCATGACAGCTTGCCTATGGCCCCCTCATCAATGCGTTGGCATATTATACATATCGCTCTTTGATCAAATCTCCCGAATGCGTTGTCAACCGCAAGATCTTGCTGCGGTGCTGTGGTATAAATCTGCGGTCGGTGAACAGTCTATCGCTACGTTTGCCACTCTAAGATCTCCCTGATATCGACATGCGAAGCTTCTTCTTGCCTGGGATCTTCCTTGCATGCCTGTACTCGTTCCTCATTCTTGGGGTATCCGCGGGAACGCTCGCCCGAAAGGATGGAATCAACCGTCCCGAGCCATACACCGCGCCGGAACGCATGACCAACGCGAAGAGATTTGCTGCGGGCTTACCTCCACTACATCCCACCAGTTCGTTATCCCGCTCGTATTCCCTATCTATCCTGACTTTCTTTGTTTTTGTAGGAAGAAGTGCGACTCGTCCTCACGTACCTAGAGCGTCCAACGCGTTGTAAGTACCCCGGATTTCCCTATTTATCGAGTCTCGGGACTGAAAGCGATATGTGGTAGTGGTCATCTTCAAGCCATCTCAATCGCTGACGGGAACGTGAACTTAGAGTTGGGATATAACTGGCAATTCTCAGATGTTGGTTCCACAAATGGATTTGGTACCGTTCATGTAGGTGTGCCTTTGTGTCATATCATTATTCTGAAGGTATAACCCTGCTGCCTGGCTTGTTTAGAACATTGCGTCATCGGACATGGTCTTTCCCATTGCCGACGTGTCACCTGCTGACCATCCTGATATCGACCCGGCGCATCCGAGTGTCACCGTTATTGTAGCAAGTGCGTATCTTGCATATCTCACGACTCGGTTCAAAAGTAGTTGGCTAAGTGGTACCATTGTGCTAGCACGTGGAGGCACTGTACCTTTCGAATATTACGTTTGGTGAGAAGACCGTTTTGTATCGCGAAACCATGCGTCAAGCTGAATACGTTGTTGTTCAACTAGGACATACGACCCAACCACCCACCGATTAGCATTACATTGGACTAATTCTGATGGTATCACTGTTGTCGATTGCAGGCTTTATACCTTGAAAATACCGCGTAGTACTGCTCCTAGAATACTTGCGACGCCCAACATAGCTTGGGTGCCGGACGGTAGCGACTACGATGAAGTAGTAAGAGACTGTCGTTTCATATATCTCGAGGACAGCCATAGTTGACTTGCTGACGCTTACAGGAACTTACTCTTAAACCCCAGTGATACCCCTTTTACAATCGTTGCTTACCCCGCATTACGGATGGATGTCCCCTTGCCTCTTGGACTTTCCAACATTCAACTTCATTTCACTATTCTACACCTTGCCCGTTCAAACCACCCTAGCGTACGTGTGAAGGATCGAACGGCTTGTCTCAGTGCTCGCTCTCTGACCGCCGTCGAGAACTTGGGCAAGTGGTGTCATTCCCATGCGCTCACGTGACACTCGATCTGTTGTTTGTTTGTCAACATGGTGCCGTTGCCGGCGGCACGACTCGCGAAGACACGACTTGCAAAACCGCGATGCATTCCTGGTCCCGGGGCTCTCTCCAGCTTTCACAACGTGTCTTTCGCTCTGGCTCATGGTTTCTATTTATGTGATGCCGGACGACGTTGCCGGACAGTGCCAAGCCAACCTGGTTCCTAGAACCTGTCTTTGGCGTTCCTCAATGCCACGTATATTTTGCTCTTCAAGCTTGCGTTCTCTACCACCTACTGGTCTTTGAGAAGAACATGCATCTCATCCGACTGCTCCACGCCAGCCTCACGTACGCGTATTTACTCTTCGTCGCTGCGATAGCCGCGAGGGCGGTATATACGACCAATGACGTCGAGCGTTCGGTACTCGTACGCTCGGGACGTATGACAAACGCAAAGAGATTTGCGGCGGGCTTGCCCCCCTTGCCACCTACTGGTTTACCATTCCCTTTTCGCATTCGTCCTGGCTCCTAACTGTGTTTTCACAGCAGGAAAGAGCCCTACACAGCCTCATGCGCCAAGGGCATCTGTTGGAGTGTGAGTGTATTTCTGATCTGATACGGCGCATCGGTCGATATCTAAATTGTGTCCAGACCGATAACAGGGACGCTTCAAGTCAGAGCAACCAATACTGGGCAGCAACAGATCACGCCCCAGCCGGGGTGGATCTATTCGGGCGACTCGTCTGGGTACGGTATCCTTTACGTGCGTCACCTTGGTTCGATACCTTTTGTCATCAGCTGATCTATATCATCCCAGAACCCCGATTTCTTCGGCCAATTTAATTATTACTTTGGCGTTACTCTCGCCAATCCCGACCACAATCTTGGTCCGGAACGCTTTCTCACGGTTCAAAATGGGAGTGAGTCTTTGGTACCCTCCATAGACTCTAAAACGCTGATTGCGACGTATCCGATAGATCCCAATGTCACTCCCTATTTTTATTCGGAGAGGAATGTGTGGTAAGAGACATTTCCTATGATAGATACATGCCATTGAGGCCCTTTTCTTTTGCCAGGCGATTGGACACGAATACCGGCAAGTTGACATTCCACTGGACCAACGACGATGGACAGGTTATCGATTGCATCTTTATTCAAGACAATTCAATGCCGGGTTATACATTCGCTGCGCAAAGGTTCGAGGATGTCGGCTACGTCACTCACGACCTTCTCGAAGTGGTAAGAAATATCTACCTATTTTGTTGCAAGTGGTACAAAGACTAAGTTGTTGGCGTTAGGAATTCTTTTTGACGTGATCCTTCAATGCGGTTCCCCGGTGATATTTAATATCTATTGCTCCAAATTACTTGATTTTTCCCCAACATCGGACCTCAGTTCTCGGTCTCATGGAGCACGTATCACTAGAAATACGCCCATGATTTCCAGTGTCATAAATTATTGGATCGCCTTTATTGTCGCAAACTCGTTTTCTGAGCGATGTTGGATGCTGAGTCCTGAAGTGAGAAAGTGCTGTTGCGTCCCTATGATACGGCCCGCCGACACTAGAAGTTGTCTAGGTATTCTGATTACGCATGAGCAACGTGTCGCCCACTCCGTGAAGTCGAATCGACGCCTTGGCATCGAGCCGTTTTTCGGCCGGACCTGAAACTCGCGGTGGGCCCGAGCACGGGGCGCATGTATGTTCGCCTGAACTACACCAATCCCCGAACATCTGCGGACATTTTCAAGGTAGTCACCCGTCATCCCCACCATGCATTATCGTCTCAGATGCTGAGGTTGGATGCCCCGGATATCAAACCATCATTGATTTCGAACCGGGCAAGTCACACTTGTGTGGGGTTCGCATGCCGAGCTTGACGTTTTGCATAACAAGCCGTTCAATTTACGGGAGCAACTCTATGTCTCGGTGGATAGTGAAAGGGACAGCAAGTCTTGTGCACTTTGCTCGGACATACCACATGTAATGACAAGTTGCTCGGGCTAAAGCTGCGACGATATTGTCCCTGCGCTGCACTTCTGCCAAAGAGCAGGCAACTACCCAAAAGAATAGTCAATGGGGTTTGATGCGTCAATTTTCCCGTGGTCCTTTCTGTTCCGAATGCAAGTTGCGGACAGTTTGACCAAGGCCGATCATTTCACTTTCGAACATGTTTTCGATGGTTGGAATAATCTCTCTGCCATATGGACGCTTTCTTTGATCTCGGCACGAAGCGGCCTGGTTTGTCGCAAAATATCTGCCTGGTTCGACAGGTGCGGTGCTGTGGACGTTAGGTTGGACTGACAACACATGTGGTGTCCCATAGAGTCTATCTATTCCTATTGCCTTGATTCTACATGGACGAAAGTGATGTGTGTGTCTGTTTAGTGGTCAGTTCAGTCCTGCGAAGGGTCCAGCCGACGGTCATCACTGCATTCAAAATGACCCCCTGTGATATAGCTTGCCTATGGCCCCCTCATCAATGCGTCGGTATGGGACACGTATCACTCTTTGATCAAACTTTCCGAATGCATTCCCAACCCCAACAAGCTGTCGTGATGCTGTGGTATAAATCTGCGGTTGTCGCATAGTCCCATGTCAGGTTCGCCACTCCAAGACATCCCCGATATCGACATGCGAGGCTCCTCCTTGACTGGAATATTTCCTGCATGCCTGTACTCGCTCCTCGTATTTGGGGGTATCCGCGGGGACCCTCCCCCGAAAGGGTGGAATCGAGCGTCCCAAGCCACGTGGGGCACCCGAACGCATGACCAACGCGAAGAGATTTGCTGCGGGCTTTCCCCCACTATCTCCCGCCAGTTCTTCATACCTCTTATGTTCCCTATTCATTCTGATTTCTCCGATTTTGTAGGACGAAGTATGACTGGGCCTCTCGCACCTAGAGCGTCCTCTTCACCGTAAGTTCTCCACAGCCTCTCATGCTAGGTCTCGAGACTGAAGATATTTGGGGTAGTGGCCATCTCCAAGCCTCTTTTGTCAGCGGTGGAAGTGTTAAACAAGACTTTGGCCCCTTGTGGACCTGGTCAGACGACGACTCCACAAACGGATACGGTAGAGTCACGACGGTACGTGACCCTTTATATCGTATCCCAATTCTGAAGTCTACAGCCTGAGTGTTTAGCCTACTCGTGGGTTTTTTATTTTTGGCCAAGTTCCCACCGTTGCCTCCGATGGCGCCACTGATATTGACTTCACCCATCACTATGTCGGCATTGGGATTGAGCCGGGTGCATACCTTCTAAGACTCGGTTTGATCAGCGTGGACTAAATGGTGCTATCATACTAGATCCCAGCAATTTCGGTAGAACACCCTTCTTTGAAGACATCTGGTGAGGAAGTCGCTTTGTATCATGAAAGCATGCGTTAAACACGATGCGGTCCAACTAGGTCATACGACCCGGTCGCAGGATTGACCCTACATTGGACCAATTCCGATGGCAGCGTTGTGGATTGCTTAATATACTCCAAAGTACCACCGGAATCCAGTGCCATCATTGCGACGCCCGACATAAATTTAGTGCCGGACAGTGACCAATATGGCTTAGCAGTAAGAGGCTATTGCTCTGTCTCGAGGTCCATGGCTGACTTGGACGTTCATCCTCACACCCCAGTGACACCCTTGTTACAACCATTACTTGCCTCCCATTACGGACGCTAGATTCCTTGTTTGGTACCATGGACTTATTAGCGTTTCACCAGTCGATCTCCGCTATAACTTAATGGCTGACCTTACGTCTTTTTACATTAGTTTCTATGAGATCGGCGACATGATCTCAGCCTCATGAAGCCATGAAGCCGATACAGAGGTTGAGATATTTCTGTCTTCCGCACATGTCTAATTCATCTTGTTCCGTAGCCAGATAACGTGTATATATTTCTTTGCGGATGCTTTTGATTGCGATGAATATTTGTAGCGTGCCGTGGTTGCCGCCCAGTACCTACTACGTACCCTCGTGCGGCGCTACGAAAGTGGATCCTTTAGGTGATTCGTCGACCGGCTTTTCTGAACATGCATAGATTCGTCTCTTGTGGACCACACCAGAGCTCGAGGAATCAGAATGCCAGAACTCTTCTGGTTCTCACTGTGCGGGTACTACAAAGCTTTGCGCACGTGGAGGAGTGAAACAAACTTACCCAGAGGCCATGATCTTCTGTTAAAGTAGGTAGACACTAGTCCGATATCAGATGTCGAAGGACACACGCACTTGGACTACAGGTGGTCGCGGGAAGTTGTTACCGTCTGATTGGATAGATTCCTGTAACAACCGGTCGACATCTCCCAGTGTCCCCAGGATGCATCCCAGGAGAAAGGAAGCGGCGAAGGTCTGCCTCCGGCCACCGACGATCGTGGTCTAGCAGGATTCGTGACGCCTGATCACGAAGTTACGAAGTGATCGGCCTGCTCAGAGGTCGAGCCCGTCGAGTTCGCAGAGAGAGCGACCGTAAATCCATAGGCACTGATGTCGACATTTTCCAATGCATATGGCGACCTGTCGAAATTGGCTGTCCGCACATGTGGTGCGCGGGCTGGTCCACAAGGTTCTGTTGCATCACACGAAGTGACGGCCACTTCGCTATCTTCGAATCTGCCGGCAAATAATATCAAAAAGGGTGCATTTGCCTGGGCCTCGTTGGTTCTGACGGGGTCGTACTTCCCGTAGAGGCCAGAAAAAACGATGCGAGCAAGAAGGGTCTTAGCTCGCTCCAGCCCGGTGGTTCGTCCTCTCCTTTTTCTCCTATGCGGTAGAATCCGAGATGAAAGGATGGAGACTGGCTATTTCGCTAGGCTTGCTTCTAACGGGCGGTCTTTAAGCTTATCGGGGGGGCGGGTGTGTGTGGATTGTTCAGAGGACTAGCAGACAAGCATAATCGCAGAAAGGGCCTGTCAGTGCGAAGGACTTCCTTCAATTGCCCATTTGGGAAGACTGGGCCAGTTTTTGCGGGCAGACCCGGTACTGCCGTCCTTTGCCCTTGGACGCGGGGGCCACGCGTTACCCACGCCGCCGCGTCTGTGACGGGTGTGTGAAGCGAACATTTCTGTCGTCCCAACTCCCAATCTTCCGTCTTCTCTCGTCGCCGTTTGTCGTCCGCCACCCTCAGCGATATTACCTTTTCAGAGAGGAGGCGCAATCCGTACACATTCTGCAGTCGTTGGGCCAGTCACAGGGCGGTTTCGAACTTAGAACACCTCATCTCACCACAAAACGACCCTCCCAGTCAGACACCTTGGGGGTGATTTCCTTCTGTTTTGAGAGGGACTTCTCTCTTGCTGGGGTTCACCTTCGCCTCCGGAATTTGAAACCAAAACGTACGGCTATACATTCTCGGTGAAAACGGCTGCATACTCCGCGGCATTTTGCGCCGACGCCTTCCGCCTGTTCGACCAACAACCCAACGTCGCGAGTTCGTCTACCGTTGCCTTCTCAACCTTTCTTCCTCAGTAACTTGCCTCGTCTAGCCTCCAAGGTCTCTGCCGCCAAGCATATTGAAGTTTGTACGGTTAAATACGTAAACCTGACAGGTGCCTGTTCCCCGGCAATCGGTGTCCAATTTTTCAACTGGCTCCTACTCCCATCGCTTTAAGTGATGTTGGTGTTGGTCGAGCCTATACCAGCGGGTGCGCCTCCGCTTGATCGTGTGGTGGAGGCTTGCTACGCAGAGTCCATTTGGGTGAGTGGTGAAACTCCCATCGTCCATTCGTATCAAAAATCCTGAATATCTTCTGCTACCTAATGTTCACTTGTGCCTGGCGACCTTAGGACGTATCGAACGACTGTATCCGCACCCTTTGGTTCACTACTATCTCGGTCGCGCTTATCCTTCTCTACATCTTTGCATCGCTTCCTATCCCGTACCCAACATGGCTTCGTACCCTGAAGTCATCATTCGACACTTTCTTACCCCTCGAAGATGCTGAAGCCATACTAGCACAATCCACAGCGACTCACCCCAATGTCACTTCCGGTGTGAAGCCTGCAGCCCCTCAAGAGTCTCCTGCTGACCCCGAAACCTCGCAAGATCCGGTTTCCCCTGCACCCGAAACCGGCGCTCAAAATAGAAACCAATTGGGATGGCGGACCGTATTGCTGGTGATCCTCACCCTATCCGAGTCGGTGACCTGGCTTGCACTGGGGTCTTACCGCCTCTACGGCATCATCCAGCATCACTTCCCTGTACCCGATGGCGGACTCGGCATTGCCATTCCATTTTCCGTGGCCTTTGTATGGCTGTACGCTGCCATCAGGATCTTCATTCGTCCACCGCCCATCCCGCCATACGATGTTTTCGCCCTGTTGGTTGTGCGTTACATCCAGCTTACGTGGGATGTCGGTGCTGTCGTGTATAGGAGACTCGCGTTGAACTACGATTGGCCTAAGGAGCTACGAATAGTCGCAATACTCGGCGATTTTGTAGCAGTCAACTCGATGCTCCTTATCATCCTCGGCATGCCGTTGGGTGTGCCATCTCAACGAGTCATCGAATTCAAGAAGGTATGCGAAATTGATGCGGTACTACTGCTATTGACGTCCTAATCCGACTTAGAATGGCGGGCGAGTGATGGAGGAGGACTACACAACGCTCTGGGGGTGGATGTGAGTGACCAACGGCATGACCAGCGTGTAGACGCCGCTCACCTTGTATCTAGAACATTCAATTGGATCAACGATCTCATTGAGCGAGGGACGAAAACCGACTTAGAAGAGACCGACGTCCCAGAACTCAGTCCTTCGGTTCAATCGAGGACCATCTACCAACGCTTTATGGAGTATCGGTTAGTCCCATGCTCCTAGTGCATCTCCCAACACACTGATATGCCTCGAAAAACAAGCTACTCAACACTACTGAGACAACTCCTTGCTGCAAACTTTCTCGATCTCGTCCTCGATTCATCGCTCACCCTCATCAGTGTCGTGTGCAATTACTCTTCACCCTTTCTCCTCAAGCTTGTTCTCGAAGACATTGAACAGCATAAGAACCCTGGGGAGCGTTCGCAAGCGTATATCTACGCGATTCTTATGTTCCTTTCGCAAGTCCTCAAAGCAGAGGTTGATGTCCAACACTTATGGTTCTCGCGTCGCGCAACAACACGTGCGCGGACCGAGCTAATGGCTGCAATCTATGTCAAGGCGCTCAGGCGGAAGGACTTTTCCGGAATCGTCAAGAAGGATGCGGTGGACGATAAGGATGCGGATAAAACAAAGTCCAAGAAGGCCGCTGACGATGCCAAGGAAAAAGAGGATGCCAAAGGCGGACCTAAAGCAGGTGCTGATACTGGGAAGATCGTGCAACTCATGGCTGCTGGTTCGTTTCACTGTGGTGTTACCTCGCCTGTTGCTGACCGGTCTCCCCGACTTCCCGTGCAGATGCCAATCGTATCGCGATGATGGTCTCTGCCGCTTATATGATCTACAGCGCTCCTATGGAGATTATTATTGCGTCAATTATGCTGTACAGGTCAGTCCCAACGCTGTTTTCGGGGTCTGTGAGACAACCTAATTCTGTATATTGGTTCACGCCCTGGTTCCAGGCTCTTGGGTTGGGCTGCGTTTGCTGGATTTGGCGTTATGGTTATCGCTTTACCTATCAACCACCTTCTCTCTAAGCGGGGCGTTACGGTGAGCTTCTCTCGGGCTTGCAGATTTCCTGGGTCGTAGGTGCCAACCCTTCCTTAAAGATCAGTCGGGGTCTCTCTGCCGCTCGCGATAAGCGAATGGGCGTATTGAATGAATTGATCGGAGGGGTCAAGTTTATCAAGTTCTTCGCTTGGGAGGCGCAATGGGTTAAGGTAGTTAGGTCCCTTTTCGCTACGCGACTGCGTAACCTGACCATCGATATTGCCCCCCAACCGTTAACCTTCTCCTATCCAGAGGGCGCAAGATGCTAGGCAGTATGAGTTAGGGTGGCTCATCAAGGATCGCATCAACTCGACGCTTTTCAGTTTCCTCTGGTCCCTTGCACCAACGTTTGTATCGATCGTCAGCTTCTTCGCATACATCTACGCCGGAAATGAACTTTCTATCAGTACGGCTTTCACGGTAAGTGTAGGGTTCTTGCGGGTCGATTGCACATTGATCACCAACACATTTCCGTTTTAGGCAATTGCATTGTTCAATGTAAGTTGCACACCCCTTTCTACGGCGGTAACACTGACCAGACTTGCACCAATGAACCCGTGACCCACAGATGCTGAAGATGCCTCTTAACGTCATCCCTATGTTCATTGTCATGTTCTTGCAGGCGGGGGTTGCACTTGACCGCATTGCTACTTTTCTCCAGGAAGAGGAGGTCCCCGACCATGTCTCATCCTTTAAGCGACCCATTCTCACCACCAACCCTAGTCCAGAAGACTACGAAATCGGGATCACAGGCGGTGCGTCCTTTGCGTGGAACGAGGTCAAGGAACCCCCTCCTTCCTCCAAGAAAAAGGATACAAAGGGGAAATCCAAGTCCAAGTCAAAATCTCGAAATGCGACGCCTGCTTTGCCCACTGTAACGGTAACCAGGGAAGGGACCGATGCCACCGCTGTGGAGGTCAACGCCCCCTCCCGATTTGAACTTAGGGATGTGGACGTGATGTTCCCCGTCGGCAAGCTCACCCTCGTCGTTGGGCCAACCGCTAGCGGTAAATCCGCACTCCTCATGGCCCTACTAGGCGAGATGACCCCATTGGACTCCGTTTCTCCCTCGCCCATCCGATTACCCAAAAACCCATACCAAGTGGACCCTAGCACCGGCCTACGAAACGCCATTTCGTATTGTGCCCAGACACCCTGGTTGGAACATGCATCCATCAAACAAAACATTTTATTTTATGAACCATTTGAGGAAGAGCGGTATCAAGAGGTCTTGAGGGCGTGTGCCTTGTTGCCGGATTTGAATATCTTGGAGGATGGGGATGAGACGGAAATTGGGGCGCGTGGCGTCAGTTTGAGTGGAGGTCAGAAGGCCAGAGTTGCCCTTGCAAGAGCTGTATACTCGAGGACAAAGCACGTCATCTTGGATGACCCGCTCGCTGCCGGTACGTTGTCCGTTGTCGCTCTTGGAATAGAACGCGAATGACGCTCTGTTGAATCTCCTTAGTTGACAGTCATACCGCCCGTCATCTCTACGAACACGTGCTTCAAGGTCCATTGATGAAAGACCGAACTTGTGTATGTACTTGCTCTCTATTCTAAACCCAAGGCTGGTGACCATAGTGCCCTTCCTACAGATCTTGGTAACACATCACGTAGACTTGGTCCGCCCTGCCGCGTACTACCTTGTACGTATGCTAGATGGCCGGGTTGACACCCAAGGCACCATCGAGGACCTTGAAGCGCACGGCATCCTTGACATGATCATGGAGGATTCGGTCGCCGACAAAAGCTTGCCCGATGGCACTTCTACACCCTCTGACGATGCTGAAACCGTTGCGGAGGCGGTCATTGAGAACAAGCCTGTAGAGGAAGTCCGAGAGGCTGCTGCTCACGCTCGGACGGAGACGGAGACCACTGCCGTTGCGGGGAAGAAGAAACCCCGCAAGCTCGTCAAGGATGAAGAACGCGCGAAAGGGAACGTGAAGTGGAATATTTATAAAACGTATCTACAAGCTGCTGGCTGGGGCACTTGGGTGTGGCTGGTGCTTTGCATCGGTGGATATCAGGTCCGTCTATATCGTTGTGCGAAGTCACGTTTACTTACTGCAACACCTCTTAGGGCCTTGGAATTATCGAAAAGCTTTGGATCAAGGCATGGGGTGAACACTACGGTGCCGCACCATCGGGCTCGATCGTTGCATCGTCCCTGTACACTGGCTTCGGGATTGACCACACACACACCACCTCTCATGACATCATGGGCGGAAGCTCGTGGGGCAACGTCTTCATGTCGTCGCACGTCAAGAATCAAACGCTCAAGGCCACTGGGGTCATTCCTGAGTTGCCCTCGGCAGAAGCACGCCCAATGTTCTACGTTGGCATCTACGCTGCAATTGGCGTTATTGCAGCTCTCGTCAGTGTTAGCAATAGCATCGTTCAATACATTGGGTCGTATAGGTTCGCCCCAGTTTACGTTCTGCAGGCTCAGCTACTAACGAGATGTTTACCAGGGCTTCCAAGATCCTTTTCAACCGCTTGTTGAGAGTTGTCATTGGCTCTCCGATGCGTTTCTTTGACACAACCCCAACGGGTCGCATCCTTAATCGCTTTTCTCGCGACGTCGAAACCGTCGATTCGTCTTTGAGTGGGAGTCTCCGTAGCACCTCATCGTGGCTCGCATCCTTCGTCGCCGCTCTCATCACCGTCGTTGTCGTCCTACCGCGATTCTTCATCCCAGCCGTCTTCATCGCTTATATGTACTACCGGCTCTCGTATGGTTACATTGTAGCGGGAAGATCGCTTCGGCGTATGGAGAGCACCACCCGCTCGCCCATTTTTGCTGCATTCGGGGATACGTTGGAAGGCCTCGTAACTGTTCGAGCGTTCTCGAAGGAGCTGACGTTCGTCGATGGTACACACATCAAAATTGATCTCACGACCAAGATGTATGAAGCTCGCTAGGGTGGTCAATTGATGCTGACGGCCGTGTTGTCCATTTCAGGTGGTATAGCTTCTGGATGCTCAACCGTTGGCTCCTATTACGATTTGATTCTCTTGGTGCGGTTTCGACATTCTTCACCTCAATCTTTGCACTCGCGAAACTGGATGCCGGCCTGGCGGGTTTGACTATTACGTCGGCGATGGCCTTTATGATGGCTGTTTACTGTGAGAGATCTTCCTCCTCGCTTTCGACTGTTTCTGATGCTTTGACTTCCCAGGGACGTGCCGTATGGTAACCCAACTCGAGAGTACGCCCGTCTAGTTCACTCCTTTTGCTTGACCTCACAGCTTGGTTTGCAGTGGATCTCAATAGTGTGGAGCGCGTAGTCGAATACCTCGACCTTCCGCAAGAACCACCCGCCATAGTGGAGTCCAACAGGGCACCTGCGTACTGGCCCAGTTCCAGTGCCGAGAAGCTTGTCGTCGTGGAAGATCTCGTTATCCGTTATGCACCCGAGCTACCTCCTGTCTTACACGATGTATCGTTCGCGCTGAGCCCGAAGGAGAGGGTTGGGCTGCTCGGGCGGACAGGATCCGGAAAGAGTACTCTTGCGATGGCGCTCCTTCGGTTCGTTGAGCCGTCGGGTGGGCGCATCATTGTGGATGGCATTGATATCTCGACCATTGGGCTTCACGACGTCCGGTCACGGCTGGTAAGAGTTGGCAATTCTAGTAATGGATTGATCGAGCTAACCGAATACCTGTGCAGACGATCATCCCTCAGGACGCAGTTCTCTTTTCTGGCACAATTCGGTAGGTAATACTGAATTAGAACAATCATTTAGGCTGATTATTGTCTACAGGAAGAATCTAGACCCCTTCAACGAACACTCTGACGAAGAATGCTTGGATGCCCTGGCACGAGTACATATCAACACTGCGAGTGGTGCGACGTCCCTCCGTGCATCAAGGGCGCCTTCGGTCCACGAAAACCAGAAGGATGCCGCCTCTATCCGTTCTGGTGCTACCCAATTAGACGAGAGCAAGCAAACAGTGGGACTGCAAACAAAGGTCAGCGCCGGTGGTGCCAACTTTTCCCAAGGCCAGCGCCAGCTTATTGCGTTGGCTCGAGCGCTGTTGAGACGTAGTGCCATCATCATAATGGTGCGTAGGAACGTGTCGTCCTAGTTACAGCAGCTGATCTCAATGCTGTCGTCAGGACGAAGCCACAAGTTCGATCGATTTCAAGACAGATTCTCTAGTGCAAAGTACCATCAGAGACGAATTCCAGGAGTCGCTTCTGATTACGATCGCTCACCGAATTAGAACCGTACGTTCTTCTCTCTTGCATCCCTACTAGCCTCTAAGTTTCAGCGCTGCAGATTATCGACTACGACCGATTGATTGTCCTTGACCAAGGACGTATTGTTGAATTCGATACGCCATATAACCTCATAAACAAGGAAGACGGGGTATTTAGAGGTATGTGTCTGAAGAGTGGTCACTTCGAGGAGCTGTCGCGGGCTTGCGCTCCGAAATCGGGTGATGGTTCGTAGATCACGTGTAACGGAGTTACCAATATGATGTCCGTGGTGTTCGGATTGGTTTGCAACCATCGCGCTGAGTGCGAGTGCTCGCGCCTCTGACCAATATCTCTGACAACTGTCTTCACCGATCTGGGGAATACCTCAATCACATATCAGCCGATTGACAGTAAGCCACTGTTGGTGTATATATGTCATACCGTCGGTATCAAGAAGAGAAACGAATCCACTCGTTCTCCCTTCACTATATACATCCACGATACAACAACCCGTTACTTGGTGATCTCGAATGACGATTTCGGTGGTCGGCACGTCACCCGTAGGTGCGATCCTTTGTTAACCTGGCCTGCATTTGATGAACCCGATATGGGAGCGAGGTTATCACTGCCGTGAAGGATTTGCCAAGCTATCGCGCCGAAAGACAAAGATCACATGTAACACGGCGCAGCGGTGCATCATTACTGTAATCGACCTCGGCATCGTATATCTGATGGCCCATGGATGGGTGTTATATAGTCCTTCCCCTTGCACCTAACATTCCCAACCTCCGCCCGACCGCTCAGAGTTCGTCTATCCCTGCTCTACATTATATTTCCATATCAATTAACCACTTTAACAGACTCAAGCAATGCCTAAAGTACTTGTCACGGGTGCAAATGACTTTGTCGCCTTCCACGCTCTCAAGTTCCTCTTCGACAGGGGCTACAGCGTTGTCGGCACCGTACGCTCCGAACGCAAATTCCCCTACATCCGTAATGCGTTCCAAGAGCACGCCGACAAGTTGGATCTCTCCGTTGTAGAGGATATCACCGTACCAGGAGCATTCGACAAGGTCATCAAAGAGCATTCGCCTGATGCGGTCTTTCATATCGGCTCGCCCTTCGTCTTCGACGTATAAGTTTACGAGTATCTACGAAGAAGGAAGCTGCCAGCCAGCTCCACTGCCCTCAAAGCACACAGAAAGACAGGGCTACGAGACAAATGGAGGAGTCGATGGGAATTCTCGCCGCGGTTCGAAAAAATGGAACGAATCGACCCAACATTACCGTCTCGCAAGGTCCACAACTTCCTCTGCACCCTAAAGAAACCGGCAGCGAGCATCATAGTGCAACTGCGAACAGGGCACGTTGCCCTCAATGCCTTCCTCAAGAAGATCAAGGCCTCGGAGTCCGCACTGTGCGACCACTGCAGAGTGCCAGAGACGGCAGCCCATTTTCTGCTTTACTGCAGGAAATTCCAAACCCAACGCAGGGTCCTCGACCGGAAAATTGGGCTTCAACCAGCATCGCTGAGGACGCTGTTAGGAGAGCCGAAGAACATGCGGCACACGATCCAATTCATACAAGACACGGGGCGCTTTCCGAAATACAATGTCCTCCGTAGCGAAGGGCCTGAAACGTAACCGCGCGACTGCCCACAAACGAAATGGCCCCGCCCATTGCTTCATCATGACGCAGTTTCACACTCTTTTTCTTTCTCTCTATTTTCTAAACCTCAGTTGGACTCTCGTTCTTTAGTCCTCTTTTACGGGCCCTAGCGGCCCTACCCCCCTCGCCTCCTCGGCCAGTCAAACCAGCCTGTCAGAACAGCCCTTTTTATTATAGAACGGACTCCTTTTCTGTTTATTTCGTTCATTATCTGTCGCGTTTCGGTTACATTAGTCTGTCTTTACGCTCTTCGACCCCCTCGACCTATGCCCACCGCGTCATGTAGTAGGTTACCGTAGTTAGAGGGTACCATCAGCACACGTGCTGCAAGCCCTTAAAAATAGGATGCTCTCTCTCTCTCTCTCTCTCGAGTATCTACGGCTTGGGAGCTTGTACTTAAGGAGGATTTCAGGAACGACATCGCCAAGGACTTGATGGAACCCGCCATCAAAGGGACTACGGGCATCCTCGAATCCATCAAGACGCATGGACCGACTGTGAAGCGTGTAGTCATTACCTCGAGCTTTGCATCCATCATCGACCCAGCGAAAGATCCCAGACCCGGCTACACGTACAATGAGGCCGATTGGAATCCCGTATGTTCATCGCCCTCATCCATCCTCCGTCCTTGGACTTACATCAAGAACCTATAGATTACGTACGAAGAGGGTCTTAATAACTCAGTCAACGGATACTACGCAAGCAAGAAGCTCGCCGAGAAGGCTGCATGGGACTTCGTGGAGAGAGAAAAACCCGGGTTTGCACTGACTACACTGTGTCCCCCCATGGTAAGGCAACGTAAGACGCCTTAACCGTACTCTAACCTTTGATACCCTCGTGCAGGTCTACGGCCCTCCGGAACAAGAAGTCACAAGCATGTCAAACCTCAATACAAGCGCTGCAGATGTGTACAAGATCTACAATGGCAAATCTCAATCCCACGGCGGTGTTTTCATATGGGTGGGACGTCCGCGACATCGCACTAGCGCATGTTCTAGCCCTTGTAAGTTCAATTCTCCCACCTGTGAGCCGCTACAACCAGAGGTCTCACCGTTTCCGCCATCAGGAAACAGAGGCATCCGCAAACCAGCGTTACTTGATTACCGCCGGCAACCTATCCACGCAATTGTTCCTCGACTACATATGGAAACACCACCATGACCACGCGCAAGCCAATAACGTCTACAAAGGCACTCCTGGAGTCCCTCTCTGGCCCGAAGGCGGCGTATACACCGGTGATAACTCGAAGAACAAACGCGACTTGGGAATCCAATATCACAGTTTTGATGCCATGATGGCTGATACGATCGCCAGGTTCAAGGAGCTTGAGCGCCAGTTGGGGAATTGAAGAGTTGGTCGATTATTGAAGTATAATTTGGTACCGCAAGTATTCGTCTCTCGTCGCCATCATCATTATTTATAACTCATTGACTGCATCTATCACTCTTTTACCCATCGCAATGTCTCGTCATGTTTATTACTCATTGAATGCACCTGTCGTTCTTTTCGGTACTCTATTGTGAGTGTCTCCTAGCGGAAGACAATCAACGGTCCCTGGCGCACACGTTGGGCTTCTGCACATTAAAGCATCCATCGTGGTCACAGGTGTCCAGACACGATGGACTAGGACTGTCAAGCGGAAGCACCACCCACTCACACAGAACGGAGTACCGTGAGTGGGCAAACGAGTAACGTTCTGAACCGCTTTGAACCATATAAGGTAAAGGTGGGTTTAGAAGCTTAGTAAACTTTATATATCAAACTTCATGTGCTCTTATTATGTGTAAACAGCATCTATAAATAAGGTTTAGTATGTCAATTTCGGCTCAAAGACGTGCGGAGTGACTGTAGATCGCGCGCATCGGTATATACCCCCACACTGATAAGGACCTGCATCCTCGACCACCCATGCGATAAGCCTAGAACTACATGGATAGGCTCACCAGTATGTAGTAAATGTTAGTTGAGAAGCACGTAGCTAGTTACTATGTGATATTTCTATACATAGGTATGTAGGACCCATCGCTGGTTCATTCGGTTTGGTTCGGATTCAACCTGTTCTGACCACCGCTGAACCGTGAACCGAACTGCGGCAGCACTAAGTTGGCCGGTCCTGTTCGACCCGATGCCAGGCTCGGACCTGCAACTTCGGGTCAGGAGTCGAGTTCAAAACAAGGGCGCCATTTCGTGCATGGCCGGTGTGGACAGCCTCTAGGATCGAGGTGGTACGTACTTGGCCTAGTAGTCATCACCACACTTATCCCCAGGTGATCTTGGTCAACAGCCCTGTATTAATACGATATGATCAAGGATTTAAATACGAATGTCCAAGCTAGCGATGGCCACAAGTATATTCGGGGCGCATCGAATGCAAGGCCAAGAACGAGTGAAACTCGAGACTCCAAGAATGAATGTGTCGGCCACGTATCTAATGTCCGCGCTTTGAAAAAAAGAGACATCTCACAAAGGAGACCAAGAGAATTGGGTACAGAAACTTGAAGTCCAAGTGACGTAGGTGGTATATGAACACTCTCGCCAAGCCGATGAACGACGTTTAACCACGGTGAACACATCGCTTCAACGCAACCTGCTCGAGTTGGTCATAATACTTCCACCCCCAGACAAGTCGCATCAGCAATCCTCCCCATGTATCTCACAAAGGGAACGCCGACTCACATTGGTATTGGCATGTGCAGCCATCCTACCCACGATGGGAATATACTGCAACGCCAAATACACCCACTTGACATTCATACCGCATGCGATGCCCATCTGCCTCTGCTGCACGACCTCCTCAGGGCTGAATTTCGACTCGATGCGGACTTGCACGCCTTTTGCGACGGACTGAGTGGCGACTTCGCATGGGCGGGGGAAGGATTTGAGGAAGATTTCGGTACCGAGGTGAGCGAAGCCGGCCGGGTTGTCTGTGAGAAGGGTTATGAGCTGTGGGAAGAGGGGCGAGTCAATGGATCCGGACATACTGGCGGGGATCTTGAGTTTGCGATCATCGCCCAACGAGGGCAGGCCAGTAGCGACGAAATCGTCACGATTCGTGACGCGCCACATGTTTCTAGGGACTTTGGGGTCGCTGTTCAAGGCCTCTTCGAATGCTAGGAAAGGAGAAGTATATCAGACACGTATGTCTTTTCCTAAATAATTCACCCACGTACCATCGCGACTTGGGACGTCGGTGGTTATGGGGGTGGCAAACAAGTACGCATCACGAAGTCTTGCGTGCTCGCCAATCTCGGCTTGTGTTTTGAGCGCGCGCGCGTAGGCCATAGTGGCGAGGGCGGTACCAAGGGAATGACCGGTGAACCTACGCGTAGGGGTACCCAGCGTCCAAGTCAGTCACCCAAAGTGACGGCCCAACCGCCAATAAAAAGCGTACCAGACATCGCATTTCGTTTCGGGCCCGTGAATTTCGGCCAATCCGTCCGTTACGACCTTGATGCCAGCAGCGATGTATTCTGTATGACGGCAGGTGTCAGGCCATCGTCAGACCACCAGAACAGAGGACATACCCCAAGGCTGACGATGTCCCTCACGGACGTCTGGGAAAAGTCTCTGGTGGAGTATATTAGCGATAGTCGGACATCCTTAGCGTATGCACACCACCCACCTCTTTAAACCCACGGTGCACTAAACGAGGAAGGCATTCGTCAAATCCATCAAACACGATCATCAGCTCACATACCATTTGCAAATCCGGGAATGTCCTCCGCAGCAGACACCATATCGGCCGAAAAGTCAGTCGTCCACTCCTCAAACGACCGGGGATCCGTACCCCTATATAAACACCCAAATCAACAACGCAGGACTATGAAACCAGTAAAGCCACCCACTTGAACGCCACGACCACCCACGTCGAGGCCGGATCCCAGAACAGCGAGCAATACGCCTGCGAGAGCGACGCAAGCTCCGACACAGGCTCGTACTCGATTCCGTGCTCCAACGTCCAGTTGAGTATCGTCTCGCTGGCCGCGATATGATTTTTTGCCGTCGCTAACACCGCCTCGTCATAATTAGCACCAAACAACCGACGGGCGAAGTGGCCGGGCTCGACATCGGCCGGAGAAATGTCGTTACTGCGAGACGTGATGGAATTGTCCCCAAGCTGCTTTTTAATCAGGCGGATCAACTTGGGCATCTTCTCGTCCCTTTCGTACATCAGAGAGGCGATTTGAAGTCTATGATGAATTGTGAGCCTCAAGTCGCAGGCTGCCCTACGGCAAAAGATACGTACAAGAGCCGGGCGATGTCCAAGCTGAACACTTTTGTGTTGCGCAGTTCGGGCTTCGGAGGTTCCACGAGCTGTTCCTTGGCCGCCTCGCATTGCCTCTTGGACAGGCTATTGAAAATGTGCGGGTTGGCTAGCAGTGTATATCAAGGTGAGCTCGTCGGATGGACAACGCACGCAAAGAGATGCTTACAAGCGTTGACAAGGCCCAGGCCTCCAGAACTTCGACCGAAATACGACGTCTGGTAGAGGTAAACCACCAGTGGAGCCGTCGCGATGAAGCACCAAACCCATGTAAAGACCAGAATAATCGAACTGGCAAAGGCAAACATGAAAACGGAAAAGAACCCCTTGCCGCCTTCAGCAGTATGAATGATAAGTGACAAGCGCCGAGGTGGATGGTCATGACGACCGCCGCAAAGTTTCACGCACCATATAAAACGCTAAAAGGGTCACTCATACGCGTGAGGACGGGTACTATACGACAAACGACACCTCATACCATTTTAGGACGTTGAACCAGGTAATGAAGAGAAACTTGATGTAATGCTTGACGTTGGCGATGGACTGCAGTACCCACGAGTGTCGGAATGCCCAAAACGAGGAGGTATTCAGCTCAGGAATGTTATTGTGGACGGTGAACTCTTCCAGGCGGAGCTTCTGGATTTCCTCATGGATCCGCTCTGTGGCTTTCTCGATGGCGGCGGGAGCGGGTTGGAGCAGTTCGGAACGTGTCTGGAACACGCTTGACCGGTCTTGCGACATGACACAAAAAGAGAGTAACGAGTGGATGGGTTATAGGGAGTCTAGCAGAAGGGCGGCCTGGTCCATCGGTTTATAAAGATCGCGGAGGGAAAGCCGCTCGTCTTTTCGCTTGACCTGTTATTCGGGGTTGCAATCTCTTCGGATTCATCTTCGCTTCCTCTAGGTCCCACCGAACTGGATGCGTGCGAGAAACGCTTGCCATCGAGCGAGAGCCTGGGGACTAGGGATCATTAGGGACGCCTTGATCCTGTCGGTCTGGCAAATGCAAAGGACATGTGAATTTGTCTTTCGTACCATACTCAGTTCTTCTCAGTTACGCTCTTGTGTCGGGTGAGAGCCCACCGCTAGAGACGCTGCGCGGCGGGGAGATTGAAAGGTCAACGATGGTGATGGGGAAATTGTGACGTCTCAGAGGTCCCCGTCGTGTCGCGTTTTGCCGGTCCACTTTCCACGATCCCCGACTGAATTGATGCGCCAAATATAGACGCGGCGCGACCTGTCAACCCGAAATTTATCGACGTCTTGGGAAATCCCGGCTGGGCAAGATGTCCCCAGTGTTTCGTTTCAGGCGAAAAGGCTTGTTCATTTTTCGCCTTCTCCCCATCTTTACCTATCCTCGTATCTTCTCCAGCGGCTTTCGCTCGAGAACGCCGCGGGCGAAAGCCACGACGCGCACACATCGCAGCGGTAAGGGACGGAGTTGAACGGCACAGAATTGATCACTTGGTAGTCACTAAGGATGAACAAAACAATAACGAATAACAGCTTTCAAGAGCCCAAGAACAAGAACAAGAACAAGAAAGGACCAAGAATGACTATTCTCTGTCGATGCATCCCTTCAACGCGATTTGGTCTAGTTGGTCATAGTACTGCAGAATCGAGTAGGTTATCGAGATGTGTAGATAGGACCCTATTGTTCACTTACGTTGGTGCTGGCGTGAGCAACGAGACGTCCGACGACAGGAATGTACTGAAGAGCCAGGTAAATACGCTTGACGTTCAGCCCGTTGGCGACAGCTGCCCTCCTCTGCCTCACGACTTCTTCGGCGGTGAACTTAGAGCTAACGTGAATGTCGTGGTCGCCAAGTCCATTGAGTCTCCTTCCATAGACTTCGCATGGCCTGGGGTACGACTTCATGAAGATCTCGACTCCAAGGTGCGCAAAACCAAAGAGATTGCCTAAAGTATTTGCATCGTCAATATCAGAAGACCAAACTTTGCGCTAAGAGGTGCACGTACTCGAACTAAGAGTGTACTGAGCGTTGTCTCCTAGTGCAGGTAAACCAGTGGCAACAACGTCGTCGCGGTTGGTGACACGCCACATAGTCCTGACAACGTTCTTATCAGCTTGCAAAGCCCTGTTGAATGCTGTAAAGTATTCAGACATGAGAGTCTTGACGAGAACGTCAAGGGCATACCATCACGGCTGGTAACGTCTGTTGTGATGGGCGTTGCGAAAAGGTAAGCATCACGAAGCCTAGCATTTTCGCCAATATCTTGTGCCATCAAAGCTCTCGAGTAGGCAAGGGTAGCGAGCGCGGTCCCGAGGGAATGGCCAGTGAACCTGAGGGAGGGGACTCGTCACTGGAGCTCGACGATGAGAACAGAGACGTACCAGACGTTGCATTTGGTGCCAGGAGCCCTCAAAGACGCCAATCCATCAGTAACAATTTTGATGGCCGCAGAGATCGTTTCTGAAGTAACGGTGAGGCCAAACGAGGAAGGCGTAAGGATAAAGAAACTGACCCCAAGGTTGTCGGTCGTCACTATCAAGGTTGGAGGGGAAGATCCTCTGAAAAGTTCAAGAAATGGTTAGTATATGTTTTCATTAGGCATCTTGCATAACTTACTTCCTTGAATCCGCGATGGACTTATCGGGGGCAATGGTAAGTTATTTCGCACGAAGACCAGGCGGAACTGATACCTTTACGGAACCCTGGGATGTCCTTCTCCGCATCGGAAAATTGAGCGGTGAAGTCCGTCGTCCATTCTTCGAAGGACCGTGGGTCGGTGCCCCTGAAAGCGCGTCAGGATACGAATATCGTCACTAAGGCACGGACGTACTTGAAAGCGACAACCACCCAAGTTGACCTGGGGTCCCAGAAGAGAGAGCAGTAAGCTTGAGAAAGCGAAGCCAGTTCAGAGACGGGCTGATAGCAGATTCCGTATTCAGAAGCCCAGTTACTGATGGTCTTGCTACCCTTGATTTGCTGGACGGTGACGGTGCCGGCAACATCGTTTGTCTTGGATGCGCCAATGAGAGTGGTGAAGAGTCGACCGGGGTCGGCTGCGGTAGGAGAGGTGTTGGTGGCACGAGAGAGGGGGGACATGGCAGTAAGAGCATTCTGGACTACGGAGATGAGATTAGGAAGATCGTCATCGCGCTCGTACATGAGAGAGGCAATCTGAAGACTGAAAACGACGTCATGAAGGTTCGAAAGAAAGGCATGAAAGACTTACAGCATTTTGGCAATGTCCAAGCTGAAGGTGCGTGGATTGTTATCGCCGGGGCTTGGTTCTTCAGCTAGCTTTTCCTTGGCTGCTTCGCATTGCTTCGGGGTGAGGTTGAGGAAGATATTTGGGTTCGCTGTTGAAATCGGAGGGTTAGTAGGCGGGCGACGGATGTCAATTGAGCGTGATGCTTACAAGAGTTGACCAGTCCGAGACCATAGGAGTTGCGACCGAGGAGGGAGAGCTGATAGGCCCAGACGAGCGGCGGCGCGGTGGAGATGAAGCACCAAAGCCAGATGACAGCGAGGGTGAGGGACCCCCCGGCGGAAAAGCTAAAGACGGAGAGTGCATCGGAAAAGCCTACGTGGAGTCAGAATGTGTGACACACGCGAGGTAGGGGGAATTACCTAGTTGGCCGGACATGAGGCTGAAACGGGGTGCGTCAGTGGGCGATCAAGACGACACTGAAGGAATAACGAACTGGTTGAAAAAGTTACCCCAAGTGATAATAAGGTAGCGAATGTAGTGGATCGAGTTGGCGATGGACTGCTCGAACCAGCTGATCTGGGACAAGATGATGCTGGACTGCTTCCTTTGCTGGTTGGCGAGGGAGGCGACGTCATCCAAATGAAGCTTTTGGAGTTCTTCACGGATACGGTTGGTGGTCTCGCGGATTTTGTCATCAGAGGGTTGGGAAGTGGGCCTAGCAGTGGCACGGGGAGAGTCGTTCTGAGACATGACTGGGGGGGATTTTTGAGCAGAGAAAGACGTCCTCTGGGGGGGTCTTTATACCCTCTCTACCCCAGCGACAGCGTCGGACTCTTCATTTCACGTGAATGCATTCAAGATGACAGCAGCTGGAGATCGGACGCCCACTTACCCCCAAAAAGGAATCAAGAGTGGCGTATGACATGTGAAAATGCCATAGCTTGCAATCCATGTTCAGGCACAGATATCCTGAACTCGACTGGCGTGATGACGCATTCTTGTCGCGAGCTGGGCACTGTCGCCAGCGAGCTCGAACGAGGAGGTGAGTCGGCGACGGGATGGGTGCGCGCCATCCAGATCTCCAGTGGAGAAATCTTGAAGGGCAGTTCGACGTCGTTGAAGCAAGAGGTGGCTTGCATGGAGTAACTCTGAGTAGTGTCCCTTGAATCCTAGCAGAAGTGGCTTGTCCCTCGAGAAGGCGTCCATGCTTCGTAGACGACGAGGCCACAGCACCGAATGGCGCGTGTGTCAAACGTATCCCCTTCAGAAGTTTTGCCGATACCCAAAGCTGAGCAGAGTTCAGATCGGCGGCGGAAATTGCCGAAGGCGTTGGCCGGAAATACTTGGCGCTGTAATATTGTCGCAAGGGCAAGTAGTAAGCCAAAGAACTGCATGGAGCCCTGTATTAGCGCACTCGGCGTCGCCCGTGTGTTGCCGGCCCCCACCTATCCGTTCTACAAACCCAAAAGACTCGGGAACCGCCGACCATCGAGGCCTGGTCGGTCACGTGGCTTCCCTTCAACAATACTCGACTCGTGGCCAACATCGGGTGAGTATCCGGGACAGGAGAACAGGAGTTTGCAACGGGGACGTCTGTCTGTCGTTTTATCCCAGCTACGACTTTGCGATCTACCCCATGCTGGATCAGAGGTGTACGAGGTGCTGAAGAAACTAGCTTACTATAAAAGCCTCTCTTCAGTGGTCGCGCAGCGCATTCACAACCTGTCCCGCGGGCGTGTTTGGCAACGAGCCGGACGGCGGAAAGAAGTGAAACGTACTCCCTCGTTGCTGTCACACAGGCACGACGCAAGTTGTGAGAATACGGCGACTTCACCTTAACCACAAATAAAGCTTCTTCATTAGCGTTCCCCTGGCAACGCATACCATCCGGGCGCCCACATCTGGTTCTCCCCGCCCCAGCATCTCAGGTTGATCCTGAACAAGCTAGATAACTCATTCCGTCAACGTCATCCACGGCGCCGAGCGCCTCACTTTTTCTTTCGCTCTGCTTTTTCAGGTCGCTACTACCAACTTTCACTCGTTCAGCGCAGCTGCTGCCAGCTGGCACTCCCATTCCATTCCTTACCGACAATCCCTACTGTAGTCCGGTCTAAAACGTGAAATCTCAATGCTCCGCACACTCACGATTGCTCTCTGTATTTCATCCTACCTCACCCTCGCCTCAGCCATTCCGATTAGGATCGACGCCGCTGAGAGACCCTATGCGCTCTGGTCATCTTCATCCAAACGCGACTCGCAGAGCGCTATCAAGAAAGACGAGCCGCCTCAATCGTCTTTCGCTTCCGTCGTCATGCTCGCCCAAGCTCAGACAGAGGACGTTACGTCCAACCTCTGTAAGTACCCAGCTCGTCCACTCCTCGCAACCAACGCTCACGTTATTATAAACCTCCCTAGCAAATACACCATCTCCTGACGCCATCGCCCAAACGCTATCCCAAATCGACGGCGTTCTCACCTCAGCCACCGATAATCTCTCACACCTCTCAACTGAATCTGCCTCGGTCATCCACGCCGGCATCACAGACGGCCTCATAGACCCGAACGTTCAACTCTCCGATGAGGAACTCGCGCGCCTCGTCGCCTCACTCGTCTTTGTACGTAATCTGGTCGCCCTATACCAACCCAGCCAAAATCCTAACCCCGTCATTTCGTACCTCTGTCAGACTGTTAGCGTGCCCCTACAACCGGCTATCACTGATCCAGATCAGTCTTCCACCCTTCAAGCTTCTCTCGACCATACAATGTACGCCCCAACTTTCGACACAAAACCGTACGATACTCATCCCGTTCCTCCCATAGGACCGACATGGATAATCTACTTCAACAGGCCTCATCACTAATCCCCGGTATTTTATCTCTTGTCCAACCCCTCCTTCGTCCTGTCACCGCAATTCTTGAAGCACTTCATATCGACATTTCTTCACCGCCCATCACCGTTGTCCATTAGCAAATCACCACCCCTACGTCAACCGTGCATACCCCTTACACCAATACCTTGATTACTGTTCTTGGTTTATGTCCTGTACATGTACAGATCTAATCGAAGTAAAATGTTGTAGTTCCCTGAACGAATGGCTCAGCGTTTCGCAGATGCTGTGCGATGATGCCATGACAACTCCTGCCTTTCTCTGACGCCGAATGTCATATCCACGGACGTACTTAGCAGAGATGCACTCCTAACTAAGATTCCGCTACTCGAAATACTACGTACACGACATTCCGGAAACCAGCAGCCGCTACTTTCACACTTCACACCTTCTCAACATCCACCCAACTATCGTGCTTACGACGCCTGCACAACACTCACCATCAGCACGCAAACCCGCCAAACCTGGGGCCCATACTCACGCATTCTCCGAAACCGTCTTTAACCACAACTTGACAGTAATGACCTGGAAACCTCTGAAGCTCAAGCAGAGGCTAGAAGGACCGTCGTTCTCAGTCCGGACCAATTCCAACTCCTCAATCTCCTCCTCGAGCAAGTTCGTTATAGCCGCCTTGGCGACCTTGACGTGATTCTCACTAGCAAGGCAAGATTATTAGCCTTAGCGGTGCAGTACCACGACCGTCGCACTCACATCTTAAGGGTCGCCCTTGCGTGTCCACCATACGCTTCGTATAGACGCAACACGACACTAGTGTCAGAGGTCGCGCTGGGGGAGAAATCATCATCATCGCCTCTCTTGACCGTATCGAGGATGACACTTGGCGCGCCCTCAACCGAGAATGGCGGTCGGGTCATGTTTGCGGCCTGGAGGGCTTCAGGAGAGGCGTCGTTCAACAGGCGTACTGCGGAGAATGGTTAATATAACTTTGCTATATTCAGTCCATGATGGACACATACCGCGCATTGGCGAGTTAAAAGCGTACGCTGCTTTGACGACATCCGATTCGAAGAAGTGACCATGGTGAGGCAGGACCGCCCAAGAGAACACATGCTCTGAAAGAACGTTACCCACGAGTCAAACCGATTGCATGCCCGCGACGAAAGATGGCACATACCTCCTTGATCTTGTTCAGGATCCGGGGACGTAGCAGCACGGAGCAAGGAAATCCGCAGAACATTCCCGGAAGCGGCGTATCCATATTTGGACTCCGAAAGGAGCGCAACGCCGTAACCGTACTCGCTCAAATCCGCGTATTTGTGTCCGCAGACCTCGAATTTAGCGGCTTCTTGCGTGGTGTTCTAAGAGTATTCTGCTCAGCACTGGAAGAATGTCAGGGGGGTCTGCAACATACCTTATGAGTTGGCCGAGTAACAAACCCGAACGCACTTTCGAAGTAGGCAATGTCATTGTGGATGTCGAGCGGAATCTCGACTGGGGAAGCGGATCTAGTCATTAGGGTTGTGACGAGAACGATCTTCATGCGGATCGCTTACACTTCAAGAACTTGTGACGTTCATGCCAGTCAACATGGGCGTCGAAGCGAATGAATGATCTCGAATTGGCTTGTGTACTCGCTAATCAACGTAATATCATTAGATACTTAGATGGGGTCGTCTATGATAGACAATTACTAACCTGGCGTCGCATCCAAAGATATCTACAATAAATTTGGTTAGCTCAAGCAAGTGAAAAGAGAAGTGGCGCCGTACCTCAACCTTGATCTTACTCTTTCCATACGGAATTTCGGAAACAAGGGAGGCTCGCAATGGGCCGCTTTCCAAGATCTTGAGGTTGCAAAATTCGAGTGGGCGAGATGTTTCCAGGTGGTGGATCTCGGCATCCCCTAAAACGGAAAGGTCGCTTGGAGCGGAGCAGATAACGGAAGGCATAAGGCACGTACAGGCATCCCAACCCGTCGGGGGTGTATCCCTCTCAAACATGACCAAACCACCTGTGGTGCCCTTTGGCAAAAGTTCTCGACTAACACAACGTCAGAACAGGATGAAAGGAGCAGCACGTATGCGTACCCAAGCTCGACGTCCAATAGACTGACGATCCTTCCACCCGAGAACTTCATCTCCACGTTGCCATTCTTGAGAACGAAGTCTCCTTCTCCGACCTTCTTGACTGGCAACAACAACAGGCATCGTTAAACAATTACACTGCCCTCTGATAGAGAAATTCACTTACCGGATGCAGGAACCATCCCTTGGAATGTGCTCTCCGCAACACCAACGGTCATATTGCCCGCACTGGCGAGTATATAGCCTGTCTTCTCGTCCTTGGACACTTGAGCCGATTGGGAAGCCAGGACCTTCGCAGCAGGACCAGTAACGGGCACGGGGATAGTTTCGATGCGAGGGAATGGGAGTGTATTCATCACACCGATCCGAGAATTGGGGGATGGGCTCCCGTCAAGGGCGAGAGAATCAGGCAAGAGAGACCCGAGCGCCTCGCGGATGATTCTCTGGCCGTCTCGGGCAATTTCTGCGTAGAGTTTTTCGGCATCCTCGTACACCATGCCGATAGAGGAGCCAGGAAGCACTGAAGAAGAAAAGCTTGTTCTGAAAAGCAAAAGGGATGGTGCAGATGGCGTGACTCACCATCGTGGAACTGATTCAACAACAACTTCTCCCAGCACGTATCGATCGTGACCTTGGGATACGTATATCTGTCCGGGTGATATAAGGAAGCTAGAGTCGCAAGATACTAAACAAAAAAGACACCATAAGGACTGGGTCACGTGCACTGCAACAATTTACGGACCTCGGCGTCTCGCATGAGAATTTCGGAGTGACGGTTACCCTTCTTGATGGATCCATGGCTCGTGTACGTACCACGGTGGAACTAAATGGTCGATTGCGTGAACAAGGCGAAACGGCAAAACGAAGTCGGGCGTACCTCCAAGTAGAGCTCACCGTGCCACACAGGCAAGGTCTTCCCTTCGTCAGTGGTCGCATGAATGTCGTTATAAAAGTCGTCCACACTGTCACCCATGCTAACAATAGGAAGCTCGCCGTTTTCGTTACCCGCGGCGCGAATACGACGCAGCTACAGAAAGTATGTCAGCATATGGCAGCTTCTCATAAGGACAATAGACACACATTCTCCAGCATCTTGTTCAGGGGACCTCCTCCACCATCGCCGTTACCGAATGCAAGGAGGGCAGTATCGGAAGACTCGAGATTCTAGGAACGCATAATGCAGATGGAGGATCAGCGCCACAGCGGGAACCTCACCGTCGCCCGTCCCACCTTATGGTTCCAGATACCACGACGAACGTCCGATACCGTGGCTTGGGCCGTATACGTATCCACCGGGGTCATGTGACAAAGCACTTGCGTTCCGTCGATGCCGACCCAATTAAAGGTCGAGTGGGGGAACACGTTGACGTTATTCCAGGAAAGTTTCTGTGTAAAGAAGTTCGCCATGCCAGCCCCTCGGATGAGTTGTGGGAGAGAACCGGATACACCAAAGCTATCCGGAAGCCAAGCAGTCCTCGATGTGATGCCAAATCTGGTTCGGAAGAAGCGTTGACCAAAGATCATTTGGCGTGCTAAAGCTTCTCCTGAAGGCATAATCGAGTCGTTCTCCACCTAGAAGAGGTCTCAATAAGTCGCCCGTAGCAAAATCGTGGTTGATCGGCGTACCCAACTACTACCGACGCACTCAAATTGACCAGACTTGACCTTCTCCTTGATACGTTCAAAAAGCTTCGGGTATAACTGTTCAACCCACTTGAATTGTTGTGCAGACGACGTAGCAAAACGGTGCTCCGGGTAACGGTCCATAAGGTCCAGCTATACGACGTCAATGCACGAGCCTAACTCTGAATCGGAGATAAGCCACACACCTGTGTGGACCACGACCGAGCGGCCTTCTGTTGTGTGACGGAATACGGCCAAAGCCAAGCTGAGTGTAGCAATAAGCGCGAGCTCATTATCAACAAAGTATCCACAGACTAACCAGTATCGATGTGGCAATTTCCCATGCCCCAGACTTGAACCCGACGTTTCTTGCTAAAGCCAGGGGTATCTTCATAAATCTTCTCCCCTTTTGCCTCCCAACCCTCGCCGAAAATGTCCTCGGCGATCTTGCGGCACTCCTTGACAGTCTTCTCGCTGTCATTTACATCGAAAGTATTCATTATCTTGTTGGCAATGACAAGACAGCGGTTCTGGAGGATGGAATTGCCTGGGAGGTCGCCGATCAACTCTCGTAAAGTTTGGAAGTCCCACCTGAAAGACCATCATATCGGTCAGTAGACCATATGAGAGGAAATATAGAGTGCGAGTACATCAATCTCCACGCTTCTTGATTCGGGACGACTAGATCCGCCGACGCGAGAGTGAAATAACGGTTTTGCTTGCAAAGAGCCTCGTCAGCACCAGGACAAGAGCCCAAATGCCCAACGTACATCAGGAGGACCAATACCGGAGATGCCAAACATCCTAAAGAAAATGTCATCAGGGACAACGGCTAAGAAATTGGCCTAAAGAATCACCAACCCGTTGCAGCTAACCTCAATAACAATGTCCAGTTCCTTCTTGTGTCGAGCTGCCTTGGGTATGATAAAGTCCACACGGCGATCGCCACCGTAGCCTCCGGTTATGCCTAGAGGGCATGGATTAGTCTAACTGTCCTTGACATCGTTCTGGGCAATAGCGAACCTTGCAAGGGATTTCCGTCCGTCTCGAACACCATAGCCTCACATCCAGGATCGAATTCGAGTTGCACTCGTTCATAGTTGCTCCATGACCCGGGTATACTCAGATGGATTTTGAACCAATGGTTCGTCTGTGGGGACGATGGTCAAAATCACGTCATCAAGGTTGCCGCATGGGATACATACCCCTGTCGTCGTAGCCAGTCAAAGAGCGGGGCAGACGAGAAGATACAAGGGTGAGTCCTAATGATGGCCTGTGTACCAACGAAGCACGCACAACTTGGTCCAAGCGAAAGACCCTTACGAGCGGGCTTCCATTCTTTGTCGTTCACTTTTATCACCTCATCGAATCCTGGTTTGGACAGGCCGGGTGCGGACCAATACTTCATGCTGACGAACTTCTCATCGTCTTTCCTTTCGGTAAATAACACGGAGCCGAGGTTCACGTTGTTGAAGTGGCCCCCAACGAACACATTGAGGCGGTCTTGCGTCAGCGGTTTGATCCATTTGGCACCTGATCAAAGCAAGCGGACGAGAAAGGATATTTAGAGCGACAACGGGACCAATCAGCCTCGAGCCACGAACCCCCTCCAAAGTTCGTTTCTGGGTAGTTGGCGGAACTAGCGGGGCGTTGTTGTTCTCCGAGAATGGAGCGGTCAGGACCTAGACCAGTACCCTCGGACTCCAAAACACTGTTTCCACCCATGTTGTGTAACTATTTGAAGTCTTGCGGTGCGTTGCAAGGTTGACCCGTGAGATGGAGGGAGGAGCACCTGACAACGTTCGAAAGAAGCTTGAATCCGGTTCCACCGTATGCCCGCTATCTCCGCGAGGGCACGTGAACGAATCTGTTTACGTAACTTACACCCGTCCAAGTTCGCTCGACTTCGCCAGGAGGCCTATCCGAGCCGATGTTTTCACGATTAATACTTATTCTTTCGTACACTCTCGTTGAAAGGATCACCTTCCTGCTCCAGAGTGGGGATGAAGTTCAAACTCCCGCGAATCTATCACTCGGTTCTGCTAGTCTAAGCTGACGATCCGACCGTCCATTTAAAGCACGGGAACCATATATCTCAATCAAGGAGAATAAGAGTTAATGGGTATCGATGCCCGGATTAGATGCCAATGGACTGTGCTACACTTCCGACGGGTACGTTCGGGAGGGTTACCCGGTACACCAAGAATTGGTTGTTGACGTTGTCGCCAGCGTTATAAGGCTGGCCAACCATCGTACCGTCTGTGGTGATGAAGTCATTATCGGCGCCGACGAAAAGGAAGTAATCGTTAGGGTTCTGGGAATCGAGGGCTGGAGCGAGTGCTGTGGATTCCCATTTGGCGTCAATGAGGTTCGCATCCGCCGTGCCACCTGTATGGTAGAAATGCGTGAGATCATGAGATATTATATTATACGGAGTACATACCGTTGTGAAGGCCGAATCGCGCAAGTTGGGTCGTGTCGATGAGCGAAAGGAAAGAAGTGTACTTGGCTGCTGTAACACTGCTCTTGAGGTTTCCTCCGGGAGTAACAGCACCTCCGACAGCGTCGTAAGACGAGCCAGCAATATTGGTAGCCGAAGAAATGTCAAATATGTCGACCGATCTAAACAATGGTCAGACAACGTTTATAAATCCGAGGACAATGCGTTCTTACTTGAAATTAGACTTGGTATCATCATCGCCATGACCGTGACCATCACGGGCCAATACGAGGAATTGCTTCCCATCGAGGTAATGGATGTCACTCTGAGCGTAGGTCTTTCCGTTGGAGTTTTGGGGTAGTTTGACAACCCACTCGCCCGTCAGGGTAGGAGGTGATTGAGTAACATCATATGCGAACAGGCGGGCGTAGCGGCTCGTATGCTGAATTGACTATAAGTAGAGCTTACGGGTGTGAGCGAATTATACTCACGTCATCGTCACCACCATCTTGAATAGTAGCGGACTGGAGTAAAGCGTAAAGTGTCTTGTCGTCAGGTGACGCAGTCAAACCCTCGAAACCTAGAAGCAGGAAATATCAGCACAGTGGTCTTTACTCAAGATGTGGGTACTGTACCTTGGTTCGGGGCGCGACCACTATCGGGATTTGCGTCGGATGTGAAACTGATCATGCTGCCGACATGGGGAACGACAGCTTGTGGCGGCTGGATTGCAAGGTTCAAGCTTCCGTCGGCGTTGAACTTGTAGATGTACGGCCCATATTCATCGCTGACCCAGAAACTAACGGGCGATCCAGTTAGAGGAGACCGAACTGCCCCAGAGGACCTGGAGCAGAGGCTCACCTTCCGTCGGCGTTTAACACTAGACCTTCCAAATCAAGCGACAAGTTGTTCTTGGTCGCAAAGGACGGCACGGGCAGGATAGGGTCTTGCCCGCTTGCCGGCCTGGAATCGAGAGCGTCCAAACCCGTAGTCGATTTTCCTTGCCGTTCTGTATACAGTAGTGTTCCCTTATATGACAAGGTTAGGGTCTTCTGGGCGTCGGCAGGGGACAGATTGGCGCTTCCGGTGTACGGGTTGAGGGTGAACGCAAGCTCGTGCTGGCGTCCTTGGAAGTCGACAGTATTCTGCACACTTTGTGGTAGCAAGTGTTAGAGAGGCTTTATAAAGACTGGCATTGAAGAAATGTCATCGCTTACTTGTACCCTCTGTCAGGCTGGACAATCAGGCTACCGGTGTAAGACCCGTTCGTAAGTTTTGTGAACGTCCCTCGTTTTATAGCTATTGCGGATCCCTATTGCAAGGTACTGTCAGCGCATATTTGATATCCGCGATATTTCTTGACTCACTATGCCACCGATGGTTGTCCCAGTCGTATCTCTGGCATTGGGAGGAATGACACCGAAACCGACCAAACCCTTGCTCACAGGTGATGCCCTCCTAGAGACGGTTGGCGCTGCGTAAAGAGATGCTGTGGAGAGGCATAGAATTTGAGCGAAGCTGAGTAACATGATTGCAGACGATGGGATAGCTTGAAGGATTGGAGGCGGTTTTTTGAGCAACAAAAATGCGCAGTATATATAACAGAAACGGGAGATGGGCCGGACAGGCAATCCGTCGACTTGGGGTACGCTTATCGGGCGCTAGCAGGAAGTGCCTCGCGTGCCATATGGCACCGTACGCGAAAGTTCAAACGTGCGACTTGCCGACACCTGCATTTGTTCTCAATGGAGCGGCACACAGCAGTTTTACCAAGGCTATCCGGAGAAGCCTTCCAATTTGAGACGGCGAATAGCATGAGGACAGCGACGTTTGGAACAAGGCAAGTATATTCAGCATCGAATGGGCGGCGCGTCGAGTCAGTTTTGATTCCTACCTTTGCTTATCAATCAACAAGAGCGGGATGCCGAGGACCTCACCAAAATCTGGCTGGGCGCCAGTAGACATGATTGCGGCAATCGTAAGCCGCGGATAGTGCTCCGGCCGCGATGTCCGCCGAACCCGAGTCCTGGCTTCTCAGAGGTCTGACCCGTCTAGAGGTCGGTGACTCACCTGCCTACCACGCGACTGCGTCAAAAGCGTAGGAGTGCCACATGCACACTACCATGATAATATTCAACTTTGGGGCCCGTATGGCGCTTCTTTACCGTCGGTATGGTTGATGAAGACCATCTCGACAGGGCAGATCAAGACGAACCACGCCGCCGCGACTCGGCGACGTCAAGAAAAGGAGCGCTGAAAGAGGTAAAGTTGGAGCATGCAAGATTTCGAAGGCGTCCCGGTAGTCAGGCGTGTAATATGTCATGTCTTGGGCAGGGTGATTGCTAAGGAAAAGCTGTCGGTGGATGACAGTCGTCCCCGAATTGCCCGAAAAGGTCGCAAGGTCGCGCATTATCACAAGGTACTTAGTAGGGTGACAGAATACAAGATTGGGGCGCCTGTACATGTGATAAGTTGAGTCAAGCTGACGGAAACTCAGGAGGGTTGGCGCAAACGTCTTGGCAGAAGTGACTATTCGACTTCCCCGTGTTCCAAATATAATATCAGGCTATTGACGGAGATATTCAAGCCATGTTACTTTACGGCGGCTCGTTTGCGTGTGCATTTCCGTATATGTCCTCCAACCAAGAGAGCGTAAGGGGGATAATGGTTACGGATTGCGCAAGTCGCGTCATCCTGCAGAGAGAAGAGAAAACGACAGCATGGCAAAACCTTTTCGGACATGGCAACATGAACCATAAAGACCGCCAAAGCCGCGGGAAATAGGTTTATTTCGACCATGTCGTCGTCAATGGATGGTGAAAATTGCCCCATTCTGGGGTCCCAAATCCCCGCAATCTCAACACAAGAGGTTGGAAGACACCGAGAGATGCCCATCTCACAGCCCGAATATCTGTTCTAATGCGCCGTTTGTGCCGCTCTGACGCGTAACGGGGAGGAAAGTGTAGGGGGACGTCTCCAGTGCAAATGATATTTGGTTATTCAGGGAGAATCAGAATGCATTGTCCGGCCATGCTGAGAGCGCAGGAAGTTGCATGGCATGACTAGGGAGCTGAGAAGCTATGCTTGAAAATTGGTAAGTCGTACCGATGAGGACGCGATGGTTCCGCGGTTAGAGTTGGAGTGCTAGACTCTCAGGCTGTCAGTCCGCGTAACAACGACCTCGCAACGACCATCGTTTCATCCCACCCATCTAGATCAGTGTTTGAACGCAGTTGAATCGATTCGCATGCTACGAAGGTCATGGTATCTTCTGGGCCCAATGTTGTCGTGCACTCGAAATAGGGGATGCTCCGACGAATGCCCACCGCGCGGCGACCCATGAAGCCCACTTCTCCCGAGCATGCGCCTCATTTCCTCCTTCCCACCCGCTCCAATCAACTTCATGGTCACCTATACCTAACTCTCGAGGTCCAGCCTGTTCTCATCTGAAAATCATCCGGACAGTTCTGCCGCGACATTTGGCGGCCTCCTTCCTGCCATGCCCACAGGAGCAACCTGCGACGATCATTTTAACTGTGCCTGCTTCTATGGTTTATTGAGCGATTCCCGGAATCTACGCATGTGCGGCTTTGCATTTTTATGCTCGTGGGGTGGACCTGGACGATGTTTCCTATCCCGTCCCCGTTCTTCCCAGCTCCTTTTCCCTGCAACGCCCCGCGACTTGTTCCGCTGAATCATCGCCGCCTATAGTCCAACCTAGTCAAGTGCGGTGCGCCGCGTAGCTTGAGGTGAGATAGATTGCTGTAGCATTTATCAGCCCGACCAAGCTCCCACACTGTCGTCGGGCTCTCCGCTCAATTCACATCACAATGGATCTAAAAATCGTGTGCTGACTGTGACACAAGTCTCTTCTCTCTTTTCACTGGGTTTGCAAGTTTGGGGCAGCTACTACCCTCCGACGACACTGGCAGACGGTTCTACGTCCTCACCCGATCTTCCTTCTCACAAGTCACGTCCTTGGAACGTCTTACGGTCGCCTGTTCTCCCATATAAGGAAGCACCGGTAGGTCACTCCATGGTCCCTGGTGCCAGAGCTACCGCTTCTTATGCTTTCGCGTTTCACGAGTAGAGATGATCAAGTCTATCGCAATGATGGCCCTTTCGGGAGGGCTCTTCCTTGAAACTACTCGAGCATCGGGAGTTCATGAACGGTACAATCCCTATGGTTATTTGTCACCATCAGAAGCGACGGTGCCAGCCACAACACCAAGTTTCCCGACCTCTTCGTCTCCCATCTCCGACTTGTCACCTGCAACGCCGTTGACTTCACTAGTAACCACATCTCTACCAACAACGTCGCTACTTCTCCCTACAGTAACCTCAACACCGTTCCCTCTTTCTACCGACTCGTTGGCGCGTCGACCGGCTCTCCCCAGAGCCTCTACATCGGCGCTCAGCTCGTTGGACACGAATCTGAGTATCTCTACATCCTTCGATTCGTCTGCAAGCCTCACATCCATTCCCACTGTACCCACTGAATCAGTGTCTAGCCCAACCCCTACTAGCTCAGCCTCAGGAATCAGCATCGTCGGCGTTCAACCACCACCATCAACGGGACCGGTATCTTACCTCGCCAATGGATTCTTCGCTAACTGGCACGCGTTGAACCCCACGGATCCTTCGTTTAGCTCAAATACGGGCCCTGGTACTGCTGGCAGGACCTACACCCTGGACGACGTGAAATGGGAGCTACTGGATAGCTTGACTTATGGTTATATGTAAGGCTCATGAGATCCCTTAAAACATGTCTTCTTACATCCTCATATTTGCAGTCCCATCCCTATATCAAATTTCACAAACATCCCGCTGAATTTGCAGGATGTTGCGATGCTACCTAAATTCGTCGCAAAGGCACATCACAAAGTGCGCATGTTTCTCTTACCTCTTTCCAACATTGGAGTAATATCCAATACATTGCCTGCAGAACGTCACATCTATACTGTCGTTTGGTGGTCATATAGGATCTCCGATGACGGGTGGGTCGGCTTCCACCGGCTTTAGCCTGGCGCTGGCGTCAGACGAATCGATCCAGGAATTTGTTCAAGGGGTCGCAAACCTCGTTAAAGGACTTGGGCTGGGAGGCGTGGAATTCGAGTAAGTGTTTCATGATAGGATGACTTCTGGTATTCACACCTGATCATAGTTGGGAGTGGACGCCCTGCTCGACGGAAACACCGTACACGTCGTCTGGACTTTCTACGTCATATCTATCGTTCTTGAAGCAACTACGCGCTGAGCTTGGAAATAATACTACTATCAGCCTTGCTGTCGGGCCATTGCCGTTTGAGGTGAGTGACCTTCGCCGTGAAATTGAACAGGCTTGCGACGATGACATGAACCACTAGACCCCTCAACAAATAACAGGGAACCAGACCTCCGATACACCCATCGTGTCGAGCGGCCTAACCGGAATCACCAACCTGACGGACGGTGCCACGGTAGCGACCACCTTGAATGGGGAATTCAAGAACGTTAGCGACTTTGCGAGTGTGGTCGACTATATCAGTGCGTATCAATTGTCGATCCGCACTACGATGCTGACCATTCTGTTCAGCCATCATGAACTTTGACCTCCACGGGCCGTGGTCGAGCCAGTCTGAGGTCCTTCCTAATTCGCCTCTAAACCGTACATGCCCTCTTCCCGTTCCCTCATCAAGCACGTTCGGATCACCAATCACGGGTACCACGTCTGCAGAGGGATCCTCATCTATCCCCCTCCAGGCCTTGCCCATCTCTGCAAAGACGGCCATCGCTTCGTGGGCGTTATCTGGATTCCGGACGGACCAAATCGTGCTTGGAGTCAGCGCCAGCGGAAGGAGTTACCGTGTCGCACCTGCCGATGCTTTCTCCTCGGCAGGGGAGACGCTGTCCCCGACTCCCCCGGCTATTGGTGAACCCGGTTCCGATGGTACGACCACGGTCACAGTGACAAAGACAAAGACAGTAACGACCACACCGGTAGTATTACCAACGTCCAAACCTGTGGGCAGCGTCTCCACAGCCATGTCAACCTCCACACCTAGGCTCGGGGTGGGCTTGGACGATCCAACCAACTCCACGACAACGCCTTTCGGGAATAGTACCGATGTTTCGAATATGCTTCTTGCACTCTACCCGCCATTCAACACTACAGTCGCAAGTGACGAAGAGGCTTTATCCTTAAGGACTCTACTAGGAGATGCTTGGTGGTGGAGTGATGTCGCAGCGCCGTCTACTACAAACGGTGACAACTCCACAAACGTCCTTACCAGCACGGCAAGTGTGGGCTTCCCCTCATCCACCTTTGCCTTTTCCATCAGTTCGACTAGTGGGTCATTCGTTGCGTCTAGCAACTCGGTGATAAGAAGAACTGTTCGGGCTTCTAGCAGTACCAGTAGGGCCACAGGCACTTCTACGGATTCCACACTAGCCACCTCCGGCTTCACGGATCCCATCACAGACTCATCTGCACCTCCCGACTCTCTGTCTGCAACACCAACATCCTCTCTGCCGATGGGTACAGATACCGCCCTCCCCGGCTTCCCTTCGGATCCCACGACAAGCCCAACCGAGACCTGCTCTCTCCCTACAGACATCAGCTCCATTTCGGGCGTCTTCAGTTTCCAGGGCTTGATAGATGCGGGATTTTTGGATCAAGACGGTGATCCGTCCGAATGCCCTTCGAGTGACGGCACACCTTCGGCAATCGTTGGCGGTTGGGACGAGTGTAGTGAAACGCCCTTCGTGTATAACGCTCGGACCAATATAATGGTTAGCTATGACGATGCGGAATCGATGGGTAAGTCTGGCTATCATGTGAGACTCGGTTGACCTGACTCTGCTCTTCTCATCAGAACTCAAGGGAGCTTTCATCCTCGAAACTGGCTTACGAGGTTTCTCCTTATACGAACTTGGTGCGGATTCTTCGACCGCGAGACTTCTCACAGCCATCCGTCGCGGCGCTGGGTTCCCCGAACCTGACAAGTGCATCTCGGAGGGCGAGGAGGGCGACCTGTGGACGATCGCACACGCAAACCAGACGGAAGCGACGGTTGAAGACGAACAGATGAAATGGATTTCGATACTTCAAGATGGAGTGGACCTTATGATGACGTCTCCTACTGTCGAACCGCCGAGTCTGCCTACGGAGACGGGTTTGCCGTTCCCGATTTCTACAGGTTCTGTGGGGATGTCGAGCACGATGGATGCGACGATCACTAGCGGCCTGTCCTTCACGCAATCAGCTTCGATCACCAGTCCTTCTGGTAGTGTTGTAGCTACGCCTACCGCCTCGGCCGACGGCAGCAGTCTGGACGGGATTTCACGACGGAAATTGTTTAGGTGGAAGCGTTCATGATGTATAGCCCTTGGGCTTACTACTCGTTCATGTGACGTTGATGTTCTGCAGTTGCTTGATGATAACTCGGACAATCCGACTTTAAAACATCTCATCGTCGGTTTGGTGTGAAACGGCCAGTCTACGAGTCTGAAGGCTTCTGGGACCCCATTCGTGCTGTCCCTCCGACACCCCTGCTTCCCTTCAACCGTTCTGAGTTTCCTACGTCTTCTGTACATGTAACCAGCACCTACTGTTCAGATCAACCTTAAGACTCGGATTAAACCCGTGAGGCGCATGGGACCGTCTTTGTTGGGATGTTGTCAGGGGGAGAATGGACCTTCGAACTGTGGTGTCTTCCGCACACTACTTTCTTGCCCTCTTTGCCCACCAACTTGAACTCATCCCCCTTTGCTTTATCAACAACCAAGGAAGCACGGCGTGGGACGTACGGCACTTTTGGCACTAGTTTGGCAGGGATGTCGTGTGACCTTGGAACCTACTGAGATCCCCGCTCGACGGTCTGTTTTCAATGCGGACTCCCCACATCCCTTACACGATGCAAGAATCGGAGCCGACGAATCACCCGAGTCAAGAGGCTACTCCCCACCAACTATAACTCCCGACCAATCTGAACGATATAGTCCCCATCCAATATGGTGACGACTCGCAGTAGCAGTGCAACGGGGAAACCAGGCAGCGGTTCCAAGTCCCCCCGCAACAATGTCCCAAAAGGTATGTAGATGGTGTCAGTGCTGAAGCATTATTAGTTCATCCATCTCCTCTTATAGCCCCCTCATCCCGGAAACGGGTACGTCAAGAGAATGCTGTTGGTATCTCTGCGCCCGAACGCGGCGATGCGGATGACGCTACCTCGGTGCGATACTTTGAAACGATCCCAGTAGAGATATTCCTCCAGGTGAGCATACCACATGAATTACCGTACTGAGGCTGATTGTATTGCATATATTCCAGATCTGTGAAGATCTCGCTTTGGGGGATCTGAGAAACCTATGCCTGATCAACCGTCGATTCCGACATGTCCTCACATCAAAGACTTGCAGACGTTATTGGCAAGCCTCTTTGACCAAAATCGAAGACCTACCAGCGTGTCCGCCCGATCTGAACGAGATGCAGTATGCGAATCTACTCTATGGGACGGATTGTTATGTGAGCCTCTTAGCCTCATGGACCTGACAAACATTCACACAACCGGCACATTAGAAATGCAGCAAAGCTGGGTCCAAATTCCATTTCTTCTTCCGTGTTAGATATTGCACAGCCTGCTACAAGAAGAAGTATGACGATTGCTTCCTCCATAACGCACTCTGTCTAATCCCCATGTCAGCATTCTCACAGATACCGCTATCAAAGCTCTCATCCCAGATGCAAAGCGTATCATTCATGAATCCGCCTCTCCACGGCGTCGTCAGTCATTCCTCCTCCCCACTCCCAGGTCTCACTCATACCCTACACCTACAGTGCTCACTCGCGGAGTTTCCCTCCCTTGGTCTCGTCATCATTATCCAACTACCGAGACGTTTGTGAAGGATTATCTTGCCCTCCCTCAGGACGACGATGACGAGAGTGCTGCCACACGCGACAAGTTCTGGGAACAGTATGATGAACGCAGAGCGATGCTTCGGCGTGTGCGTCACCCTCCTCTACCGCCTCATCTCACTTCAATCGCCTCCCTTTAGACTGCCTACGACATGCTCAACTGGATAAATCATAGCGTCAATTCACCGTGGACAGGGGCCGAAAACAGACGCTTTGCCCGTATTAGAGAGTGGGTAAACTAATAATGCATAGCAGTTTACTACTGACACCTGCACAGGGTGAGGGTGAAACTACGGAAGCTTGGTTGGTCGTGGGTGGACATGCCGAGCGACACGGCACTCGGGAACCTTGTAGGCGATGGCCCTCCTTTATCCACTGAAGGTGATGATCCACTCGATGGCTCTGTGTCAACCAACTCACGCTCGGACTCACATAGTCTGGGAAGATTTGTGTCAAAAGTTGGTCCCGATTCTCCAACAACGAAAAGTGCGGCGCCTTGCCAGCGATGAACAGTCAGATAAGGAATATCGTCTCGCCCAAAGGAAGTGGAGTTTGCTGTGCTTCTACCACGACGTCATCCGCCAGTCGGTCGGAGATGTGTGGGGACTCGACTCGTACAAGTGGCTCAGCGATGGCGAATTCTTTCGCATCCCGGCAGTCGCAGCACTACTGGCGGAGGATGTTCTGTACAGTACTGCGGAACAGCTCGCAGCCATTCGTGGAAGCGTTGAAGACGCTTTCTACGAGCGAGCTGCAGAGTGCATGGAGCAACTGACCTCGATCTTGCAACCCGCCCAAGAGGCCAGCTCTGAATCGCATCAGGAGTCACTGCCAACGCAAACGACCCGAGTGCGAGTACATGCGATGATGAAACAATTATCCCAAGCTACTTCGGCGTTCTGGTGTGAGACCTGTAAAGTAGTGTGTTGGTTCCCTTTAGTGCCTCGGTTTCACCCACCGCAACCAAAGGGAGAGCACAAGCTCCGTCCACTCCATGGTAACCGCCTTTGTCCCAGAGATCAGCCAGACTTGGTGTCCCGCGTTTTGGAATCTGCGGGGCTGAGTCGCGAGTTTACCCTAGCGGAGAATCACAATGCTCAACTGGGCCTCTTTCTTTGCTCGCGGTGCGATGAACGGACCGCTCGTCATAAGACCTTCAATGACCTGGTGAGTTCACATCTTTTATCTCAGCCTGGAGTTGACGATGGGATACGTCCGTGTTATTCCATATAGATTTTGCATTACGTCAAGGCAAGAGAATGGTACCTAGACGCCACCTCCGCGGCCCAAACCGATCCGAAACGGGCCTATCGCTGCCTCGCTGGCGACCTTTCTGAACTCCCCACCATTATCGATCACCACGACTGGATGACGAGTGCGCCTCTTGCACGACTGGATGACCACAAAAAACAACAGGAGATCGCTGTCTCTCAACCAGAGTTTGTTAACGGGTGCTGTACGGACCCAGAAGACGATCCCACAGGACGGGGCGGTGAACACCTTTCCCGGAACTACGAGAATCTCGCCCTCAAACGGACGTGCAAACTTTGTCCCGTTGGCTTCTCCCCCACGGCAAGTACAGGTTTTGTCGCTGTACCTCCTATAGACCCACTGATCGTATCGTAATAGCCGACGTCAAGCGCTCGAATCAGAATACACATCCGTCTGCAGTACGTTGCTTCCTTGTCTTATCGTGCATTCTCGTTAAAGAGCTCCTTGCTTTTTAGACACGGCAAAGAGGCAGACCTAGACGCCGATACCATGACAAACCCAATGCGCCAATCGCATTTCAAACGGCCGGCTATTATGGAATAGCAGTATATCGTAACAGGTTTATTCTTGGTCTACACGGGAAACGTACCATGTCTGAGATCCTACCATATCTACTACCTCTTCTCTCTCCTTGGCATCCCTATACTATACTTAGCACGTAGATCGTTTCCCGAACTGACTCATGATTCTGACTACACACCATTGTCTCATTAGCATACATAGAGAAGGACGCGATAGTGCAAGACGAAGCAAGCGGGCAAGGTGACCGTCGTCCTCTGAGGAAGGATTCCCAGAGACATCCAGTTACATATATATATATATAAACGATAATAATATAAACCGACTATATCTTCGCATCCAAAGCACCCCCAACGACCTTCCCACCTTCCTTCGTCTTTCCCTTAGCGCTGACATCCGACCTATCTGATCCCGCCTGAGACGGAGCGCCATAGAGATCCAGAACCTGCGGACGCACTTTATCCACCCCCCACACGACACTCCCATGCCCCTCATCTTGCCCTCTATCGGTCGTCCATCCCGCCGTGGAATCACTATACACGCTTGACGACCGGCTCTGTGCCACCGAATGAGACGAAGTAGGCGAGGCAATCCGCCGAACGCGCTTCTCATGTCGCAATTGTTGCAGCTGCACATTATGGAGCAGCCGCGATGATCCCCCGACAGCTTGAGATTTGGATTGGCTCCGACTCCGGCCTCTCGACCGACTCATCTTGCTACGGGAGTGATGCAGGCGAGGGTCATACGTTTCCTCCGAGGACGTGTGCGTCATGACTTGAGATCGGACTCGCGACCCGGTACGACGAGCGCGAGACCCGTCAGATGCTCTCGGGATATCCTTTCGTACGATTTCATTTTCCGAGTCAGACGGATCTTGTGTCGCCACAAACTTTGGCTTCCGTAAGCTCCCCTCCCTCATACGACTGCGACCAGAACCCGACCTCGTCGCCGCTCGAGGAAGTGGAGTCAACCTTTCCTCTATCGGCGCAGACGGCGGCGCAACAGCTTCGGGTCCAGAGAATGAAGCACCCATACTCGAAACCGCACCCAAGGCAGCAAAGATGTTCGATCTCAGCATGCTCGTCCAGCTGTTCTGCGATTCGTTCCTATCATCCTTGTTCAACACCGAAGGAGTGGGCAAGCGGGGGGGAGTGGAGGCCATCCGGGCGATATCCATCGTCGGTGGACTTCTGATAGACCTCCTGCATATCGATGCCTTTGTCGATATGGATTTACTATGGACCCTCAATGGACCCCAGGGAACCGAGAGCTCTTGTCCCTGGACGATAGTGTACCTCGGCCTGTCCATAGCCGCGTTTTCTCGGTTTGTGCTAAACTCCTCCACTAGCGGCGACAAGGGAAGGTTCGTCGGTCTCTGTCGATTCGCATCACGGTTCGAGTGCGTTGCAAACGGCGGTACAAACGAATGCTGAGGTACCGAGAGGGATGCAGGAGAGGCCATCCAGGGAGAAGGGAGACCAGGATGTGATGTCGCGTTACTGATTCCGTCGGATATATCACCTGGAGCAAGATTGGCTACGGTTAACATCCCCGGGGTTGTTGGAGGTTCCACTGGTGAGAACGAGTGTGCACCCTGCGAGCGAGGATCCGAGTGAGGGTACGGTTCATTTGCTTGGAAGTGAGCGAAAGGAGGACGAGGGGTGTGGAACATGCCATCGTCTGCACCAGCGACGTAATGCGATGTGGGGAGTTGAGATTGGGCGGACAGAGTCTGCCCATACGATTTGGTTCCATATAATCCGCCCGGGTAAGGAGTTCCCGATCCGTTGATGCCTAGGCCTCTACCTCCTGCGCTCCAGGGCCCATGTTCCTCACTCTTGCTTGCCACAACATCCGTTCCCCTCACCCCAAACAAGTCCGGAGGGTTCTCGGTATACGGTTCGTCGTAAGTCCACTTTTCCAGGATGTCTTGATCGTATTTGGATCGCCCAAAGCAACCGCACGGACCGCCTTCCTTATGTCTCATTCGAAGAATCCACGACAGTGACGCCGCAATCGCTGCTAGGCCAACAACCGAGGCAAGAATGACGCCGATGATGATCGGTACCGCATGATTGTCCGAAGAACTCGTGTTGACAGAATTCGGTGATGCAGAGGCAGAGGCAGATGATGACGAGGAAGAAGCCGACGTGATGGGAAATGTAGTGCTTGCGGCAGCTGTAGTTGCGATGGACAAGGCGAGTGCTGGCAGTGCTAGTGGGGAGCTTGTAGAATAGGGAAGTATCAGATTTGGCGTTGCGGATAGAGCTGGAGATGGGGTTAAGTTCGGAGAACTAGATCCCCTCCACTGGTCGAGAGAAGCGGGTGGGCCAGATGATGACTGGTAATCGACGGCTACTGTCGATGTAGGCGTGAGCTGAACCTGATTCGTAGGTTGAAGGCGGTCTGAACCGAAACTCGCCATCGAGTGGAACGGTACTCCGCTCTGGGCAGGCGGACTTGGTACTTGAGCAAGGGTAGGTTGAACGACGGATGACGATGCTGGAGCCGACACCACCGACACGGGGCTTGCCTGTAAGGACACCGCCGGCGCAGGAGTTGCTAGCAACGACGTCGCTGGTATCGCCGCTTCCGTGATAGGCGTTTCTGGCGCGACCGACGTGGGTGCCCAAGATGGCACCACCGTCTCTTGAGCAACTGCAGCCGCAGGCCCAACATCACTCATCGCCGCCGAGACCATAGATACTGCTGTTTGTGGCGCGTCCATGATGGCTTGTCCCTCAGCTTCAAGCCCAAGGACGTAACCGAGCCGACGTCGGTGATGCCATTTCGCGCGGCGAGGCATGGATCAAATCGAATGACGCTAGAAGAAGGTATAATGCGCTCCTGACGCAGAGATGGATACGTCCCAGACGCTTCCAGAGGGAGGGGTGTCAAGCGGAGAGGGCTGCCGAGGTCGAACGTTTCCCGCTGTCCTGCAGAGTCCAGCTTGCAGATAGTGTCGCTGCCGTATACCAGAAGAGAAGGGAGAAGGGGTAAACACTCCGCAGGTGCTGGGAAATATATGAGGGACGTCCGCTCCCGAACAGCCGTTGGTCGAGAATGCAATCATCTGATTCAGCACCTCCAGACGGCGTTCCAATGCGGTCAACGTTGGTATACGTTGTAAGGCAATTACAAGTGATTCTCAGGACTACGATTTGGGAGAATATCAATGCCTTGGTGATTGGTGACGTCGTCGAAAATGCAAGACACTCACAGGAGCGGTCTTTGTTTCGCCCGGCTCCGTGTGTTGGGCCACATAGAAAATTTTGGGTGACGTCAAGCATCCAGCCATTGTGTTTCACAGTTATTACATTTTGAGGTTGGTGGCAAAAGGTCCGTCAAGGGTGAAGGTCGCGCGGCGACTTTGTCATCGTGTGATCTCAACCGTGACGACGACACGATCCAGCAAGAGGAAATTGTGTACCAATGACGGCACTTGACAGAAAATGTACGCAGTTGGAGTACGTACACATACTGGGCGAATGTGAAAACAGAGAATATAATAAACCTTATATGTCAAGAGAGCTGGATATGTATGCGACGATGAGATGACCAATCGAAGAACAGCAAAATACTACACAATGAAAAAGAGACCTAAAAACCAACGAAAGAAAGGAAACAACGGATAAGAGGGCATATATCATAAGGGAAAAAAAACGAGCCAGAATTAAGGAGGCAACAGTTTAGTCCGACAGTCCACCGCCAAAAAAATGACCCCGAACATGCGAGAGGGGAGACACCATATCAGATCCACGAGCTCTCTAGACCAGCCTTGGATACTCGTCTCAGCGGCTGCAGGGTGTTTTCGTCTACGGGCCGTCTTCTGGCATGCCGGTACCGACCCTCTTCGTCCTTCACCTCCATCTCTTCTGCAGCACCCACGCCGGGAAGCCCGTTGCTCACTATCCCCGCACTCACCGGAGCCCCAATGTGGCTCATCGCCTCCCCCATACTCTGCGTGTGATGCAAGGCGGGTGGCAGGGAATCCCGTGCGTGCGCAGCCCGTCTCTGTCCTGCCCCTGCCCCTCCCCCGTTGTTGGGTGGTGGATGCGAAGATGTACTGTCGGGATTGACGCCAACAGACTTTGTTCCAAGCTTGAGTTCTTCAAAGTTCATGAGCTCAGAAACAAAGCCAATGTTGGGACTAACGCCTTTTCGGCGTTCGTTGACGAAGGCATAAGCACGTGATAGTGGCCAGTGGTTGGCGTGGATGAGGTAGGCCATGACCGCAGTGACCGAGCGGGACTTGCCCGCCTTGCAATGTACGTATGTTGGAGATGAGTGTAAACGAGCGTCGTCTGCTCAGAATAAGATGAGTTGTTTACGTCCAAAAATAGTGGCAAGGTACGTACCAAGGAATTCGCAGACTTCTTTCAGGCCCTTAGCAACTCTGTCTTCCTCCACGGTATCACGCATCGGTACCTTCATGTACCTTTCAAACCTCCTCGACAAGTCTAACCCGTAGTCTTCAGGCTCGCATTCCATCGCCATGTTCAAGACCCGCTTCACCCCCAAGCTTTCTACCTCCTCCGCGTGTTCATCGGAGCTCATTTCTGGGCCGAGGTAGAGGAAGCCTGGTAGAATGGTGGACACGATGAAGGGAGGGATCGCGGGTTCTGATTCAGACGTAAGTGCAGACGCCGATATTGGGGAAAGTGGCGGACGGGCGGTGAGCGGGGTGGATGGCAGGGCCGGGCTTCGAGGGGGATTACCGTAAGTAGCATACTGGTACGTGTTGTGGTAGGAGGAGTCGGCGGGTGTGTATGGGTACTGTGAAGGGAATTCTGATGGTGTCTGCACGGGTGTGTAAAAGATTGACGTCCCAGACATGGGTGTCATGATCTCCATACTAGGACTCGTCACATTAAACCCAGACCGTACGGGGGATGATACGGGCTTGGGGCCGAAGGTGCCTACTTTGGGTGAGGCGATTGGCGCAGCGAGGGTTGCAGCCTTGAGAGCTGTCCGAAGATGGAGTTTTGGTGGCATGCCAGATGCGTTGTCGGATTTGGACTCGGAGTTGGCGTTGGTTGGAAGAGGGGGGATAGGTTTAGAGGGATTGGAGCCAACGTTCGTGTTTATGGGAGGGACGAGCCTTTCCCTACTCTTTGTATCTAAGCGAGCCAATTTAGGTAGCATGGCTGTATTGCTGCGACTGCGCATGCCCGAGGTGGCTGTGGAAGTACGAGGAAAGGGGAGATTGGCGGTTGTCGTGCTGGGCGACGGGGACGGCGAGGCGTCGTAGAGCATCGGGTATTGGAAAGAGGTGGAGCCCGGACCGGGGCTTTGCAGTGCGAGGTTCGCTTTTTGAGGCAGATCGAGCGTGGCCGCCACCGGAGAGACCAAAGACAGCATGCTTTGGGTGTGGTTGAGCTGGCTTCGGGGCGGTGCAAGTGTCAAAACGCCAGGTTCGTGCGAATCAGGAACTGAGTTTGCTCCTGCGCCTGATGACACACTGGCTCCAACAGGGGATGTTATCGGTGCAATCTCCAAGTGCGGCCGGCCTTTTGTCCTGGAGGATGAGGCTGGGCCGTCCGTTTTGAGTGTGAACAGCCCTCCACCCACTGTGCCGGGCCCAATAGCAGATCCAGAGCCAGAATTCGCCGGACTGGCCGCCGCTTTGGGGATAGAAGGCTTCCCGGCGGCAGCCTGATCTGTCCCACTCGACCGTGTCGATTGGCTGGAGTCGGATAGAGGAAGTGGCGATTGCTCCAGGTCAGTTGGCGAGCTCGTGTACACTGCCTTAATCCTCGGAGACTCGATGGCGAGATCTGAAACTCCCACCGTCGCACTGCCCCCGATTAATTGATGACCAGTCGCGTTCCGATCACCATCACCGACATGGATCAAGTGCTTTGCTCCCAATGACGGATCGGCCCTAGCTGCAGCGTAGCCCCCTTTGAGCCAGTATATTCCGGATTGATGACCAGACGCAGGAGGGGAGAGTGCCAAGAGTACACGGATAATCAACCATGACGTCGTGGGAGAGGTGCCCTGCAGTGACGGCTGGCTGGAAGGTTTGGATGAAGATTTAGGTTGTGACTGGCGGGGAGCGAGAGGGTCTGTTTCGTCCATATCTTCATCGTATACAACGATATCACCATTCCATGTGCCCGAAGAAGACTGCGGATCGCTGCCAATGAACCGGTCCCATTCCTCCTTCCCTTCCTCCGTGGTGATAAATCCTCGTAGGCCTTTAATGGAGTCGCCAACGGCCTGGGCCAGTGCCTGCTGTCCACCTTTTTCCTTATCGAGATATTTCTTCCATCTCTTTAGAAATAGTGGTGGTACAGACAAGTTAATGCTTCCTTCCAGATGCTCAGTGAGGTAAGGGCCAACCGGGCGTGTGTCGAGCAATAGTGGACGAGATCGCGTTGGGGGCGCGGATGCGATGAGCTTGAGAAAGTCAGAGGAAGACAGAGGTTTTGCCGCATGGGAGTGAGTTGAAAGCGCAGGTGCGGATGGGAGGGAGGAACGGTGGGAGGGCGAAAGTGGTGGGCTCTCGGAGTCGCCAGACGTATAGTGGGAGATGATATCAGAGGGCGAATGCAGCGGCGGGAAGCCTCGGGGACCATTGGGAGAGATGGCGGTATACATGACAGGTGATGAGTTACCCGATGAGGGAGAGGTAGGAGTTGTGGTATCAGTCCTGGTACTCGCCGTCTCGTAGCTACTATCGGTGCATGCGGTTGAGCCGTTTGAACCACTTCGCATATCTGGCTGGACTGGCCTGAATGTACGCCTAACAGCGCTAGGAGGAGGTGATGGTCTGCTGCTTCCGGCACTGTTCAAGGTCAGTGTTCCAGCGTTGCTCGGTGATGGACTCTTCAGGGGCCGGAGTGTCAGATTCTGCCTGACATTCATCCTCAAGCTTTCCAGCTTGGCAAGCTCCGAGTTGATATCCGCTTCGTCGTCCCCTTCTATGAGACTGATGGGCCGCGCAGACAACGGGGGAGAGGGGCCGGGATTGATGTTGAGATTGAGGTTCGGCCTAGGACGCCTTGGTGCGGGAGGAAACTCCATGATTGCGGTGGACGTCGGGGATGCCATAGGGCCAAGATGGGGTCGTTGGGAAAGGGAGCGACGGGGGACTCTTGAACGGAGGGAACGATGGCAAGGATCGATACGATGGTAGCTCAGCGCCGTCCGCTGCAGCGAAAAACAAACTCTGCGTTCTCACGCCCTCGCGACACCAACGCCACTCCGCCGAGTCCGCCACCAACCGAGATGGCGACCACGTCTCTTTTGTCAACATCTCTCGCTACTGCCTCGTCTCTTGTTCTCCTGCAACTTCTCTCCCGCCTCGTGACGTTTGCCCTCAATCAAAGCCTTGTTCGCCTCGCCTCTCCCGCCGTTTTTGGAACCGCATCTATCCAATTCGAGCTTTTGTTGTCCACGATACTCTTTCTGTCACGAGAGGGCGTCAGGAATGCCCTTATGCGTACCCCGTTGGGTGGCAACGGCCCCACCGCTTCCTCTCAAGGGAACGACACCCCGAAATCCATACCACGGCATGTGGCTAACATCTCCTTTCTCCCAACTCTTCTTGGCATCCCCATCGCCTTCGTATCCACCTCGCTGTACTTACTCAACGCCTCCAAAACAACACGTGCACAACCGTATTTCACCACGTCGGTCCTGGTGTATGCCCTCTCGGCCATCTTGGAGTTGCTCTCGGAACCCTTGTACATCCGCGCCCAAACGGAACTTAAATTTAGAATCAGAGTCAAAGCGGAGGGAACAGCCGTAATCGCCAAAGCCGCGGTCACCGTCGCGGTCATGCTCGTTGGCGGGGAAGAAACGGCTCTACTTGCTTTCGCGATCGGCCAAGCGGCTTACGGCGTTGTCGTCTTGGCCTCTTTTTGGAAGGCGTACCCTGGTTACCTGCAGGTCTGGCCGTCCGTAGTAGACGAACGACTCCGTGAGAAGTGAGTACCCTACCCGTTGTGTTGTCCTAGTTGACGTAGCTCGAACTTCTGCAGCGTACGGTGGCATTACTTCGATGCTGATTTGTTGCAACTCTCGTTTGCGATGACCTCCCAGTCTCTCCTCAAACACTTGTTAACAGAGGGAGACAAGCTTGTCGTTTCCAAAGTCAGCTCATTGGAAGATCAGGGTGGCTACGCTGTGGCGTCCAACTACGGTCCGTATTCCCCAGTTAACTCCACCCGAGCTACACAAACGACATTGCTTTACCATAGGGTCACTGGTTGCGCGCATTGTTTTCCAGCCTATCGAAGAGACCAGTCGCGTATATTTCTCGAAGACCCTCGCCTCCGAGACCCGCGAGCCGCCGGACGCTGCCAAAGCGAAATCCAAGTCGTCTACAGAGTCAGGTCTCCCGTCTTCCGATGCAGTAGGCGGCGCCTTCACTGTCCTCGCCTTGCTCGTCCTACTCCACACCCACCTTGCACTCATCCTGTCGGCATATCTCCCGCCATACCTCCCGCTTATCCTCAGGATTCTTCTCCCCCAACGCTATCACAGCACGTCCGCACCGCAAATCCTCGCATTATACCCTCTATTGCTCCCAGTGATGGCGTTTAACGGTATACTCGAAGCGTTTTTCGCCTCGGCGTCTACGCCTGAATCACTCCGCCTCCAGTCCCGCTTTCTCGTTATCGCATCTATCAGTTGTGCCGGACTGGTATGGCTGCTGGTTGAGCATTACCACCTCGTGAGGACCGGCCTGGCCTGGGCGAACCTGGCGAATCTGGCTCTCAGAGCTGTGTGGGCCGCATGGTGGACAAGAAACTGGTTCAACTCCCGGTCCAGCGAGTGGAGATCGAACCGACTTGTCCCTCCGATACCTGTGTGGCTCTGCTTTCTCGTCAGTGGGGTGGTAGTAAGGGTCTCAAGCACAAGTGTTCCGAAGACCGGATCATATGGTTTCAAGTCGCTGGGTATCCCGGATGTGAAGCACATCTCGATCGGGATTGTCTGTCTACTGGGCTGTCTAGGAGTTTGGTGAGTCATTCTCGGAAACATTCGGAGTACCAACTGACATGGCGGTTTCCTTTCGTGGGGTCAAAGCTACGTGACGGAACGAACGGCAATCAAGCACGCCATCCACACCCTCCGTACAAAGCGCGATTGAAATGCATACGTTGAATTGATATCGGCCGCACCTCATCTCCGATTGCAGCCCGTGACATGCGGTCATCGTCGAGGCTGTTCTCCGGCTTTGGACCCCACGATCCGCCCGGCGGCATAGTCTACTCAACGCCGTTATCGCGATATTCTATCTTCCACAGTGGTCGCGTGCAACTCCAACGATTGCCACTTGCACGTTCCGCGAAGAAAGCTTGTTGCGTCAGACAAATTTTTGCAGGTCTTGCCTCCTTCGACATACACGCATTACGCATGGTACGACGTCATGGGATGATCCGGTAGAACAAATTCCTTGGGGCATCTGGGAATGACTTTTCATTTCGGGGTGACCAGCAGCCTCGGTATTCGCACCTTTCGACATTTGTGATACACATTGTAGGCCCTCTCAATGGAAACTTGCATTTTTGATCATACACATACCGCCCCTTGCGATATGTACGACGCGCCTTCGGTGCCATTCCGTGACGGCCATGGGTCGCATCTCCGTCATCCGCACGAATTCGTTCCTCGCAACGGTGCCCCCCCTGACGATCCCACACCCCGACATGCTAAATTCGGCTTACAGGCCCCAGGACTCTTGCGTCGGAAAATCCCTTTAGGAACGCGGGCTCGTCCAAAACCAAGCCCGACGTCGCCGCACCTACCCTCCGTGCCAAGTTCATCCTGATGGCATCCCGCGGCAGTGTCGAACTGATCACCTTTCCTAATTCTATGCCCAGCAGAATGTTCATCCCTGCTACCAGTGCGATGTCAGTCCGAGTTACAAAGAACGCCGGCAAGGATAAATTGCACCTATGCCCCTCGCACCGGAAGGGATGAGTCTTCCGAGGTACGACGGGACAGCCTCCACCCCCACCCTCCATCTACTACACACATCGTCACTAAGTACCTTACCGTGCACCAACCAACACAGCATCTAACAAGACTCCCTCTCCCACATCCACAACTCACCTACCCAAATCTCCTTCCCATAGCACCCGAAACCGAAACCGAAACCCCAACGCTCCGTACAATACCTCCGAATATCTCCCCCTCCCCTTAATTATCCACACCGTACTACCCCACCAAACCGGACAATCCCGCCCATCCGTCCAGCCTCCGATCAAACACCTAAGCCCCCACATGAATCCCATATCTAGCAGTCGACCAACGCAAAAGCAGTGGCAGTGACGACCCTACGAGCAAGGCACCAAAATCGTAACTCCCTCAAAGGCGCTGTCAAAATTTTTTTGCTATCGCCCGCAAAAACTGTGTACCACACCCAGACGAACGGTATGGACATCGCTCGCTCGCACAACACCGGATGCAACGAACACACCCCAGAAAAGATGAGGCGTATTTGATTGATTGTGAGGGGAAATCAAAAACGAGTGTAGACTGTAACTTTCTGCAATCTCTAACCGGACCAAGCCTCACGAACCCCACTACCATCCCCACCAAGAAACAACAATTCAGAAGGGGAAAAAAAACAGATAAAATTGGATATATAGCTTGCTCAGAGGGGAAAAACGAGTGAGATGGACTACTATCCCAACGAACATACTCATACGGGATGATAAGTGAATTCGTGAGGCTATCGCATAAAATCAAGGCGCAGCTGTTGTAGTGGACGGATTAAGAGCGACGGCGGGCGGAGTGGCGTCCAACGAGGGTAGGGGGTGGTGCAGCACGTAGCTCTTCGCCTCCTCCAACCGCTCCTTCTCGCGCTCGGCCGCGGCGTCGTACGCGTATACCACGCGCTTGGCGTTGTTCCCTTCGTCCATCGAGTCCGTGTCGGAGTTCAACAAGCTCTCTTCGGGAAGGCCTAACGGTGTTCCTGTTCGAGGATCTTTGAAGAGGTCGTCTTGATCGAACGGTTCTAAAAAGGGATCGCGATCAGACCGCATGAATTAAAACGGGGATGCAATGAGGGACTCACCATCTTCCAACGGAGGATCCGCCTTCCGCTTCCCAAGCGCTTTCGCACTCGGCTGAATAGGCGTCTTCAACGTCTCCTCATCATCCGTCTGCGGCCCACCCAACAAATTCGCCGCACTCCCACCCGCACCACCCGCCTGCGACCCATTCTCCGCACTCCTCCTGCCTTTCCCATTCGTAAGACTGCCACTCCGACTCCTCGCCACGTCCAAACCCAGCTTACTCATACCCCGTCGCAGCGAATCTAGCCTCCCGCCACTCGGCGTGACGACACCCGTGCCCGTAGCGGTAGTCACGTGCGCCTGTGGAGGGGTGGCAGACGTCGTGTAACCATTGACGTTGGGGTGTAAGACGCCATTTGCAGGCAAGGCGCGAGGAGCATCGATACTCCGCCTCGATCCAGTGTCGGGGGATGGGCTCCGGGATCTCGTAGAAGAGGGACGGCGGGGGCCTATGGGAGCTGGGGGCGGTGGAGCGAGGGTGTTTGACGAACCGTTTGGATGGGCTTGGATAAAGGCAGAACCTTGGGGTGGGACCGGTAACGGGTGCCCTGCACGAGGAGATGGTGATGAGTGATGCGGGTATTGCAGACCCGGAGCGGGCGAGGGGGAACGCGAGGAGCCACTACCAGCGTTGCCACCCGGTGGCTGGGCCATCAACGAGCCATCGGCCGATATATACATTTGCTACAGATAGCCAGCCGCAATGAGTCAGCGCATTTTGGCAAAGCAACCAAAACGGACTTACACTCCGATCAAGTCGAGTCTCGTGTCTACTCCTTTCTTGCACTTCCTTTTCCTCTCTCTCGGCGAGCGCTAGTCGCTCGAGATCGTCGTAAACCCTGAAGCCTTCAATCAACTCTTGGTGAGCTTGCAAAAGTTGGGCCAACAACTCTTCTTCCAGGGTCTGCGAATCTGTTGGCTCAGCATCTGGAGGACGCGAGGCAAGCGCTTGGGCTCTGGCACGGTCTGCCTGAGCAGTAGCCCAAGGAATTTGAGCTGAAACAATATCCTGGGAACGCATGCACTTGCTGTGGAATTCCTACATGACGTGTTCATGTCAAAAGTCTCTTAAGTGGTGGTGAGAAACGCACTCGTATCAACGGAGAAGTAGCAACGTCCTCCGGCTTTGCGAACGTCAAAGCGTTGCTGAGCAGTACAGCGTTGCCCTTGGCCATTTCGCACTCCTCAAACAACCTCCGAATGTCTTCTTCAGGTGGAATAATACCAAGACGCGACGTCCGCGAAGGATTCTGCGCGTGTTTCGGCTGTCGTTGCGTACGCTCGCGGTCCAAGTCCCTATTGTCATACTCGGAGCCTCGCCGGTCGTCCAAACCCCGTTCGCGGGGCTTTTCTTCCCCAGCAGGCCACATACCAGGTTGGCCACCCGGAGACGCCTGCATATTAATCGACTGCGGTGCGACGGGACCTTGATGAGTCTGCACGCCCGGTATTGGTGGTAAGGGGTGTGAAGCCTGCTGCGGCTTCATCGTTGCGGCTGGCGCTTGCTGAGAAGGCAAGATGTCAAATGCTGAGATAGGTCTGTTTCCGTCTGACGACTGATGATTCGGTCGGGGCAACCGCCGCGCAGGCGGTGAGAACATCGCGTCTTTGGGGTCAAAAGGAATGCCCTGGTTCCTACAAAGTCAGTTACACCGCCCTGTATTCGTTGATAACGACTGACCTGCGCGGGAGCGTTCGATTTCTTGATCTTCTTCCACAGGGAGCGGAAACTGGGGAAGTCGTCTCCAAACTGCGCTGCGGCACCGCCAATAACTATCTCAAGGCGATCCCTCACGACTGGAGAAGTGTTTGGGTCGTTAAATGTTTCTTCGACAGCCTCCAGGAACTTCTTGGAAGCCGACTGCCGGATAAATGGTGCTCGTGTATTGCGTAAAAGAACGGCCCAGAGCTGAAACAGCGATTAGAAAAGGTAAAATGCGAGAAGCCGATGATTACTCACCCGAGCCGCGCTGAGCATAGCTGGCGGGTCTGCATATCTGGAATACGAAGTCAGTGTCAGTAGAGACGCCACCTGACATGAAAGCAATATTCTGACTTGAATTCGCTCCTGAGAGCCTTTGCGGCTTCTTTGGCTCCTGACTCGGTGGATGCTTGTTCACAAACTTCCATGACAAGTGTCCAATCTTCGGAGGCCGTTGCCGTTACGAAACCTGCTCCACAGAAGCAAATTTAGTGGACATGACCGAAACAAGACTGAAAAAGGTTCCGATGAGCCGGCCAAAGGCACTCCTGGCGGGGATGGGAGATATACCCGGGCCGGGCCGACCAGTTGATGAGTGGAACGAGAGTAGCCGACACAACCTCACGCGTCGACGCGTGCAAATTCGGATCAATGGTCGACCGCATGTCGGGGGACTGCCAACGTCCGTTGGTAGAAACGATCAACAGCGGGGATGACGCGTTGGACAGCCCGGAAGCAATGATGCATCCGGGATGATGTCCGAGATCGTCACTCGGAACTGGAGGCTTTGAAAGCCAGCTCATCGGAACCGAGGAAGAAGGGAAACGGATACTCACCCATCATGCGCGTAAGATCCCATTGTCGTATGAGCTGGGGTGTAGCAGAATCTGGACTGCCAGGCCGAATTGACCTGTCCCTTTCCTTTGGATGTTTATCGGCAGCAAGCCAATCGAAGAAACCTTTCTTTCTTTCAGAACGACTCTCCTGGGACTGGGACATGAGACTAAGGTTCTCTGCCGAAACGGAAGCACCAGAGCCGTTGATGGATCTATTCTGAATGGCGGGAGGTGGATGGGTGCCCGCGTATGAATGACCGTTTGGGACGCGAGGATGTGTGTCGCTGAGCTTGCGTGATGGGAAGAGACGCCTTGTAGTGGGGGAGCGGGTCGGGGTAATTGGGGGAGAAAATGTGGGCGGGGGCGGTGGTGGTGCAGCAGAGGGCGGGGGATACGGGACAGGCGGAGAAGCGCCAGGAGGAAGGGATGCCAGAGATGAAGAGCGAGATTCAAAAGAGGGTTGTGTTCTGATGTAGAGAGGATTTGGAGGAGCGGGGTTGTTTGAAGCGGTATCGACGACAATCCAGGCGCTGTCACTGGATGGGTATTGCGGAGAGGCCGAGTCCTGGCTTCCCTTGCGAGCTGGAGCAGAAACCGACACGTATGCGGCTGACTGTTGCTGTTGAAGAGAGGGACGAGCCGGGGCGGTGGGGACTGGAGGAAGGTCTCTTGCGGTGAGTTGTTGTTGCGGCAGTGTCGATTGCGGCGCGGACTGAGGATGCACGTCGGGTTGCTGTTTTGGGGGTTTGCGTGCAAAGAACTTTTTCATCGTCCCAGGTGGTTTTGTCGTGGCAAGGGCGAGGTCGTCCGCCTCGACCGCTTTGCCAATTCTCACTACGTCGTCGCCAGTCCAAATCGCACCGCCTTCAGAACCAAGCGCGGAGTTTCAATTCCCAAAACGCCACAACTTCCACTCCCCCGTCGTCGGACATTTCATCCGGCTTGTTCGTGCCAGATGTGTCACAGTCGTCCTCAAAAAAGCCTAATCGTCATGTGTTTTCATGCCATGGCCATTCTCCCATGACTCCGTGTCAAACGAGGAAGCCCTTTGTGTGCCGTAACTCCCTGGCTAGGTTCCAGTCTATGCCCACAAGGGATTGTTTTCGTTCCTCCCAATCAAGGTATTCCGGACTGATCCACGTCCACACTTGTCTTGAGGAACGCAAACCTTCGTGAAAGCGATGCGAGAAATGATTTGCTTGTCTTTTGACCTCGGTTCACCGCCTTTCGCTTATTCTTGCTCCCCACCCCACCCACCCCAAACATGTATTTATAAACACTTCTACCTGTGCTGTACCTGCTCGGACAACTTGATAGGGGACTCATTCCATTCGGCTTTCCGTCCCTCAGACATAGCCTTTACAGCTTCCTTGGCATGGTTCCTGCACCGTGGATTTGACGGACCGCGGCGCAGCACTCCGGATGCCGCCTAGCCGAAAAATAGCTTCCTATCATTCTCGGATACAGTAATACACTAAACGGAAATGGCATGATGATCCGGGTACCAGTGAAGACAGATTGTATGAGCATCACAACACCACTTCCATCGATCGGAAGGGAGTGGTGGACGAGTGAACTGGAGACCGGAGACTTCTAGTGGGAGCTCCATACCCAAGCTCCAGGAGCTGCTATGTAGCCTACTGAACCACCACCAGCCGATCGACCTACTCCTTCCGGCTCCCTCCTTCGTCCAGGTCGCCCAGATCCCACATATCCTCCCCGGGTATGCGTGTGAGTACCCAAGGCTTCATATCTCCCTGCCACTGGAAATGCGGCCGATGGTTGACGTTCTACGGAATTTGGGTTTGGTGGGGTGACCCCTCCGTCGTCGCCAGAAAACTGGGGCTCACCTTCAAACGCTCCCGGTGGGATAGTCTCGTTGCTGTAGCTAGCCAGCTGGCCCGCTGCAGAGGCTTGTCCAGAGGATCGCGATCGACCCTGGACCCACATCATCCCATGGTTCATACCATAATTTGCCAATCCAGGACTGGGCACGTTTGGCGAGTGAGGCGGCGAGTCCATCTGGAGATATGAAATCGAGGCAGGCACTTCCTGTCCATTGGAAATATCCGGACCGGGCCGTCGAGAGGCACCTTCCCCGCTTCCCGTTCCTCGTGGACGCACAGCTTGGAGGATACTCGAACTCCGTAACAACAATGGCGAAATGAGTGGCGAATCTCCTCCTGCCTTGGACTCGGGATACGGAACGTCGACGGTCGGTCGCGACGATCGACAGAGTTCATGGAGAAACTCTGCCGCAGGCGTAGCTGCAGCTCTGGACGGACCACCGTCCTCGGGCTGCTCCAGTATCTCAGGCAGCCGTGCCGTCCTCGGCTACACGCCGCGCATGAGACAAGCAAGCCGATTAGAGTTTCTCTCACAGCCGCAAAATTAGAAGACGTACCGCGTCTCCTTCTAACGGGACAGATAACGCACTGGGCTTCTTCCCTTCCCTTGTTGCCCTTCGCAAGCCATCGTACTTTTCGATGGCCACCGTCAGCATGTCGTTCACGTGCAACATGTCGTTCAGCAGCTCCTCCCGCAGAGTCTCGGCCGTCAGATGGTCGTCAGATCGCCCACCCGAAGCACTGGTCTCGGACGCCCCGTCGAGCTTTGCAAGCAGCAATTCCTGGTAACGTTCACACTGCGCACGACATTCCTGCGTGGGCATAGACAACCGCAGTCAGCCGGGCGACGAACCCAATTAGCACAACACGTACACCAAGTACACCAAGCGTCACGCCCTCCTCCAGATGCCTGGCCTTCATACTGCTCAGGGCATGCGTCAACGCCAAGGCGGTAACCCTTGCGATCTCACATTCCGCTTTGTGGGTCGCCATGAGAAGGATATTGCTTCCCAACTGGGATGCAGAAGACGTCTGCGAGGACGTCCTCGTGTCGTTGCTATTGTTGGCCCCATGATCGTCATTGCCTCTGGCTGCGGTGTGATCGGTCTGTTGTGGACGGATAGAGGTAGCTGGGGCCTCGGATTGTGACGACGAAGTATTTGACGGATGTCCACTGCCCACAGAAGGACCTGGCGTTGGCGAACCATGCCGATTACGAACAGGTGGGTCCTACACGATCAGGATAGTACATATCAGCCTCCTTCCCTCAAAGGAACAGCATTAAACCTACCTCGTTACTCCCATCCTCCTGCATCGACGACCACATTTCCTTCAACCAAGCACACTGCGTAACCGCCTCGGGAGGGATATTCGACAGATGAGCGTGCAACCCCCCAGGCACCTCCGCATTTATCAGGTCCATCACACGTATCTGGCTGTCGAAGAGGGGCGACCGCATACAGTGGTCCAAGAATTCGTCGTTCGAACTCTGCCGCGCATTATCCATCAGAATGCCCAGCAGCTACGGGCGAACTGTGTTAGTGGTGGACGGTTGAGTGGTGGAGGGACGTTCTCCAACACTCACCTTCCCTATAAGTCCTAACCGCTTGTACGGCAAAGGACTCTCTACCAAGCAATTGCTGAGATTTGAAGGTGAGTACGTCATCAGCATCGAAAACCACATCTCTCGCTCACTCGATATGCTGCTTCAAGCACTCACTCACTTCTCCGGCACCGGCGGGACTACGAGACACCTCCGTCAAGTAGAGAATCGCATCCCAATCCTCCTCGTCCGTTTCCAGAAGCGCAGCTAACGGGACGGAAGAAAGGTCGGAACGATACACCCTGCAAACTGGAGCCTCTGCACACTGACCGATCTTGCGTGCTACCTCTCCACCGCTGTGCCCGGCCGCCGAATTGCTGGGGACCGCACGATCGGTGGTGCCGCTCGTCATCCGATCCTGCCCGCCGTCGGACGATCTCATCGAATTCATGGGGATGGCGGGATATCGTATCGTCTGAAAAGCCATCGGGCGGTCTTGTGGAGCAGTACTTTCAGGTTCCTGTATCGCGGTCATCCTTCCAACCACACCCTCGTAGAAGTAGCGGAGAACAAGAGAAACGTTATCGTCATCACGTGACGTGTTTCCGCCCCACCCTGATGGACATCACGACATCACGCCGTTCGTGTTCTGCGAAGAAGAAAACACGGTTCGAGTTTGTTCTGCTAAGTCGTCTACGCCCATCCGTCGGGACATCACTACCCCATTCACGTCTTGTACAAACGACTCGACGGTGATCAGAAGTTGTGTACATGTGGTCACAACGATGCCAAGTCCACAAGCAAGTCCAACTTCTCAATATTCGTCCAATCAAATGGGATTTTGGTACGCCTCCCAGCACTACAACTTAGATACAGTACTATTGGCCATGCGGCTTATCACGCATAAATGAGTGGTAGATGCCTCTGGGAATCCTTCGACATCACCTCGAAGCTCCAGCGATACAAAGACGACCGCATGCTTGGTTCCCCAGCGGAGATGTTACACGAAAGGAATAGAAACGGTAATGCATAAGGTTGACCACCGTCGGCGTCCCGCGAGGAGTTGTGCGGGCTACATCACTGAAGACATCTCTCGTATGGATGGCATAACGCCGAGAATCCGATCCGATGCGAGGATGTCATACGTGGTACGTCTTCCCGGTGTGCGCCCATAAACAAACTCGACATGCTGCTAACCCATAATAGCCGGCCGTTTGAAATGCGATTGGCGCATTGGGTGTGTCGTGGTATCAGCGTCTAGATCTGCTTCCTTGCCGTGTCTGGGGAGAAAAGCGCCCTTTAGCCAGAACACTGCACGGTAAGACAGGGAAGCAACATACTGCAGACGAATATGGATTCTGATGCGAGCGCTTGACGTCGGCTATGACGAGACGATCAGTGGGTCTACCGGACGTATAACGACGAACTTGTACTTGCCATGGGCGAGAAGCCAACTGGACAGAGTTTGCACGTTCGTTTGAGGGCGAGATTCTCGTAGTTTCGGGAAAGGTGTTCACCGCCCCGCCCTGTGGGATCGTCTGTTGGGTCCGTGCAGCAACCATCAGTAAACTCGAGCTGAGATGCAGCGATCTCTTGTTGCTTTTTATGGTCATCCAGTCGTGCAAGAGGCGCATCCGTCGTCCAGTCGTGGTGATCGATAATGTTGGGGAGTTCAGAGGGGTTGCTACCGAGCCAGCGATAGGCCCGTTTTGGATCGGTTTGGACCGCGGAGGTGGCGTCGAGGTACCATTCTCTTGCCTTGACGTAGTGCAAAATCTATATGGAGCAACAGGGTTGTATCCCATCATCAACTCCAGGCAGAGGGGAGAAGGTGTATTCAGCTTGAACTCACCAGGTCATCAAAGGTCTTATGATGGGCGGTCCGTTCGTCGCACCGCATGCAGAGAAAGAGGCCCAGTTGAGCATTGTGATTCTCTGCTAGGGTAAACTCGCGACTCAGCCCCGCAGATTCCAAAACCCGGGACACCAAATCCGGCTGGTCTCCTGGGCAAAGGCGGCTACCATGCAGTGGACGGAGCTTGTGCTCTCCCTTTGGCTGCGGTGGGTGAAACCGAGGCACCAGAGGGAACCAACACACCACGCTGCAGGTCTCGCACCAGAACGCCGAAGTAGCTTGGGATAGTTGTTTCATCATCGCGTGTACCCGCACCTGGGTTGTTTGCGTTGGATGTACCTCCGGATGCGATTCAGAGCGGGTTTCCTGGGTGGGCCGCAAGATCGAGATCAGCTGCTGCATGCACTCCGCAGCTCGCTCGTAGAAAACGTCTTCAACGTCTCCACGAACGGCTGCGAACTGCTCCTCAGTGATGCACGGAAGGTCCCCCGCTAGCAATGCCGCAACTGCCGGGATGCAAAGGAATTCACCATCTCTGAGCCACTTGTACGAGTCGAGCCCCCACACGTCTCCGACAGACTGGCGGATGAGGTCGTGGTAGAAGGACAATAGATTCCACCGCCTGTGGTTGAAACGGCTCTGCTGATTTGACCTTTCAACGATGGCAAGGCGCCGCGCTTTTCGTTGTTGGAGAACGGGGTCCAACTTTTGCCGTAGATCTTCCCAGACTATGTGAGCCTGAGCGTGAATAGTTTGACACGGAGCCATCGAATAGGTCATCACCTTCAGCGAATAAAGGAGGTCCATCCCCTATTAGGTTCCCAAGTGCCTTGTCGTCCGGTATGTCCACGTGCTCCCAACCAAGCTCCTGTAGTTTCTCCTTCACCCTGTGTGTGTATCAGTAGCAAGCTGCCATGTATTATTAGGTTGCTCACCCTGTAATACGGGTAATGAGTCTGTTTGCGGCTGCTGTCCGTGGTGAATTGACCCTACAATTCATCCAGTAATGCATGTTAGAGGCAGTCTGACAGCACGCGATTAACGTGAGATGAGGTAGTCTCGGGAAGTATAGGAAGGGTGACGCACACGCCGAAGCATCGTTGCGCGTTCATCGCACCGTCTCCAGAACTTCTGGCGTGTGGCAACACTCTCGTCACTGTCGTCCCAAGGGAGGGCACGATAATCATTAACAAGCGCCTCGGTGTATGGGTAGTGATGACCAGACCAAGGAAGAAAGATACCGCGAGCGAATGCTGGAGGTGTGGGACATGAGTAAAACATGGAGGTAGGGAGGGAAGTTTACTGACGTCGCGGACAGGCAGATACACGGAGGACATGCTTCGCATCTGGGATTCGAGCTTTGATAGCGGTTTCTGTAAATATACTGACTTGGGGGTTAGGCGGAGTACGTTATGGAGGAAATAACCGTCATACTTCTTCCTGTAGCAGTTTGCACAGTATCTGACGCGGAAGAAGAAATGATATTTGGACCCTGCCTTGCTGCATTTCTAATGCGCCAGTTGTGTGAATGTTTGTTAGGTCCATGAGGCGTCCGAAGCTCACATAACAATCCGTCCCATAGAGCAGATATGCGTACTGCATCTCATTCAGATCGGGCGGACACGCCGGTATGTCTTGGATTTTGGTCAAAGAGGCTTGCCAATAACGTCTGCAAGTCTTGGATGTGAGGACATGTCGGAATCGACGGTTGATCAGGCATAGGTTTCTCAGATCCCCCAAAGCGAGATCTTCACAGATCTGGAATATAGGCAATACAATCGGCCTCAGTACGGTAATTCATGTGATATGCTCACCTGGAGGAATATCTCTACTGGGATCGTTTCAAAGTATCGCACCGAGGTGACGTCGCCCGCACCGCCGGGTTTGGATGCAGAGGTACCAATAGCATTCTCTCGACATTTCCGTTTCCGGGGTGAGGGGGCTGGAAGAGGAGATTGATGAACTACTAGTGCTCCAGTACTGACACGGCCAGCGTACCTTTTGGGACATTGTGGGGAACCTTGGAATCGCTGCCTGATTTCCCCGTCACACCGCTACTGCGAGTCGTCACCATATTGTATGGGGACTGTATCGTTCGGATTAGTCGAGAGTTATAGTTGGTGGGGAGTAGCCTCTTGACTCGAGTGATTCGTCGGCTCCGATTCTTGCATCGTGGAAGGGATGTGGGATGTGAGGAGTCCGCGTTGTAAATAGACCGGCGAGCGGAGACCTCAGAAAGCTTGCAGGTCACACAACATCCCTGTCGAACTGGTGCCAAAAAATGCCGCACGTCCCATGCCGTGGCGGGCCTGGCTGTTGATAAGATAAAGAAGGAGGAGTTCGATTTGCCAGGTAAATGGAGGGCAAAGGGTACATAGCGTTGGAAGCAACGGCAGGTCGAGGGTCCATCTTCCCTCAGATAGCATCCCGGCACTCGCGTCTCATACGCCCCACGGCGTGCTTCGAGTGGTAAGGTTGAAACGAGCGGCAGTTGGTGGTCATGTATATACAGAAGACGTAGAAAACCGACGGTACAAGAGCAGCAGGGGTGTTGGAGGGGCGGCAGGAACGGGGGTCCCAGGAGCCTCCAAACAAAATCGAAAGAGGGAAAGGCCTTGACAAGCAAGGAGAAAGTCTTTAAATGCGTCAATGGGTCGAGAGATGGCCTTTCTTGTGACAACGATCTCATTTTGTCTAAGTGTGATATCACAGATGAGGCTTACTAAAACGACGGACCGCACCAGAAAACTTGACGCATCCATTGAAACGGTTATTAACTAGGAAACACTGAAAAGTTCTGGTGTTTGATCGTGGACAAAGTGCTCGACTTTGGCGAGTTTGCTGCACCAAGTATCCAGCCTGTCCGCCAACTGCTGTATCTGGTTTCTTGACAAGACGCGAGGCTGGACCCAAGTGATGGATGCCTTCTGGTCGACTTGGTCTAGCGTACCGCGTATTAATTTCAAGCTACACAAAGAAAATACTAAGACGATTTCATCGGTCGAAGAATTGTAAGCGTACCTTAGAGCCTTCATCACTAAATGTTCGACTTCGTCAATTGGTAACCGGGTCTCCTCCGCGATGGTTTGGAAAGACATTGTCCGTTGTTCCGCGCTGCGTTTTGAAACTGACTCGATGAGAGCCATTAAGCAGATCTTTTGTCGGAGGAACGGTGTACTGGCTGCTAATATTGGCTACAGAACGCGATCGAGTTATGAGCGGTGCGTCTAATCGACTCAGTAGATCGCACGATTTACCTCTTGTGGGAGGAGTGGGCCGAGGCTTTCAAATCTTCCGATATTCCCTTCGTTGAATGTGAATAGCACGTCCTTGATCCAGCTATGCCGGGTGTTATCCAGGGAGTCGAGGATGGGGTGCATCAACTGGAAGGCAAAATGAGTTTAGGACCTTACCAATACTAGGAAAGGAGCTTACAAGTTCACCAAAGTTGTAAATGGTGTCACCTAGGAGTGCTGAGACGCCGAGATCGTGTGCTCGCGTGAGGCGGTCTTCTGGGGTGATGTCGGTTTCGGGGTTGACGCAGGCAAGATAGAGAAGAGAGTTTTTATAGTAGGGTACGTAGTCGGCCTTCGCCTATTGAACTGCAGGTCAAAATGAGGTATGGAGGATGGTGGAGGGTGTGGCACCTTATAAAAGTCTGCTGCAACGCCATAATACGCGGCGCTGACGTTGGGTTCTACGCCATCCAAATCGTCTAGTACTTTCTGGCATTCGTCTATGTCTTTCTTGGTACCACTGATGTCTCCGAAGACGAGTTTGGCATGGGCAAGCGATGCAAGGGCCAACACATATGCAGGTGCAGAGACAGTCTTGTCCACTCGCGACAGGAGCGAGGACAAGAATGATAGGATATCGTTCGGGTCTATTCACGGGTGTATAGTTCAATTAATAGCATGATATTTATTGAGCTCAGGTAGGAAACGAACCTGATAACTGACGGCTGACTTTGACACCGATTTCAACCACTTTGAGTGAATTGAGCTTGTTCTCAAAGCTCTGAATGAATTTGTTAAACAAGTCAACTTGGTATGGTGCGGATGATGGGATGGTTATGAATTCAAATATGGAAAGGGTGAGTTGGTGCCATAACCTAGTGCACGTTTCTCGTCAATGGTAGTGTCGTGAGCATCTGGCATGGCTGGACTTACTTTCGGGAATGAAGTTTGCCAAAGTTCTCAACGTAAGGCTTAAGTTCTTGGGGCACGGAGGACGCAAGGGAGGTGAGGTACAGGTCGACTTCGATGTCCATTGTCGCGTCGTAGTATCCAGGATGAAGAGGATCGAGGACGCGACGCGCGTCCAGTAGGGTGTAGACGTCCTCCGTCTTATCTCCGTCGCACCCTTTCGACGGTTCTCTCCTTCGGGCTATCCAACAATATACCTCACGAGATACCCATACTTACGTATCACCACACAGCCCTTGTCTAGATGGATCCACTATGAACGTTAAACGCCAAGCCTTACTTAGAACGTAATGGGAAAGCGGCAACTTGATGTCTCCGGAGTCGAAATCTGGCCCTTTCCGCTCCATGTGTGACCTTCCGACGAACATCCATTTCACTTCCAGCCTCCTCGGAACCTCGCATCCTCAGTACTTGGCTAAGTATCGATCGACTGTTACTCAGGCGATGGGTGCTTCTATGCGCCATATGCAACCTCCCTGAAGCTAAATTCACACCCACGATCCTCAAGGACCGCTACCTTCGCCGTCTTACTCTACGACAATATCGGAAGCATCCTTCTCTTTGTCAAGAACATGTATGGCCGGACAACAACAAGGAGTGAGGCATCTCTCGTCGTGTTCTAACGAACCCAAACCTTCATCTGGAACACTGCGCGCGCGTCTCAGCCTTACGTGACATCCGGACTCTTGACTGTACTCTTTCTGACACTGGTCTACGGCATCTGAAAGCCGTTGAAGACATGTTGCACATACTGCACACGTTCGTCGGCCCCCTCGTAGGCCACCCACGGCAAGTAGATCTACCCGCCGATTCAATACGCAACAGTACCGCATCGTCGGTTTGTGCGTTCATTCTGATGCTCCCTTGGTATCTCTCTGAATTGTTGTGCGCGGAGCCCTCCCGAAGGTTCTCATCTTCCATATGGACTTCGCTATTCAGGCACCTTACCAGCTCGGAACGTAGCTATAAGAGACGCAATACCTCTCAGAGGTAGTGCAAGGCCACCTCGACCTTTCTCTCGTTTACACCCATCCGCTCTTTATCCACTATGATCCTACCGACCGTAGCCCTTCTTTTGCTCTGCAATACCTCCCTTGCGGCACCCACTCAACGAGGTCAAGCGTCGCCAGTGAACAAAGGCCTTGTGGCCATTGGTATCGTTCCTGCTAATGCCCGGGACACGACGGGAACCACAATCGGTGGCATCGTACGTGCTCCTTACCATTTCGATAAAGTTGGAATTCTCATTGCAAGTGGAATGTAGGGCTCTGCCATTGCTCTCAAGAGGGGAACATTCCGCAAGACGTCCGGCGGCACCTACACAGGCACTCTCATCGTCCAACCTGACCGGGGATACAAGTTGAGCCAACTCATGGCTTCACATGCAGCGCGACCATTAACGTGATCATTCGTATCTAGTGTCGATAACACGGTCGATTTCCAGGGTCGTCAGCACGAGTTCAACTTCAACTTCAAGCCTTACTACGGCGCGGTCAACTTGTCGTACGCCGATGCACAGAAGACGTTGAAGCTGACGTATAAGCGAACCTTACTATACACCGAACGATTTGGGAAGCACACGACCGGTCTTGATCCCCTGGACGTCCGCCCTAAGACCAAGAAAGACCCAATTATACCGGTACCATCTGTCAAGAACAAGAACAACCTGTCCATCGACGCGGAGAGCCTTGTTCTCGACTCTGACGGAAGGTTGGTGTTCCATACTTCCCCTGGTGAAGCGACCACTGTGGCTGAGGCGATCGTTCAGTTTCTGGGTTGGTGATGAGTATGGTGGTAAGCTCACGAGACTCCTATCTCCTGTCTTTATCGACAATGTGTTCATGCGCGGCCCTGTAATAGCCTATGTCTACAAATTCGATCGCCATGGAGACTTGCAGCAAGTGATTCAACCACCTCAGGCTGTGGTCCCGTACCTCGCCGGCAAAGTCAACTTTACCTCGGCAACCAACCCCGATACAGGCCGTACTCCTAACCAAGGCATGGGACCATGCCATCTGGCCGCTGCCCCACTCACATATTGACTACTCCATTACACCATTTAGGTTTTGAGGGGTTGACCGCCTCGCCAGACGGGAAGAAACTGTATGCCATGCTACAATCCGCCTTGATTCAGGATGGTGGTGACAAGGACGTGAGTGTTAAGGCCCTTTCGCCCTTCTCGGTCAGTTCTTGAGACATTCATGCAGAAAACGAGCCGTTATGCTCGTCTCCTGGAGTACAACGTGGCAGGCTGGACTCCGAAGCTCACCAGAGAATGGGTTGTTCCTCTTCCTCAAACCGACAAGGGGAAGACTCTTGCTCAGAGCGAAATTCACTACCTCGACGGAAAGAAATTCCTTGTTCTCTCTCGAGATGGTCATGGTAACGGGGACGATGAGAGCACCTCTGCATACAAGTAAGACGCACTCGCGTTCCGGAACCAGCTGATTGTAACTCACGAAACCTTTAGGTCTGTCGACATCTTGGACATCTCCAGGGCCACTGACATCCACGGCACGTCTTACGACCAGTCCACCCCTGTGTCTCCCGGAGGCGTGCTCGCGGCCGGTGTCACTCCTGCCGAATACACACAGTTCGTGTCTTTGATCGACAACAACCAGCTTGGCCGCTTTGGACTACACAATGGTAATTCGTCTGACCTCTATGTCCAGCTATACCTCTAGTTAACCCCCTCTGATTCGCAGGCGGTGCATTCGACGACACCCTCATCGCCGCCAAGTGGGAATCCTTGGCTCTTGCACCCGTCTTCGATCCGCGCTACCCTCATGACTATTTCCTCTTTGTCGGAGCGGATAACGATTTCAACACCCTTGACGGTACGATGGTTGGGGAACCGTACTCGACCTCGTACGGTCGCGACGTCCAGAATCAATTCATGGTGTATCGTGTCACTCTTCCCACTGTCCCTAACGGTTCTGTTGCCCACTCGATTGGGATTTAGGTTGATGTAGATGTACATCCATCATTGGGGTGATACACGAGAACCCGAATACCATTAGCACGGCTGTTCTTTCACGAGTGACGGGATACGGGATCCGCTGAGAAGCGTCTAGCAATGAACTATTCTCTCATCCTCCACGCGGCAGCCAGGCTTTGAAGTCGGAGGGCCGCCGACACCAAGTAGAACCCATAGACCCTTTGTTTAACTCGGAGTTACGCGGCAACACCACGCCACAACAGAACAGCTTCCACACCGACTGCCCCCACCCGTCAAAGAACATATCACCGAGAGGCGATATCATTACGGCACTCTGCGCGTTTGAAGTGTAGAAAGATCAACCATCACATCATCCATCTAGATCATGGAGCTGGGCACCATTGCAACAGCTCAAGGATTGAATTCGTTGACTCCCCAACCAGTCGTTGGTTAATTCGGCCTTCAATACTACAAGATTTTTCAGAGTATTTTGGGTGCTCTCGAATGGCGTGTGCTTTGTACTTGCATCTACGTGCAGGGACTAACATCACCATCAGAAAACCCTCAGGCCGGAGTGATTTTGATGAGGACACCCCTCAATGTTGACACTGGTCTTATAAATCTCCTCTCTTGGGTTGGTTTTGGTCATCATACTGGCAATGATGCCATCGACACTCTGTCACTCGGAGTCCTCCTGCCATCATTCAAAATAATTCCACCCCATATAAGAACGGCGTGGTCGTGATTGCTTGATGACGTGGCCTTCCTTCGTATTAATGCTCCTCAAGTCTGCGTATACCTGGGTCCTCCTCATTGTCGCGGTAAATGCCGTCCCGTCTCCCCACAAAGACGGAAAACAAGGCGAACATGTGAGGGGGGCTGTCAACAAGGGACTTGTCGCAATTGGCATTGTACCAGCTACTGCTCGAGATGATACTGGGATCACGATTGGTGGCCTTGTGAGTGGGTTTGTTACCTCGTCGATACAAGCCATTGACAGTCCAATGTTTACCTCCCTTCTTTCAGGGTTCCGCCATCGCGTTCAAGCTAGGTACCTTCCGAAAGCACCACGACGGTCATTATACCGGAACTCTGGTTTCACAACCGGACAGAGGGTGGAAGTACGTTATGACTTTACTTGTCTGTCTTGCTTCATTCTTATGATAGGATTGCAGCGTGATAAGTACTGTGAACTACCAGGCGCGACAGCACGATTTCAAGTTCAGATTGACACCATACTACGGTCATGCAAACCTCTCGTACGAGAATGCCAAGAAAACATTCATTTTGGACTATAAGCGGACCTTATTGTATACCGATCGCTCTGACAAGCCTACTACCGGACTCAATCCAGAGGGCGTTCGACCTGCCACGAAGCACGACCCGCCCCTTCCTATTCCATCGCCCAACGATAGTAGGCTTACTATTGATGCCGAAGGGCTGGTTTTGAACCATGATGGAAGGTCCGTACGCTTTGAAAGGCTCAGAGATCAATGCTGAACTTCAACATTTCCTTTCCAGTTTTTGGACCAGTGATGAGTACGGAGGCACGTCTTTCCTGTCGTCTATCCGGTCACCTAAGTCTGATTGTTCGATTGTCGTCGGCAGCGTACATCTATAAGTTCAGTCCTCAAGGCAAGTTGAGAAAGGTAATACAACCCCCCAAGTCTGTCTTGCCCTACGACGACGGCAAGCTGAACTTTACCGGCGACGCTAATCCCCAGACTGGACGCGCTGGAAACCAAGGTTGGTTCTTCCACGCCTTTCGGGGTAACTCGACCACTTACGGTGTTGTATCAGGTTTTGAGGCCTTGACTGCTTCTCCTGATGGAAAGAGGTTGTATGCCATGTTGCAAACCGCAACAATGCAAGACGGAGGAGCAAATTTCGTAAGCAAAGCTTCCTACTCTCGGTATGACCAAATATTGAACCTCCCTGTTTGGTATGCCAGACTACTGACAGGTACACGCGCCTCTTCGAATGGGACGTCGATTGCACCTCTCCGAAACTTGTTGGTGAATGGGTGGTGCCATTACCACTCGCCAGCAATGGGAATGTCTACCCCCAAAGTGATATCCACTACCTCGATGGAAAGAGGTTCCTTGTCCTCGCACGCGATGGCAGTGGCAACGGCGCCACACAAAGCCTCTCGGGGTACAAGTACGTATTGGTCTTCGTTATGCAGTCACCGCACTGACACCTTTTAACGCGAAGGTCCGTTGACATCTTCGACATTGAACATGCAACTGATATCCATAAATCCAAATACAATTGGCTCACTCCGATGGCACCGAAAGGAGTCCTTTCTCCGAAGGTCGTTCCGGCGACCTACAAGCATTTCTTGTCTTTGGTCGACAACAAACAATTGAATAGGTTCGGTCTTCACAACGGTGCGCTTGATACATATCGGTGCCTAAGGATGTACACTCACCTAAAGCTCAGGTGGTCCGTTCGACGAGACGCTCATCGACGCCAAGTGGGAGTCCACAGCTCTTGCACCGGTGCTGGATCCTCATCACCCCGATGACTACTTCCTCTTCGTCGCGTCCGATAACGACTTTATTACTGTGGATGGAATGATGCCCGGTGAACCTTACTCGGATCCCTACGGCTCAAATGTCAACTCTCAATTCCTCGTTTACCGCGTCACCCTGCCGAGCGTTCCCCGGGGTTCAGTCGCTCGTGCGATTGGTATTCATAATTAGCTTTCCTACACCCTCCACGTACTTACACTATATATCACTCCATAATTTGCTTGTGAGCCGTAGTTGAAGGCTTCCAGAGTCGTAGATCCACGCAGCGAGACTTGGCACGCGTACGGCCTGGTGTTGTGCGTTGTTCTGACTGAGTCACGTGGTACAGGGGTGGTTTGTTTGCCGCGTCAACGGACAAACGCCTCAACCTCGCCGACAACTACACCACCCCCTTTAGTGTTCCCTTTCCCCTCCCGACTCGACTTATATGAAGCCAAGTCGTCTTCCTACACGTATACCGGCCCCATCCAACATATCGAACGCGAGAAAGATGTATGTCCGCTTCTCGTCGACAAATTTCTGGCTCACGCGTTTGTTAATTATCCAGGATGTTAGAGGCGTCCGGTTCAATGATTGTGAAGAAAGGTACGCTTCCTGCTTCTACTGCAAGTCTTCAATAATGAGCTCATTCTTTAGAAATGGCCCCAGATGATCGGATGCCGGGGACGTTGATGACATCCACCATGGGACTTTTCCAGTCCGTCCTTCAAGCCTCGGGCCTTACCTCCGCCGTCGCTGACCTTCAGCAAGAAAATCTTCAACTTCGAAACCAAGTTCATATGCACGAAGAGCTCTGTGAAGCCTACGAGGCCGAACTCACGGCACAACAAACTCTTGTCGAAAGTTTGACGGACGAAGTGGATCGGTTGGAGCGCAAAGATCTTCAGTTCCGGCAGCATTTGGTTAGGAGAGAGGAGCGATCTTCCCGGCGTCACCAGCAGTTTGACATTTTGGAATCGGCCTTTAACTCTCTTCAACAATTTATCAACCAGAACCCCCCATCCGTTAGCGGTTATTCTACCGAACCAAGGGGTCATATAGCGATTATTGACGAAAGTGTTCCCGACCTAATGCTCATGGACTCTCGCCACGCCTCTGCGTCGAACCTTCGTCATGACGACATCCAGAACAACCGTTCCCTCATTGTCGGCGAATGGAAACAGGCTGGTCACAGCTGGAGACGACCACGATCCCCGGGTGTGGTATTCGATAACAAACCCATCTGTGCTTCATGTCATCGCGATATGAACCGATCGACGACGGAACTTGATAGATCTAACCAGAGTCGTGTGAGTACATACCATCTCGGCTTTCTTCTCCTGCTGAGGCTTTACTTGCCTCACGGAAGACTCTGTCCATCGCCAACGAGTCCAGCATCAAGGCATCTCGGTCTGTACCTACGAAAGATTCTCAACAAGACCGCTCTGAATTGGTGATGAAGGACCAAGAGATTATCAACTTGCAACTCGATCTCGAGGAACTTCGACAACGACTTCAGGAACAAGAGTCTTTTTACGAGGATCAATTAGAGCAGGAGCGAAGATCGCTGCGGGAGGCGGAGAAGCGAAGGAATGGCCTCGAGCAGGAGGTGGAAAGCTTGAGGAAGGAGGTGGCTAGCGAAAAGGCTACCAGCGCTGAGTTGACGCGACGTGTGCAGTCTCTAGAGGGCGAACTATCGACGTCGAGAGGAAGAATCCATGATTTGGAACGCGGGAGTGCCGCGCTGGACCTGCAACTGGCTCGCTGCAAGAAGCAGGTGGAAGCGGAGCAGGAAGATAAGGAGGGTTTGAACATTGCCCTCAGCGCGAAGCAACAAGAACTCGATCTGGTTGGTTACCTCATGTTTTCTCTCGTCATTTTCTGATCATACATTTTTGCATGTAGCTGAAGCGGACTATTGCTAAATCTAAGCGAGAAGAACCGTTATCGCGGCCTTCAATCGCCATGGGCGATGTTCTACCACCAAGTGCTCGACCTTCTCTTTCCAGTGCTCGGCCCCGCTTAGTACCGAAGATGCGTCGGGGATCCTCGTCATCGTTGGCAGGAGCCGACGTGGGTGGATCGTCCGAGGGCGAGGGACATATGCCTTCCCGGCCTACCCTTCAAAGCCTGAGCGAAGCACTGAGCAAGTATTCCGGTGCCATCAACTTACCCCCGGCCAGACGACGACAGCCTGTCTACCAGCCCTCGCATTTCCCGGACCCGAATCCACTGCTTCCCAATGTCCCCACTGACCCCCCACTCAAGAAATACGGAAACCCTCGACCGATCCCTCTGATGGACAGACACAATGAACTTGCTGTGCCTACATCTCTGGATTGATTGTATATTTTCCTGGTGCGTTTTTCTTTGCACTATCTCTTTTTCGGCATTGACGACATTGCGACGCAGGACATTTTTCTGCCTCTATTATTATTATTTCCTGTCGCACTGCGCTGTCAAATACATCACGCATAGTACATAACAATGTCGCCTGTTGGACGGTGAAGATTCCAATGCGCTGTCATGTCTCTACGGCGACGAAGTGGGTTATTGTACGCATGTCTAAGACGTTAGTTGGCAAGTCCTCTGGCTGTGCTCTTTGCTTTCGATTCAGCCACTCACCAACTCAGGGGCTTCTCCGATACGATACGGCGTTGACGCTTTGACCCCTCAGCGATCCGAATCCCCCACCCCAGTGCATCTGTCCCACAGTATTTACGTCAGATATTGTCTGGAATGCCGAAGCTTCCCTCCCTTACGTTTCTATTTTGACTGATCTGCTCCCTCCCACTCTCTTTGCTATACGAGGCTCTTGAGAAACCGCAACCACACTCGCCATGGATAATGCCCAAGGAAACGTCTGCGGCGAGGCCTAGCTATTTCGGAGACACGTTTGTGTGATCACCAGAGAACGGCAAGTACACGCAAGTCATAACCAGGGAATTCCCGATGTATCGTGCGCTTGGGGATATGTTTACGGATGAAGGAACCGGGAAGACGTACATGTTCGGTGGATGTAAGCAATGAAGTCCAAAGTCTCCCAAGGACCCTTTACTGACCAAGTCCGTACGATACAGATACGAACATCGAGCACACACCATCCAGTCGCAGTAATATATTGCAGAGCTTCAACGACATCTGGGAGCTCTGTGTAGATCTTCCTGGAAGAAAAGGCAGCTTTAAAGAGTCCGATTTCGATATGGATCCGAGGCTATGCAAGCTTGGGCCGTGGAGGAGGTGCTTCAAGTTCGAGAGCATCGGAAAGTGGACTGAATGTGCTGGAAGTTGCAGGAACACGGAGAACGCTGCAGCATTTTGTAGCCAGGAGTGTCGAAAGGAAGCCTGGAAGGAGCATAAAACGTTGAACGGGTGCGGGAAGCTATGAGCCTCAACCGATTCCTCTGACGGACAGATACAACGAACATGCTGTACTTACCTCTCCGGGTTGGCTGTATATTTCCCAGGTAGTGCTTTCCTTTGCAAAGTCTCGTTGATCTCGGCACTAACGACGCTACGATGTAGGGCTTTTCTTCCCTATACATGCTCATTCTTTTTACGCACACTCTTTCAGTATCTCAACGGATAGCACATGTTGTTTCCTCTGGATTAAGTTGCTCAGTTGCTCACCAGTTCAGGCGTTCCTATGGATGCAGTGTCGACGCTTTACCCTCAGCCATCGGAAGCTTCCTTCTCTCTCCTCACCCCAACGCGTCTTTATCACAGTGCTCACATCAGACATGGTCCGTAATACAATTTTCGCAGACGATACCGATCAACGGAAGCAGATATTGCAAAAAATCGCGATCACGTGTTGTCCTTGACTGTCGTCATCACGTCAAAAGCGCAAGCTTACCTCCCCGAACGTTTCTGTCTGAACTGATCCGCTCTCTCCCATCCGCTTTTTCACACGAAGCTCTTGAGCAGCCATCATCACACCGCCCACTTGTTTGACGACCTTTGCACTCCTACTGGTGCTGGAGTAGCACCACACCGTGCTGGTTTTCTTGGATAGTATCATCTCTGGTATGTACCAACCAAGTGCTCCTATTTCTTAGACAGCTCTCAACGTTACCTTACCGGTTTTGTAGCTACCGCCTCTTACAATTTCGCCCAGGCGAAGTAACACCCGCTAAAAAGATGCCGACCCTTTTCCCCAAAAACGTGAAAAAAGGTGACCGTGGTCGAGAAGCGTTCATGGACAGCATGCAAGCCGCCATGCAGCAACGGAGCGCGCAACTCAACTATGCGACTGGTCCCGACGGTCTCCCCGCCAACCTCAATCACGAACGTCCCATGAAACTGGAAGACGCCAAGTCCCGATACAAGCCATGGGTGACAGAAGGGTATGAGATGAAGTTTGTTCTCAAGGACGAAGTCGGGTATAAGAAACTTATGGATGCCGTGGCGGCGACTCTGGGGGCGCCATCAGTGACGGTTGTCAATGTTAGTGTGTGGAAGGAGAGGGGGAGCAAGTTGTGGAAGGAGGGGAAGTGGAAAGACGCCCGATGGGCGTTTTGGGAGGCGATGAGGGCGGGTTTGGGTTTGGGTGAAGGAGAGCCCGCGCCCAGTCGGTCCGCGTGTATCAAGGGGATTACGGTGGTGGAGTGGGAGGCGTTTTGCGACCTTGTGGCGTGTGCAAATAATATTGCGCAGTCGTACGTCCAGGAAGGTAACCAAGGTTTGGTGAGTGTGTCATCAGCCGCGTTTTGCGCCTTTGGAGCTCATTTTTGGGTGGCGTTTCGGTAGGCTCTTGATTGGTTGGATGAAGTCCATTGTATGTATGATTCGTATGGAATGAAGAAGCTGATCGACAGTGGTATGCCTGCATATCGTAAGTGCTGGACTGCCTCTGTTCATTCGGCCCTTGGCGCTGACATATTTTGGCTGTCAGCTTGGAAGGATTTCAATATAAACTGCGAGGAGTTCGTGTCTGTGAGTTGATATCTTGTTCAAGGGGCGTTTCTTGACGTAATAAGCAGTTACGGCTCAAGGCCCATGTCCGCCAGTCCATCATTTACAAGTCCCTCGGGAATACCGCGGCAGCATATTCCGCTGCCATGCAGGGACTTCAATGGGGTACGTCTATCATCCCGACCAGTTCCGAGTCCCAATTTCCGGCCATCGAAGAGCTCCGGAGCAAGTGCGTGAGCGACGCGAGAGTCCTGGGGTCCAAGAGGCACCCTGCTCCGGTTGACGTCGCGTCGATACAAGTTACGGAGCCGGAACTGCAAGTTCGGGGTGTCTGGAAGAAGTTGAGAGTAGGCGGTGGGGCGGCGCCCGTGTCGAGGCTTGGGCACTCGAGCGTGGTTTGGAAGGGTGAGTCGTCGTTAGCCATACACCTGATACGCAGCCTCGCTGATACCTTGGGGAATAGGGAAATACTATGTATTTGGAGGGGAGCATGGCAGCGGCAAGACGCATTCTGACGGTTGGGTATTGGACCTTCGACAAACCGAAGCGGGGTGGCGTCGCGTGCCAGGACCTCCAGGGGTACGGTACCTCACTTATTGCCCACTGGCCCAACACCAAGGGAAGGCCTACCTATTCCTTGGCCGAGAAATCATGCCAGTATTCGATCTCGTGACCGAGAAATGGTCTCAAGTCTCGACAAAGTTCGGTGACGGGACGCGATGGAAGGATGTCTTTCCTCGCGACGAGCTTGGAAGCCATGCCGTAGGAGTTTACAAGGATACACTTTACGTCTTTGGTGGAAGGGATCCAGATACGCTCCTCGGTCGAAACATCTTGATGGCGTTGAACTTGAAGACGTTCAAGTGGAGGATGGTCTCGGGGACGGTTCGGCTCCACCCTGACATCTCGCTTCCCTGCGTCCGCGAGCACCCAGCGTCGTGGATCATTGGGCAGAAGATGTATGTGGCGTTTGGAGATGCGAGTCGCTCTTCCGCGATTCTGTCGCCGAATGGTGAACAAGGCGCCTCCACCGACTTCTCCTATCAGGACCTCTGGTCCTACGATATGGAGGAGGGCGTTTGGACCAAGGAAAGGGCGCTCGGAAACGTCCCGTGTCCTCGAACCGAATTGGGTTGTATGTTCAACTCGGTATGGAATCGGGTGGTGTTCTTTGGAGGGTACTCGTCGTCGTTGGTGTTTGTGGAACCACTTGCGACGAGTGGGTTTGGCTTTAACTATTTCGGGGACACATTTGTGTGGTCACCGGAGAATGGCAAGTTCGCGCAGGTTATAACAAGGGGGTTCCCGACGTATCGCGCACTTGGAAACATGTTTACGGATGAAGGGACCGGGAGGACATATATGTTTGGTGGATGTAAGTCATAGTTTGAAAGCCTTCCCGATGATCGTTTACTGACCAAATTCATGCGTTGCAGACACAAATACAGATTTCACGCCATCCAGTCGAAGCACTACAGCACAGTCATTCAACGACCTCTGGGAGCTATGCATAGACATTCCTGGGAAAAGTGATTTTAAGGAGTCCGATTTCGAGGTTGACCCGAGGCTGTCTAGACTTGGGCCTTGGAGAAGGTGCTTCAAGTGTGAGAGCGTCGGAAGGTGGGCCGTATGTGCCGGGAGCTGCAAGAGTACGGAGAAATCTGCAGCATTTTGCAGTCGGGAGTGTCAAGTGGGGGCTTGGAAGGAGCATAAAACGTTGAGTGGGTGCAGGAAGGTGTAACGGATGTCACGTGAGAGCATCCGAAGTCCAAGGTTTGCTTAACGACGCCTATCCCTGCTTTTATGAATTACAGTTATCAGTTGAACGATTGACAGTTTGAAGCTTTCTTTGGTTCTAGTTCCAAGTCTGATGGACTAACGGACCACCGGGTGGTCCTCAGCGAAGGGATTGTCTCCTCCAAGTGGATTGAAACTTGACAGTCTTACGTGTGCTTTCGAGGTTGGGCCCTCCACGCTAAGGACTCTGAGCTCCGAGAAGAGCATGACGTGTGTGGAAGTACGGTGATTGGGAACAGCCGTTGTTGGTTGGCGGTCCTCAACCTTTCGCCCAAAGGGGGGCACCGTGCCCATGTAGCCCAAAGAACCCGTCCATGCGGATCCGCCTGAGAAGCCCCGGAGTCAATCCCGTCGAAAGACTCTAAATACCGTTGTCACCTCAAGGGTCTTCGGTTCCGGCAGTCGAATTGCAAATGCCCAATCGAGAAACCCGGGTTGACATTATGGGTCGTTGTCTTCTGTGGACGGACTGGACGGATGGATCTCGACGAGTCAGTGACGTTTGTCGCGTAGGGGTGCATCGAGCAGGCACTCTGGAGTTGGCTGCATGTGCTCTGAAACGGTCATGTTGCGTGTCGGTCGGCTCGTTGAGGGGAGGCTAGCAATTGTTCCAACGGCTCCGTGTGGGCTTCGCGTGTTTGGGTCATATACCGTTGTGAATTGTCTGTGTGAGAAGAACTCGCCCGTATCGAAATTTCAATTTCAACGTCCAACGGCCCCCGACGTACGACGCGCGTCTCTGTCAACAGCGAACGCCATGGATGGCCTACGACTCGAAGGAGTCGGACAGACCGTGCTACAGACATTCTTTGCGTGCGTTTTCTGTGCTGTTGGTGGCCAGGGAAAGGTTACTGAACGTTTCGAACAGCCAAGGCAATAGTGTGTTGAACGATACGACCGTAATGACAACGCTCGAACGCGTTTATAAATCGACCGAGTCAGTGGTGAATCTCATAGGCGTGTCGTATCGGTGAAGCTGACCTCCCATCCATTTCCCCCGCGCCAGTGCCCTCCTACGCTCCAGTGCCCTCCTACCATTCTATTTCACCCTTCTATCTATCCTCCTTCTTCTCATCCATACTCTAACTCTCCTCCCGCCAATCAAACGCCTTCTCCGCACGCCAAAGGACCGGTCCGCAACAGCCGACGCTCCCCCCGTCGTAATCGTCCCTTCCACCTTCAAAGGCGAAGTTAAGGAGCATATCGACAGGAGAGGCGGTTTAGGTGTTTTTGTGGGCAACTTGTTGAGATTGGTAGTATGCTTGGCATTGCTGGGGTTGACGGTATATGCCGCGATCGAGGCGCCGGGCCCAGAGAAGAAAGGAATGTCGGATGAAGGTATCCAAGCGCAGGGGGGGTTGAAGAAAAAAGGGAAGAAGAAACACAGAAATCGTAGACCAGGCGAGGAATGGTTTAGCCTTGAAGAGTGGGTTGAGATCGCCCAATGTGGTGTTTACGTGAGTCTATCGTCCTCGCTCGCTTTCTTTTTCAAGCTGACTGTGTGTACTTATCCTACGTGTATAGCTTTACACGTCTTTCTTGGCTCTCCTCACCCTTGTCGCACGCCCACGCGCGATCAGCATTGTCTCCAAGCACCTCACCACCTTGCTTTTGCTCGCGTTTGGTATATGGGCATACCGCGACCTGTATCCGCTCGCAACATTTACACTGAAGCCCATGGATGGCGATGGTGGATGGTTGACGTGGGTCAGGATTGGACTGTTGGGTCTAGCGGGTGCAGTAATTCCTGTATTCACGCCTTACCGATTCATCCCCGTCGATCCACTAGTGAGTGAAGGTGTGGTAGTTCACCTTCCTAGCAATGCTCACACCCCGTACGCCGTTTTAGCATCCACTCCCACCAAATCCTGAGCAGACTGCTTCCCCCGCGTCGTTCATAATGTTCACCTGGCTCGAACCCGTCATTAAGAAGGCCTACAGCGTCTCGCACTTACCGTACGAGGAATTACCCCCGTTGGCGGATTACGACCATGCGGACCATTTGGTTAAACAAGCGTTCCCCCATGTGGATCCATTCCTGAAGAAGGCGAAGGGAAGGCATATCTTCTTTGGGCTTATGTCCCTGTATCGTGGGTTTATTGCTTCTTTCGGACGATTATCGAGCAAGACTGATGAATGGACACCCTCGGTCAATAGGATGGCATTATATCCAAATGGCAATTCTCCTCACCGCCAAGGTTATCTTCGACGTTGCAGGACCGTTCACTCTAAACAAGCTCCTCCTATATCTAGAAACCGGTGGAGAAGGAGCAACGGTCCGACCTTGGGTCTGGTGTCTCGCACTCTTCGTCGTCCCTCTCGCCGGATCCTGGTCCATCCAAGGCTACGTCTTTATCACCACTCGACTAGTGGTTCGCACCGAAGGGCTCATCACACAACTGATCTTCGAACATTCGCTGAGAATTCGTATGAAGGACGACCTTCCGACGCCGGGCACGTCGACCGTCACATCCGTTGCCACGACCCCAAGAATGGGACCTCAGGAGTCCCCGGAGGAGGGTGGAGAAGCTTACGGAAGTGAAGATACCCTGCAGGAGGGCAGGTCGGAGAGAGGGAAGGGGAAGGATGCTTCCACGGCCACTGATACGGCCGCAAGTACCAGTACCGCCGCTGCGTCTGCAATCCCCACGAGTGGAGCTGCGCCTGACAAAAAGGACGAAGGAGGGCACGGAGCAAATCTTGTAGGAAAGATTAACAACCTTGTCAGTACGGACTTGGGGAATCTCGTTGATGGTATGCTCGTCTGCCAATCCCCAGCTCAGAACACTGACTCCGCTTCGTAGGACGTGACTTTTTGTTCCTTCTTATATGGGCCCCGCTGGAGCTATTGCTTTCGATTTGGTTCCTTTACAACATCCTTGGGTGGAGCGCCATCGTTGGTCTTGTTACGACTATTTTGACTATCCCGATTCCTGGTGAGTACCATTCGGCAGGTAGGTGTCTGGGGGGAAATAATGAAGCTCCCCGGGTCAGGCAAAATTGCGCAACTGTTGAATAACCTCCAAGTAGAAAGGATGAAAAAGGTGAGGTGTATTCTAAGCTGTGAGATGGGGCTGATGGTTGGACCTTTGCCAGACCGATGCTCGGGTTCAGAGTGTTACTGAGAGTAGGTTCCAGTTCCTGCTCCATGTGTTTCATATAGCTGATAACTGGGACTTGGTAGGTATGAATGTGATCCGGATGATCAAGGTGAGTTGGCTACCAGTCGGAATAGAATGCATGTGCTAACACATCGATAGTTGTTCGGATGGGAAAGTCGCGTGGCGAAGCAGGTCAACGAGAGGCGTGACGAGGAACTCACGTATTTGAAGAAGAGGCAGATTTATGGCCTAGTGAATAACAACATCAAGTAAGTCAACCCTTCTCAGAGCGGTAAATGGTTACGATACTAAATAGATGTGTGATAGCCATGCACTTCCTTTTATAACCATGATTCTCACCTTCGCTACCTACGTAAGTGGTCTAGAATCCCCTCGCCCCACGGATCGGTTGATAAGGACCGCTTTGTATAGACGTTGATCATGAAGCAAGAGTTGACGGCGTCGAGGATCTTCAGCTCGATCGCTGTGTTCGACTTGATTCGGGAGCAGTTGCACATGGGTAGGCCATTCCGTTGTCTTTCTACTTCGAGTGCGAGGGTTGACATTCATCGTTTACAGCCTTTTGGGAGATTCCCCTGGTTATTTCCGGCAAGGTGTCGATTGACCGTGTCAACGAGTTCTTGAATGAGGTATGCAGCTCGACATCCGCGATAGAGTCACGAGCTGATGCTGGGGTTAGACGGAACTCCTTGACCAATATGCTCGACCTGACACCGAATTACCCGTCAACATGCTTCCTCCTTGGGCAGATCCCCAAGCTATCGGATTCAGGAACGCTACATTTGCCTGGCGAACGACTAGCCCCGTATCACCAGGAGGTATCATGACGCCGTCACGAAGGAACTTCCATCTTCGTTTGGAGGGCGACCTCTGGTTCAAGAAGGGGAAGTTGAATATCATCGTTGGACCTACTGGATGCGGTGAGTATGCCGTCAGCTTACTTCAAGTGGCTATTGACCGGTTGGAAAAGGCAAAACGTCGTTGCTAATGGCGTTGTTGGGTGAAATGCACTTCAAGCCCGAGACGATGGATTCGTATTTCAACTTGCCGCGTGACGGAGGTGTTGCATACGCTGCTCAGGAAGCGTGGATTTTGAATGCTACTATCAAGGTTCGTCCTCCAGTCCGGCTGTAGATCTTGGTCTGAAAGTCGGGTTAGGACAATATTCTCTTTGGATCGGCATTTGATGAGAAGAGATATAAGAAAGGTGAATTAATGGTTAGTCGCTTAATGGGCGTGCGCTGACTTGATATTAGTCGTCGAACAGTGCGCTCTCGAGCGTGATATGACTTTGTTCGAGGCTGGTGATGCGACAGAGATTGGCGAAAAGGGTGTTACCCTCAGGTTGGTTGTTATCTTTTTGCTCCTTCGGGTGGAGTGCTGACATCGCTTGCAGTGGTGGACAAAAAGCGAGGATCTCTCTCGCACGCGCTGTGTACTCTCCGGCTCAAGTCGTGCTGCTCGACGATGTGCTGTCCGCGCTCGATGTGCATACTTCACGATGGATTGTCGACAAGTGTTTGACTGGGGATCTGTTGAAGGATCGTACTGTTTTGCTCGTGGTGAGTCCATTATATTATCCTGCTCGGGGGTAATCGTAACCATCGTTGGTGTAGACGCATAACATCGCAATGGTCTCTCCCATCGCCGATTTCTGTGTATCCCTGAGTCAAGATGGTCGGATCAACTGCCAAGGAGATGTTTCAGAAGCGTTGAAGGATGCCGTGTTGTTGGCCGACGTCAAGCAAACGAACCAACTAGCGGAGGATGACGAGAAGGTCGAGCAGCTCGCAGGAACTAGCGAAACACAACCACCCAAGGATGACAAGCCTACTGGACAGCTCATTGCTAAAGAAGAGATACAAGAGGGACGCGTTGGTTGGAATGCTTGTAAGCGCAACATTGTCCTATACACTACCTTCTCACTGACAACATTCGCAGTCAAGTTCTTCTTTGGCACCTTTGGCGGTGTATGGTTCTGGACGGTCGTCATGGGAGCTATCTTCCTTTGCGAATTCACCAACGTCTTCCAGACGTGGTTCCTTGGTTATTGGGCACGACAGTACAACAATTCCCCTGCCTCCGAAGTCCCTGCATCCCTCTACCTCACCGGCTATGGCTTCCTGGTCATTCTTGGTATGGCTTTCTACAATACGGAGGCCGTGGTGTTCCTCTTTGGCTCTATCAAGGCGTCGAGAAGGGTCCATGCAATGCTGATGGACGCCATTTTGGGTACGACGTTGAGGTGGTTGGACTCCACCCCTATTGGTAGGATTGTAGCAAGGTTTACGCAGGACATTCGAACAATTGATAGTAAGTTTTATTGCCATTGTGGTCGTAGAATCGGCGTTGACACAGCCCCATAGGCACAATCGCCGCCCAGTTCCAAGGCGTCGTCGAGATGGTCGTATCCATCCTCCTCCGCTTCATCAGCGTCCTCGTGTACTCTCCCATCTTCCTCTTCCCCGGTCTCTTTGTCACCGGTCTCGGCGTGTGGCTGGGGAGTATCTACATGCACGCCCAGCTTTCTGTCAAGCGTGAGATGAGCAACGCCAAGTCGCCTCTTTACTCGCATTTCAGCGCTTCAATCGCTGGGTTGACCAGTATCCGAGCGTATGGCGCGGAGAAGGCGTTCAAGGAGGAGAGTAAGAAGCGGATTGATTATTATAGTCGATCGGCGAGGCTTGTGTATAATCTTAATCGGTGAGTTTTGTGTTGCGGTATTGTGGATGGTTGGTTGAGTTGACGTTGGGCTGTATTGCAGGTGGATTTGTGTGAGGATTGATGGACTTGGTGGACTTTTCGCTGCTGCTCTTGCTGCCTATCTTATTTACGGACGAAGTGGGCACCCCTTACTCCGTTGTAATGTTTACGCTGACCGAATTCCGCAGAGGTCGACCCTAGCACTACTGGTTTCTCGCTCTCCATGGCCCTCTCTTTCACGGGCATGTTACTCTGGGCTATCCGTCTCCTCAACGATTTCGAAGTTCAAGGTATGTCCGACACACAGCGTCATGGTGAACGTATTCTGACAAGATTGTACCATACAGCGAACAGCTTGGAACGTGTCAAAGCCTATGTCGATATAGAGCAAGAAGAAAAGCCGCGTCCGGAGGGTGTGCCACCAGCATACTGGCCCGCGTCGGGAAGCCTAGTGATCAAGGATCTTTGTGCAAGATACTCTCCCGATGGACCGGAAGTGCTGCATGGTTTGTCCTTTGAAATCAAGTCCGGCGAGAGAGTCGGTGTTGGTGAGTCGAGTGTACGAGCGATTCGGTTGGAGACTGAGGGCTGGTGGGCACAGTGGGACGCACAGGCGCCGGCAAATCGTCGCTCAGTCTCTCGCTCCTGCGAATGATACCAACAACCGGGACTGTTCTCTTCGACGGGCTCGATACACGCACCATCAACCTCGACGCTCTGCGCAGCAGTATCACCATCATCCCCCAACAGCCCGAACTCATCAGCGGCACGCTGCGCCAAAACTTGGATCCCTTTGGCGATTACGACGATCTGACGTTGAACGGGTGTCTCCGATCGGCTGGGTTGTTCGATATCCAAGCCGAGGCTGACGAGGAAGACCGCATAGGGTTGGATACGATTGTGGGCAGTGGAGGAACGAATTTCAGTCTTGGTCAGAGGCAGATTATTGCCCTTGCTAGGGCGATGGTGAGGAGGAGTAAAGTATATATCCTCGGTATGCCTGTCCCCTCGCGTCGTATCCTCTTGTGCTCACCACCCGCTACCCTTAGACGAAGCAACCGCCTCGGTCGACTATAAAACCGACGCGGCGATTCAAGAGGTCATTTCAAAAGAGTTCAACGATATGACGTTGATTATCGTCGCGCATCGTCTGCAGACGATTATGACGGCGGACAAGATTTTGGTGTTGGATGCTGGGAAGGTGGTCGAGTTTGACAGCCCGGCGGCGTTGTTAGAGAAGAAGGGTGGGATGTTCAAGACGCTTGTCGATGGCAGTGGGGATAGGGAAGCGTTGTATGCGATGGTCAAGAAGAGCGGTTAGCGCACGCGACAAAAATACTCCTTTTAGAGCATTGTATAGGTATTCGATTTATTACGCTGGGCCATGAATTGGCCATGACGACAATACAGAGTGCTTGGGAATAGAGAACGGATGGATGGGAGACGTGCGTACGACTCAGGTCTGCTCGAGCGGTTCTCCCGGCACGTCTCCGTCGTGTTTCAGACCAGCGGTAACCGACGGGCTCGATTCTAGCTTGAGCTTGGCCAACTCTTCGAGAAGGCGGGCACGTTCGTGCAACAGTGCAAGGGCGTGTTGGGTGGGGGAGTTGTGACGGGTCGTTGGACAGAGTGAAGTCCTCGAGGGAGTTTGGGAGGGCTGTTAGGAGAGACTGAGAGGGTCACTGAGAAGCGCAGGGATGATAGGAGGGAGAGCTGCACCTGTCGCTTTGGAAGCTTCGGCGTCGTCTGTCGGTTTGGTGTTTGTGCGGTGGTGGTTGGAAGGGAAATATCGTCGTTGGAAAGTTCAATCCACCCGCTTCGTCGGACGAAGCTCGACGAGGGTTGGGTTTGGGAAGGCGAGAAGATGTCGAGTGGGTCTGGTAAAGATTGATTTCGCTGGTGTTTCAAGGCGAACGAAGTGGATGATTGTTGTTTGGGGTTAGATTGGATTTCCTCCTCGCGATCTTCTTCACCTTCTTCCACATCTGAGAGATGAGAAAGGGTGGTGCTGGTATCGTGGTATTGCCGACTCTCTGATGTCGTCGGAGCTTGTGATGAGCGCGTTATGGGAGGAGGTCGACAGTCAGGTGGTGCAAATGGGTGGGTATTTGATAGACTGCCATCCTTATTTGATGTGTGTGTTACAGGAGGAGCGGGTGTGGACGATTCTGGACGTGGGCGTGGATCTTTTCGAAGAGGGAGAGGCGATGATGCCGGTGAGACGCTTGCGTCGAAAGAAGATCCATACGTGACAAGTTTATCGTTGTGACATGGGAGAAGATTATTTTGAGAGGCCAAGGCGACTAATAAGCGGCCTATGAAATGGACTTCTTTGGGAGAGCCGTTGGCGAGTCTCCGGGGGTCCACCTTCCCCGTCGGCAAGATAAATATCGTTGTTAACGTTCATTTTCTTTAATTGATAGACCGATCTACGTACCTCAATAACCCCTTGTACTTCTTCCCCCGCTAAATCACACAGCACGCCTAAGAACACTTTCATGGCTTCAACCTTTGCGCTGTACGTCTTTGCGAGGCGTGTGCTTTGAGGAATGTTTATACGAGTCTCTAGCATAGACTCAAGAATAGCGATTAAGAGAGAGGGCGTGAGGTCTAGTGGGGAGGTTAGGGTTAGTGGGATTTGGAGAGCCTGCAGAAGGGTGTTCAAGTTGAGACATAAGGTGTCATCTGTCAAAGATTTATTGTGGTCACCTCATTATAACCGGGTTAGGGATGGTCTTACCGTCCGTCGTGGTGGTTTCGTAGCTGTTGTCGGTGTTGTCCATGGGGCGGAGGAGCTCGTGGTGGCATACAGAATCACGTGCCATGTTTCGGAGATATCGGATTTTAGGCCGGGCGGTTGTTTGTTGAACAACGACCATTCCGTCCCTGTTCGTTAACACCAACCCACCCAACCCAACCTTATTAGAGGCCATTCATCTACAAAGTGATGCGGTGATTTCCCTCCCATAAACACACGTCCTATAGTATTGACATCTTCAACACCGCATTGCATCTAGATCTCCACGACACTTCGAACTCTCCCATAAGTTCGCCTCTTCAGCCTTTCGCATATCATTTATATGGAAGATAAGCGAAACACGATGATGACCGTATCCTCTGCACATAGTTTTCGTGAGTCGGATCCCCGTTGCGTTTTCAAGGATGACGTTGACGGTTGGTTTGCCTTCAAGGCGAACCCGTCTGGGACGTACTGAATCGCGAACACCCTCAAAGTAAACGCAATTCCGATAGTATAAGCTATGAAGATCCCTTTGAAGACCAATATAGAGACCAAGAACCCATTCCTACACCATCCGACCAACCGGACGTTGATTACGATGCTACGTCCCACAAAGCCCCTTCAGAACGCGCTCGCATAGAAGGACATAAAACTTCACGTCTTCCCCCTGGGGCACAACCTACGCTGATCGCCTACGCGCCATTACCAGCGAAGAGATTTGGTACATCTGCGGCCAATACTCCCGAGCCTGCCCCACACCCTACGTTAAGGCCAGTACGTAGAGAAGACAGGCTAAGCGTACCTAGGGGAGGCCAGGAGGACGGGAGCTCAAGAGGACGGGAAAAAGTTGCCTCGTCTTCGGCACCGAGGCCGTCGTCAACAGCACATCTAACATTGTCGAGACCTGCCCCTCCACGCTCCACCGCACGTCTCAGCAAGATATCCTTCAGATCATCAAAAACCCTCCCTCCGATACCCGACGACCCCGAAGCCAATCCTATCACCGAGTCTCCGGTGACAGTGACGACAGCGGAATCAGAGGACGTCCCCCAGAAGCTGTTTGCACATCATTCCGATACGACGAGTCCTGCGCCCGCGAAACGACTCAAAGAGCGAAAATCGTCTAGGATGAGTCTAGATCCCAATGCTCGGCAATTGCACGGGTGGTCTGGGCTGGAGACGGGGAACGGGAACAAGCGTTTATCCATTTTGAAGACTGGTGGGGCGGGACGGTCTACCCAACGTGGTGAAACGACTGTCCAGTGGACATCTGCGCCCCCGAGCGAGGGAACGGATAGTAAAATGGGAGGTCAGAGGTCCTCGCGGTACATGGATAGTAAAGGGAAGGGGAGGTATCTCGGCACTGGGCAACGCGACTCGAGGTTCTCTGATCGCTATCGCCGTTCAGTAGCTGTGGAGAGTTGGTTGCCTACGGAATGGGTGCCGAGTGATCAAGATACGTCCCCGTCTGCTGGGGATGCTGGATCTGGTGGTGCGCCGTCAAAGGGGGACGAGGAGTCCAAGAGAGATGCATTATCCGAAAGGGAGAGTGCCAAGTTGGATGTTTTGGAAGAAGAGAAGGAGGAAGAGATTGTCGAGCTGGAAGACAGAAAGAGTCGGAAGGCTTCTTCTGTCAAGTCTTCTACGCGTAGCGCTGGGAGACCGCCCTCGCATCGAGACTCGATCACTCGCTCCCGTCGACCCTCCTCTATCCGTGAACCGTCAAATCATGGCTTATCACCCGTCACCCACCTGCGCCATCGTAGTTCGCGTTTGGAACCCGTAGCGCCATCGCCACTTTCGCAAGCGTTGGACCTTGAAGATATTGGGGATATCCCGTCGGAGGTGTTAGAAATCACACCTAGGAAATATGATGCGGAGCTGCTTCCCGTGTCCGGGGATGAGCAATACGAGCATGGTGCTGAAGAGGAGCCGCTCGAGGATGGGTTACCGCCGTCGTATACGACAGATCCGAGCTCGCATGATGTGAGGATTGCCTATACGCCTTCGCCCAGGGCTGTGGAAGGAGGGAAGGGAGGTTATGTCAGGAGCGTCAGTGATTACGGGCCTGAAAAGGAGGAGGAGGAAGCAACGCACGTAGAGGACGACATATCTGACCCAAGGAGGTCGATGCTGGAGTTGCATTTCGATGGCGTCGCTGAAGAGGTCGCTAGAGGGGCTATTCCACCACCTTCTCCTCGGCCGGCATCTTCAATCGGCGTACGCTCCCCTTCTGTGAAACCACGTATCGAGGACCTATCTTCACCTCGTTCAGAACGACATTACCTCCGTTCCCCCATCGAAAAGAAAGTTGCTCCACCTTCGCAAGGGTGGGCGAGGGACTCCATGGCATCGGCGAGTTCCTTTGCCATCTTCGACCAGCCTCCCCCACAGGCAGTGGCGACCGCTCCAAGTGTCAAGTTTGATAGAGGCTCTCCGGTCCAGAGAAGAGCCCCAATTCCAAGACCCAAGGCACCAACACCTCGATCGTCGATGATTATCGACCGTCTAAGAAAGCAGATACCCAGGACCGATTCGTCGGTCAAGGAGTCGACATCACGGGAGACCCTCTTTGGGCAGGCCATGACGAACTTTGGGATCGGGATGGTGCATTCGGATTCTTCCGTAGACACATTGAGCTTCGTCTCTCCTCCAGAACCTCCTCGACCTGTTACACCCCGGCAAGTTGCGATCGCGCCTGTCGAAGAGGTCGAAGAGGTTGTGCCGATATTGCAAAGGCGCTACGACGGGCCTGCACTCATGGCTTGGCGGTCTGGACCTATGGAAGTTCAGGCTTCGCTATATGGAGGGCACGCGGAAGAAGGAAACACGCTCAGTGCCGAAGAACGAGTGTTTGTATGCGAGAGCCCGTTGGAAAGCCCATTATTTGCTAGATTCGAGAGCGAGGTTAGGGGGACAGAATATGAAATTGCATTGGGCAAGTTTGCGGTACGTACCTTCCGTACCCTCGCCGTGAGGATCGCTGATGGTGATGGGGAACAACAGTACAGTAAAACATTCGACGAACTGGGCGGAAAGGGTCTCCTATTCACACCGGCGTATGCAAGGAATATCAATGAACGTGATCTCGGCGCATCGCTTGAAACGTTTTGGATGAGTTTTGACGAGGTCAAGTTGACGGGTGATAGGAGGCTTTTGGAGATCGTCGCTGAATAGTCCGTCTCTCCTTTCCATTTCCGACCGTTCAGTCGTGATTGATGGTATTTTTTCATTTTTATTTCAGCGAGGAAGAGTCCGAGTTTGCGGTGATCTTGTACCTCCCTCCCAGCGAGGACTGGAGAACCATCGACGTCTGTCCAGTGCTTTTGTCGCTGGCCAACGTCCCGTCGTTGTGGAAAAGAAAATGGAAGGCTGGCCATCCCATGCCTCCCGCACTTTTGTTGAAAGAGGACTATCTCAGAGCGTTGGAAATTGCTGAATGATCGACCGGCTGGGTCGACTATCACGGTGATAATGTGGTCATTGTAATCTTAGATGCCCCTTTAGTAGTGCAATGCTATCTTAACTTGGCTTAATGGGTGAGCGGCACATCGCGTTCTTCATGAAACGCAGGCATTGGCCGAGCAGTTGATGAGTGTAACAGATAATATATATCAACAATATCAACAACATGGTCCAATCTTTCACTGCAAATGCTGCGGTTTCTTATCGAACTCGGAGAAGAGACTATCATCAGATGGAGCGACATGGGTGTTGGCGGGCGGCGGGAGGAATGGGAATAATCCGCCGTCCCAGCTGCTCCGTTTCTTCTTATCGCCCTCGCGATCCCCGCGCGGCGACGCCACCGATTGGCTCTGATGTCGCTGATGGTTGCGCGACGCCGGGACGGGGGACGTGTGGATCAGGGCGCTCAAGTCGAGAGCCTCCTCGACAGGGGGTGGCTGGGGCAAGGGCGAGTGAGTAGCAAATCGAGAGGGGTTTGTGTGTACAGTTCTCAAGGGCGCGATGCTCGGGGGGTCGGTGAACATTGTCAGTGGGGTAAATATATTGGGTCCGGAGCTCATCCCGTATTGCAGGTCGAGGGAGGATATCGATGGGGGCTCGCTAAAGCCGAGCGGGTCGTCGGGGAACGAAAGCAGGCCCACATGACTGGAGATGGGGTCGAGGTAGGAGAGGGACCGTTGGAGGGCCTGTCGGTGTTCGGAGGGTGGTTGGGATATCGAGCGGCTGGCATCGCGCCAGCCCGGGGGTGTGGACATTCTGAACGGCGAGACGGTCACACCGTGGTTGACGGAGCGCGAGTACATCCGGTTCGACAGCGGGGGCGGGTCGCGGCGGTATTGCTGGAGGTCGGGCAGACGGCCCTCGCCGAGGGTCAGGGGGGACGGTGGGCAGGGGAGGGAAGCGGGGTTGAGCGATGTCGGCGTGATGACGCCTGCGTCTTCGACGGCGGCACTTGATGGCATCGCTGCGCTCGGACGGGGTCGCCCAGACGGTGTCGCGCCTCGAGCCGTCGGCGCACCGCTGCCCGAGACCTGGCGATCTTCGGCTTCGACGACGATCATGGCGTCCAGGTCCAGTTCCTGCTCTACGCTTCGTTTGATGGGGCTGTTTACGCCCGACTGGGAGGCCGAGCTCGCGTGGTTGGCCACGGACAATTCATCAATATCTTGAAGCGGGCCCATCCCCGCCAAGCCAATGTGTGATCCAGACGTTACACTCGACGCGTAGTCATCCTGCAGATTACTCAAACCAGCAAGCCCAAGGCCGAGAGCCCCCAAGCTCAGGTTATTCGCGGTGACATGGAGGTTTGGGGGGTGTACGGCCACACCAGAGCCAGGAATCAAATCACCGGCGTACCGATGGTGCGTGAACCCTCGGAATATCGACTCGTCGGGGTAACTATGCGTATGACTTGAGTTGTTGTGGTTGTAACGAATATTGGCTTCCGACGCGAAATCGTGAGCGGCTTCGACAGTGGAGTAGAGGTCGTAGCGATCGAGGACGGCGTGTGGATCTGTCGAAGGGGTGGGCCAAGAAGTCAGGGCGCCGGTACCACCAAGCAAACCGAGGTTGTGGTCCAGTCTTGGATTGCTGGATAGCCAATCCTGAGGACCCCACGCCGATTTGCCAATACGCGTCGCCGTAGCTCCCGGAGGACACGGTCCTTGAGGCTGTCTAAAGAGATCCGAGGGAGCTGGGGAAGCGGGGCTTGAGATCCAAGGTGCCGAGGTGCTGCTGGGTAGTACGCTAGAACAAAAGCCGGCATGCGAGCTAATGGACTCCCACGTATCTGATGCTGCCGAGGTGTTCAAAGACGTGATGGACGGGTTGTTGCGGTGGGAGTGCATGCGCCCTTGGACCGTCCCATCGAACCCACTGCTCTGGTCTGAACGCGACAGGTTGATGGGTGTCACCACAGCTCCAGTGGCAGAATCCAAGAGTTCTTGCAGAGATGTCGATACGGGAGTAGACGTCGTTGCGATCGAATGAGTAGGGTCCGAGCCTGTTGCCCGAAGTGAGCTGTCGTTGACATTGCGAAGTAGGTTGGTTCGATCCAAGCTGTCCAGACCTAGACGTTCGTGGGTTGGATGGCTAAAGATGTCCTCCCCATCTACGTCCATATCTTCATCCTTGACCTCGGTCTTTGGAGGGGGGAGCGCTGGCGTGGCAAACACCGTCTCGGTGTGCATACGCGGGGACGATTTCTCCTTGCCCGAGGACAGTGCAAAGAACTGCTCTTCCTCCTCATAGTCACATTCTGACGAGCTTTCGTCCGAGTCAGAGAGAGGAATATCCTCGGGGTTGACCTTCGGCGTAGAAGCGGATGATGTCGTAGTAGTTTGACTACGAGGACGGTAGAAATCGAGCGCAGTGGCGTCCGCAGATGCCGTCCGCTCGCCTACGACGCTCGTGCTCTGCCTCTTCCTGTGCCCAATAGGCGATCTCTCAACAATTTGTCCGCTGACGTCATCAATAGGCTTGGTCGCCACGATGGGCATGGTCCCTGATCGACCTCTCCTTCCTTTCCGGGCGGGCTCGGTCGGTGTCTGCGACGGCGGCGGGAGAGTGGAAGACGAAGACGCGATGGCAGTGCGGCTGGCGGAAGTGTTCGCTCTGGGCCTTGGCTTGTACCCGGCCGCCTTGTACAATTCCGGAAACGCATTGCGGAATCGATCCCGAAGGTCCGTACTCCTCCGCTCCTGACTCGCAAAAATGGGATCCTTGACGATCGTGGCCCACGTCGTGCCGTGCTTCTCGTACCCCAGCCGGAGTGCCTCGTCCTCTTCAGCCGAGAAGGGCCGCCGCTTTTTCGAGCGGGTCTTTTCGAAGATCGAGGTTCCGTCGGGGAGGAAGGAGCGGACGCGGGAGGAAAGATGCGTTTTGGCGTTCGGGTAGTGGTGGCGATAGGCATCAGGGAAATACGTCCGGAATCTGCCAAGGAAAAGGAGATTGACCTGGGTGTTTGTGAGCGGCAAAGGAAGCGAGCTTACCGGTCTTTCAAGTCAACGGGCGAGCGACCTTGGAACTGAAATTGCGAATCGTTCAAGATCGCTTTCCAGTTGCCGACACCCCACTGCAAATACGATATGAGGTGCTGAAAGCTGTGAATCCGAGAGAAAACGGACCTTGTTGCACCCATCCACAAGTGCCTGGGTCTCTTCCATCGTCCACCGCTTTCGCGGTTTTCTAGGTTTGCACGGTGGCGCACTGGTCGAGGCTTCCGGTTGTGACTGAGAGGACGTCGTGGCGGGTGCTGGGACGCCCGGTGGCCTGGGAGGGGCGGTCGGTGCCATTGGCGACGTAGCTGGTTCTGGCGGAGTAATGCTTTCCTTTGAGCGAGCTGATCTGGCAGTGACGGTCGCAGCGCGTTTTCGCCGCGAAGCTGGAGCGACCGACTGCGCCTCCGATAACGCGTTGGCTCTTGTGGCCATGACTTGAGATTTCGACAGGTCTGTGTGCATGCTCGACGATGAACACATTGGATCGGTGGGTGTGCGGTGGGATTCGGCGGGCGTGTTCATTGTGGATGGGATAATAGAATCGTCTCTGAAGCCAGAGACTGGGCCCCAGGGACTGATGGAAGAGCTTGCCGAGGTGTTGGACGTCCTGAGTGTCGTCGATTCTAGTTTTCCGCCATGTGGGAGGACAGGGGAGTGGTTGAATCTGCTGGTATCCTGCATCGCGGCTGCGGCTGGGAGGGAGACCCGACGTTGTTTTGTCGTGCGAGGAGGAGTTGTTGTGGCCATGTTCCAGGGGAAAGAGAGAGGTTTGTTGTGATCTACCATGGTCTGACTCGCCCGCTAATACCAAGGAGCAGAATCCGGAGAGATAATCGGGAGTCAGTTCAGATCAAAATTGACGAGCGGTGCAGTTCCTGATGGTATTCCCAGTGCGTCCCCATCGGACATTACATGTGTTGGACACGCCTCGAGGGCTTCTCAGAAGCGAGGCACTCTCTATTGTCTAAGTACGACATAAGTTCGTGGATTGCTGATGGTCCACTGCCTCGATGATCTCAAGCATCTTCCCTTCCCTTGGGAACACACATTCCTTCGTCGAAGGATGCGATTCAACAATTTTGCCGCACCAACTGCACGTTGTGGTATCGACCAGGCCTACCCAATGGCGTTTACTCCTAATCTTTGTCTTTTCGCTCGCCTTCTAGCGTTGTGCCTAGCTTCAAGCCCGTTTTGTTCTCTACATCGCGCCGCGTGTCCTGAATTTTGGCAGAAACTGTATCCTTGGTCTCAGAATACGTCTTCGATGCCGTCTTAACGGTGTCATGGACCACCTGGTTGAGTTCGGCGTGGCGCGTAGCGACGTTCGGCAGGTAACGCGCTTCAAGGGATCCCAGGAAACCGGAAATGTTATGAGCCGTCTTGGGGAGACAATACGCCAGGGACAGGGCTAAAAGTGCTGGAGGGAGTGCCAATCTTGTGACAAGACCACCTGAAAGAAATAACACGGCAAAGGTTTATTGCAGGTTGTCACGAATAGTGGATTCACCCACGATGTCGGCCAATGACGGAGCCAGTCAACGTCGCAACGCCGACGTACATTAGCCCGGGAAGCAGAGGTTCGTCCTCAGGAGCCAGTTCCTTCAGTTTTCCTGTATAATTACGACGTCATAAATGTGCGCATTGGGTTTCCACGTGCCGAGAAGACATACTTTCCACAACCTGCTCGACGCCAATCCACTTCTCAAGCACGGACTGTGCCTCTGACCGAGTCTTTGACCAGGCGATCTGTGCATTCTCGCGGACTTCGCCGACCTTATCCGCAAGTTTGCTCTCGGTGGGGGCTAGTTGAATTTCGGGATCTGGTTTGGGGTAAATGGAAAGCTGCAGAAGTGTCAGCTACCAAACACTAGTAGGTCCGGTTGCTCGAGGTCTCTTACCTTTTGCCGTACAGGAGCTGGCGAAACTTCTTCGGCATACACCGGTCCAGAATGATATGCGATCGACAGTGCGACAGACGACGCCCCAAGAGTCAGGATAGATCTTGGCGACACCTGACCAAAACCTGTCAAAATGTATTTCCAAGGACTTGCATGGAGTTCCAACTTACTGCCCGACCAATCATGCTTGGGATATCTTGTCAAGGTTGGTTGTCGAACTTGGGTATTCGAACATCGCGTCGACAAACATTGTTAGGTTTTTCCAAACATCAAAGGCAACAGTAAACCCCCCAGCACTGACTGCCAAGCACGCTAATTCCCCCTCTCGATCCACTGAATTCCTCCCCTTCAACGTCCACTAGAGAAACAATGTCCGCAGTCACAATCCGTAATGTCGAGTTCTTGAACAACCCGGCCCGCTTTCTCGAACCTTACAAGTTTCGGGTGACCTTTGAATGTATCATGCCGTTACAAGATGGTGAGCAAACGTCCACCTGGTCAGCTGTAATTGTTTCACCTAAATTATCTCTACCCCGAATGCCAGATTTAGAGTGGAAGCTCATTTACGTATCTTCCCCCGGTCAGCCCGAGTACGACCAAGAACTGGACGATTGCATGGTTGGACCGGTTCCTGTCGGGGTCAACTCATTCGAATTCGAATCTCCAAGCCCGTCGCCGAGCAGAATTCCCCCGGAAGACGTACTTGGTGTGGCCGCCATCATTCTCACCGCGTCCTACAAGGATCAAGAGTTCGTTCGCGTCGGGTACTACCAAAACACGGAATACGACAATGAGGAAATGAAAGAGACTCCGCCACAAACAATTCTTTTTGACCGGCTCGTGAGAGAGCTAGCGTCAAAGCCGAAGGTTACGAGGTTCATGATCAAGTGGTGCGCTGAGCGGTCTGCCATATACCGTTACGATTGCTAACTCATGGGCGATAGGGACACCGACAACGGGGTTACGCAACCTCCGCAGCAAAACTTCTCGACTCGTCCTGATGCTGAGCATCCCCGATTTGGGTCCGGCCAATCAGCCTTTCAACTTCCTCCCTTCGGCGCACCAAACGGTTCGATGAACTATGCTACAAACAGCGCGGCCGTTCCTCCAGCGCATCCACCTACCCATTAGTCGTGTTGCCGGAGCCGTCTCCACGATCTGAAATAATTGTAGACAATGCTCTCTCCGCGCTATTCCCGACGGACCTCCTCAGTCCGTGGACAACCCGATCTTCTCGTTGGCGACCAGCATAACCCTTACGTTTGTTACGATCACCTTAAATGCAGTCCGGCTTTGTGGAGCGATTTCGTATTGGATGCAGTCAGGAATCGATGGATGCGGTTGTCCCCGGGGATCCTTTGTGTGCTTTCATAGCGGACTAACACCTTCTGACGACACTGTGCCCATGCGGGGGCGGACGGACTGAAAGACCGGACCCCCAGTCGAGCGATCGGCGAGGGATGTGTGATCGTCATCAGCAGGGAGCTCTAAATGCCACGTGTGAGGGGAGAAACAAAAACATTGCGAAAGCGGTTGGTTGATGCATCAAAGTCACGCAAGTTCATCGTTGGGTAGTACACAGCCATCCCAGAGGTCGTTATCTGCCATACGGTGGTAGAACCAAGCTGGGTGAGCGTGATTGCCGAATGACAGCAGAGTAGCCGGTTGTTTCAGCCAAGGGTTGAGGTTGCTGCGTTTCACAAGAATTCCGGGAGTGACAAGGGGACTCGAGAAATCCTGATGTCCTGGTAGAAGTGCGCAGATCAAGATGGAGGCGAAACCCGAGTGTGCTGATGAACTTGCAACATAAGCTGGGTGGGCCGGGCTCCAGTGGCAATGCCTTGGATGTCGTTAACGTACGTCCGCAGTGGGTGGGCATTTGGGGCGAGCTGCATGGCGGGGCGGGCGGTCACGACATGGCCATGCAAGCGACGACGTGTTGAGATGAGCGCTGTCGGGGATTCTTGAATCACGATCAGGCTGATGATGATGTGTGACAATTGTTGTTTGGGTGTCACGGGTAGAAACGGTATTTGTTGGAATTGTAAGTTAGACTAGTATTTCAGCACACCCCGTTCCAGCGCGACCCGGGCCCGACCTTGGTAACTGTTCTTCATCCATCCTCCCGCCTCTCTCCCCCACCTGCCACTCCCTCCTTCTTCTCGTTTCATCGTACATACGCTCAAATCCAACTTCTACCAGTACTCCTCACTCATCTAGTCCACGTCTACGATAATGGATAATCAATCTAATTCCTTCGACATTCCCCATCTCCCCCCAAACCAGCACCATTATCTGCCCTATCCTCCTCTCCATCCAAACGCGTTGCACGATGTCTCCCAGCACTCCGCCACACACACTCCCCAGGACAACTCCCTCGTCGCACCAAGACCGCTAACAGAGCACGAAGAAGAAATGCTCGCCCATCTCGACAGACTCAAGTTCTTTCTAGCAACAGGTAGCGTTCTCCTGCTCATTCTTTATCCCAGTTCTAATCTCACCCGTCCTCTCCTGCAACCTTCCCACCCTGGCTCCTCCATATTCTACCATCCTCTCGAGACAGCCCCCTCCCGTTGGGCCGCCTCCTCTGCTTCCGCATCCGCCTCAGATCCTCACTTTAGCCACTCTGACCCATCGGCCGCCTCCCATGCACCCCCGCCGGTCCCTCACCCAGCTCTTAACCGTTTCCTTCTACCTTCGGGCGAATACGTTTCCTGCGTTCTCTGGAACGGTCTCTACCACATAACCGGGACAGACATTGTGCGCGCCCTTGTCTTCCGGTTCGATGCCTTCGGCCGGCCAGTGCGGAATATGAAGAAGTTTGAGGAAGGCGTATTTTCCGACCTACGGAACCTGAAGCCCGGAACTGATGCTTGCTTGGAAGAGCCCAAGGTAAGCCGCTAGTCGAGGTCATGCTTGGTATGCGATTTCTGACTGGTCTGTCCTTGCCCCCAGTCTCCATTCCTCGACTTGTTATTTAAATATCAGTGTATTCGAACACAGAAGAAACAAAAGGTCTTTTATTGGTAGGTTGCTCGCCCAGATCAATCATTCTGATCATGAACTCATACTCATATGTTTGACTGCGCTATCTCTATCACCCCCGACCCATCCTTCATCACCAACTCCCCCTCGCAGGTTTTCCGTTCCACATGACCGTCTCTTCCTTGATGCTTTGGAACGTGACCTCAAGCGGGAGAAGATGGGATTGGAACCCACCACCCAGATCGTGGGCGAACCCGCCCGGTCGTTCACCTACGACCCCAAGCGCTCGCTTTTCGAACAGTTCTCCAAGGCCCGCGGAGGTCCAGAAGGCGAAGGAGAGCTCGAACGCGCCGTACGAGAGATTGGGGAAGCTGGCCGTGTCGTGTTAGCTGACGGATCCGTCTCTGCTCCTGGCGAGTCTTTCTTGTCTTCTAATGACGGCCAAAGTAAACGTCATGGGCGTACAGGTAGTCCAAACGGCGATGGACTGCCTTCCGACGAGCGTGGCGCCGGAATAGACTCTGGCGCTGCCGACGATACCTCGTTCGAGAGCCAATCTGGCTACATTCGGAGTCTCCCTGGTGGACCTGGTGGCCAAAGCACCCCTTTTTTTACCATGTTCTCCCTCTTCGAAGGCAGCCCAACGTACAAGCAACGCCGGAAGAAAACGAATAACACGACTGGAGGGGGCCAGAACTCGAGCAGTGTCGGGGCCAACGCCAGCAAGGCAGATGTGCCTAGAGTCCCCACCAGCAGCCTAGCCACCGCAGACGTCATAACCGGACACCAACTCGCCGATCCAGTCGAGATGAACGCCCAACCTGGGGATGGTTATTCGTCTGGCATGCCATATGAAGAGTTTCCAAGGTCCTACACTGGGGACGAAGGCGTCTACCGTCAGCCACACAACGCCTATCTCCAAGATATGGACGCAGGAGCCGCGCCACCATCCCATGGCTATGGTTCCTTTCAACCATCGTATCCGAGCCAGCAACCCGGTTTAGGGTTAGTCATGCAGGTTGATGTTCGCCAACCGTCTCCTTTTGCTCCCCAACCGATTCCGCATCATTTGCACCCTTCATCGTCCCTCGCCGCTAGTCATTCGCCCATTCCACACCATACTCCACCCCATCTCTCGCCATCTCCGATTCCCTCGAATCTTGTTCCAGTAGATGGAACGGCTGGACTGCCGATGAATCCGGTGGTCTCCTATCCCCAGCACGCGGGAGGGAGTCCCGTGCCACAGTCAAACATGATGCCCGGCGTAAACTATGCAACCCCACCGATGTCGGTTGGACCGATGGCGGGGGTCGGTGCGAATCATCTATCACCATATCATCATCTTGAGCAACCTTCACCACCTCATGACGGTCCAGACGCGTTATCTTCTGGGATAAACGTCGTGCCTCAGCCGTCCACTCCTAATCACCTGCCCATGGCGAATTTGCCTTCTAATGCCAGTCCCATGTCCATGCCACCTTCCAACTCGGTCTCGCTCGCTGCTGTTTCGCTGAACCCCGGGAAAACGAAATCGTTTGTTTGTCCGTTGTACTCGTGCTCCCGGACGTTCAAGCGGATGGAACATCTCAAGCGTCACGTCCGGACACATACACTCGAGAAGCCCTACGAGTGCGATAAGTGTGGGAAGCGGTTCAGTAGGAGTGACAATCTCACCCAACACCAGCGAACTCATGGACGGGACGGTGTTACGGGTATTGCTGGGGCTAGTCAGTCGGATTCGGTAGGACTGGATGGGGAAGGCGGCAGCGGCGATGCGGACGAAGGTGTCGCCGACCACGTCGAGGATGGGGATCTGGCTGATGAGGCGGACGGGAGTGGACTTGAGGGTGGTGATGATAGCGATGGGAATGCGGCGACAACGGATGTGGATATTGGTTATCAAGGCGTTCGGTTGGGCTCGCGCCTTGATGACGGAACAGATGTACCCATGAGCGTTTTTGTTGAGGTGAGTTGAGGCCTTTCATTCAATGATCCCCGTCTGACGATGTTCGTCCAGCCTCCGGAGCGCCATGACAGCAACCCGAGCAGCTACATGAACTGCATCGACACGTCTTCGTATCTCTCGCCTGACCCATGGTCCGCGCCTGCAACCCAACACTCCGACAGTGGAACCAACTATCCCTCTCGCATGCATTCTGTGACTGACAAGGCAACCGGAACACCTTACGGTCCCATGAAGACACTCGCAGACTTGGACGAGGCGTCGCCCCATCTGACCGGGTCTCCTCGTGAACTACCCGGCCAACTCGCTTTCGACCCAATGGTGCCACGGCCTGGAGCTCACCATACGCTGCCCTTGCGAAGCAACCGCCCTCGACCGATGCACACGATCTCAGTCGATAACCTGTCCAATGTCTACCAAAGAGGTGTGTCTTTGCAACCCTTCGCGTCGCATGGGTATCAACCTCTGGACGACGCTGCGATTGCTACAGGCGACGGCTCGCTTCAAGTCCCTACATTGTCGCATGCCTCTCGTAAGCCAGGGTTGGAGGGACTCTCACTACGTCACAACTACGGCACTCTGGACCTCGGCATTCCGAGTCATTCGATCGCGGGGCCGATACGGAGACACAGGTCGGCGACGCCCACTGCGAGACCGGGGCACCATGGGCTCTATAATTCGCTGGGAATGGGGTCGTCGTCCCTGCTCGCCCTCCGAAGCCACGATGGTAGGATTACTTCTCATGGCTACCATCCGTACCTTTCAGGCAGCGACAGCAAGAGTTCACGGTCGAGGGACGTGTCGGGGTCTTCGATCAGCATGGAGGACGTGTCCGCGCAGGACATGCGCTCGAGCAACGTGGACGGGTTTTCGACCTTGCTCGAATCGACGGGTTCCAGCCTCTCGCTGGATCGGGTCCAAGATATGTCGGCGGGTTCCCATCATGATTTCGTGTCGGGAACGTACCCTTCGCCGGGCATGGACGGCAGCTTGGGGGACGGAGGTCAGATGTATGGGCTGGTGTCGACCAGCGACCTCGACCCAAGTCACGTACCCACATCCATGTCGGGCGGTGTGAGCGGGGACGAGCGCTTGCACTCTCCCTCCCCTGCGACGTTCATCGGCGCACCGGATCAGCAGCAGGTCGGGGTGTAGCGACTTTCTCTGCCAAACAGCCAGCGTTTTCTGTTCTTTTTCTTTTTCTTGTATAACATCATCGCCACTGATGTATCCTTTCCATCCTTTCCATTTTTTTTCGAGTTTGGTATTATGTTATTCGATTCATCTCTCATAGCGACATCCATTGGGCCGACGCCAGAGCAACACACCACCACAGCTTTTCTTCTTCTGAAAAACCATCCCTTTTTTCTCTTACCTTTTTTGCAAGCGATGATTGGGAGGACGCGCATGTTATTTCCTTTCCTTTTCCCACATAGCCATACTTGTTTCGATTACTCCCGTTTTTTGCTTGGTCGTTAGAGGTTTTCTTATAACGTCCTATTGGAATATATTCTTCGACCTCCCTTTTTCGTCTCCCCACCTTTTTTGTTGACGACGCATGATGACGGACGACAGTGCTCGTCCCCCTCCTACCCTCACAGCTTTTTTTTTATTTTCGTTGTTATTGTGTTGCGTTTCCCGACTCTCTGGCGATTGTCGCGGTTTTCGTTTTTTTCGTTGGGTGGTTCTTTATTTTTTTTGGTCCAGAAAGCTGCCCAGTACGACGACTTTTTAACTCTCCTCCCCCCCTGATTGCACTCTCGGTTAAATTTATTGTTTCATCTGAATGCGTACTTGTCTGGCCTCCATAACCCTTGTATCCAATTGCGCTATTCTACCTAATTCAAGCCCAGTTCGTCACCCGTACCGAGATAAGTATACATGAGTGGCCACACGCACGACCATACCTGGAATTCGTTAACACCGAAACTCTGCACTCCGTTCGTCGACATCCTACCCTCTACAGGTTCTTTCAAAGAGCACCAAAACAGAGATCTAAATCGAAAATTTTCGCATTCCAGACGGTTCCGGGATATTCTCTAGCGTATTCTTCGCGTCTGGCAGGTATCCCATCCATGATATATTGCGATAGGCTCCCGGCAAGTATTTATCTCAAGGGTAAAGCACAGCACGCAGATCGAAACGCTTGGTGAAGTTTAGCGTACGGTATTTGAGGTAATTACAGCCAGGGAAAACAGCGCCGGCTTGTGCCCGAATCGCGCAGCGGTACTCAGCAAGAACAGTTCCATCGATGAGCTTTAATCGCGCAGCGAAGATTGTTCCACGACCGCGCACATTCCGGAATCACGACGTTACCGAGGCTGTGAGTACAATCCCGTTGTCATAGCCGGCTCCGCGACGGGGCGATGACTCAATGTCCCTTTCACCTCCGCCGCGCTCCGGTATATAGAGTTCACCCCTCTACATTGTTGCGAGACCTCTTCCAACCCCCCTCACCTACCCAGCGCCACACTCCCATCTTTCGTGAATAACCTGTGTTGCATGCAACAATCCTCTCCTAGTCATCAACGCAAGCACACCCCAGTTACACACCACAGCCCAGAACCGCCGTTCAGTTTTCAATATCTACCACTGAAGTCAGCGAAGTTCTGTGAATTCCTTCACTCCTGTACTCTCCCAACTAACATGGACACAACCATTTCTCCATTCAATTACGACAGGGAGTCGTTCGCGTTCGGTTCTGCGGAGCCAAACCCCTATTTCAGCCTCCACCTCACACCGCGGCCAACGCCTCAAAACAGTGACGAAGAACACAGCACGGGCCTCCTTGCAGATGATAGCCACGTATCATATGCATGCATGCAGAACCCGGTCACTCGACCTTCCCATTGTTCAGATTCCAACCACTGTTCACTCTCTCCCCCACGTCCCTGGAACGATACCCCCCAGACGCTGTATAAGATGAGCCCGGAAACCGAAGTTGGGGACATGGACGTTGTTCTCGATTCCGACGATGAAGAAACCAACCCAAGTTTTTCATTCACCAAGCTCGCTTTCCCTCCCCGGAGTTTTGCTTTGTCAGCGGACGGACGGAACATCAGGGACAAAGATGACGCTCAACGGCCTGTTGTCATGCCTTCTTCCACTCCCAACCCGTATTCCCCGAACACCTTCAATCCCTCTCATCACGGCGTAGACCATGATGACTGCGAAGATCTCCGTCCTGACAACTTTGCAAGGTTGCGCCACGACATCCGTTCCGTGGCACTTTTTCCTTGGACACCTCCGACGCTAAACTCGACTCCCCTACCTGAACCTTTGGTGTCTTCGACGTCCGACGGTACACCGTCCGTCACTTCCAACGATCGGTATACGCCCACGTTACCAATCAGACACTCGGACCATCTCCAAACAGCTCACTTCAGAACCACGCCAAAGCGCAGCACATCGATGCATCTCAGGAACCCACAACGTCCCATTAACCCCTACCATCGCCCTTCCCAACGCCCTGCTTCACCCATCCGACCATACCCCGCCCCTGCAATCAATCGTTCCCATCTCCGTCGCTTCTACTCGGACCGTCCTCCTGAAGTCACCGTGACGATGAAGGAGCTTATCATGCCGAACGCGCAGTTTTACTGCGGTTTTGACCCCGAGGTCATGGCAACCGAACTGATCGCACTGCCCTCGGAGCCACTGGAGGATGTAGCGTCGCGACACAGCAGTGATGCTAGCCCGAACTCGACCATTATGGACACCGAATCGTACGAATCGCACGCTGAACATCCGATTGCGAATAGTGGAAGTGCTTTCGCAGTCTGTACACCAGTTGTTGAACCCCAAACAACCACCCCAGAACCGGAGCTTTCTAACATCTCCTCTGACGAGGAAGATGAACCTCAGGCCTACGATGATGACGACTACAAAGCACCCGGGTCTTCCCGATGGTACACCGAACACAGCGCAAAGCGCGTGAAGGCATTCGCTACTCTCAAAGCGCGGGACTACGACACCCTCTCATCTGCAAACACAACGACGCGACCGCCTCCCATTCGACGCGCTCCGCACACTCCTCCCACACGACAACGGCAACGGCACCTCCAACCAAACCTTGTTCGCAATAACGGATGTATGCATGGGTGTCCGTTGCTGTTTTCCACGCCGTATGAAGCACGACGTCACCAGGAGGATGCGCATGGCCGGGAGGAGGCGTACCGCTTGGTCGGAATCGCGGCTTCCTCGGAGAACTTTGACATCTATCCGAGAGATTATCGGTTTCTTATTCATGTGGGCCTTCATGCAGCGGATAAGTGGGATAGCCGGACCAAGGCAGCTTTCACGTCTGCGCAAAACGAGGAGGACGTGCCACTAACTCTGGCGCTTGCTGACTCGCTTGTGAAGTTCGCAACCGAATGGACTAAGCGCTACGAGTGCCCAAGGTGCGGCACTAGCTTTTCTCGATTGGACTCCAAGAAGCGACATTTCGAAAAGCAATGTCGCTAGTGGCTCCATACTTGTCCGACTCACCGGGCTGGGAATGGGATCAGTATCCTGTGCAACGTGAGAGTACCCCGCTATCGATGAGAACGCTATCGCGGCCGCACAGTGGACGACCTTCTATCTCTCATGGTTCTTACGATTTGCCCGGAATTGATGCGGGTATTATTTCCCAGTTTTCGTAAGTGCGCCACTTTATCGCTTCATCGGGCTCTTACTCACCTATCAGTTGCAGGTGTATATCACCTCTTTCTATCCGTTACGCTTGTATCACCCCCAGCGCTGCGCTTTATTGGGTTCTGGTTTCATGCTGACTCCCTTAATTGTATCAAGTTTATTCACTCCTACCACGACCACCCGCCCCAGTAACACACATCTGATTGTACTTCCCCGCCGCTACATGTATATTACTCCACGTTTCTTGTTCCACTCACCTCGCTTTTCATTAACATAGCCGATCGATCACTTCTCATTCATGTTATACCCATCTGGGCAAAGCCCCTCCTCTATAGATCCTGCCTGTATAGCATATGCTACATTAGCTTACCTCATTATCGCAAAACCATGCTTGTAATACCCGCATTTTAGCGTGCTCTTCCCTTTAGAGGTGGTCGTAAAAGGTGGCGACAATTCTCTACTGTAGAAGCAACTTGAGCTTGGGAATTTCCTTAACCAGCACCGGAGGGATCCGAGATGAACTCGGGAAAGACTCCCAAATAGGAGGCGTCGGAGAATCGTCGTCCCCACAAATACCAATGGAGGTGAGAGTAAACGTGCACGCTGGGCCTCCACGGGTGAAGGAGGACATAGATACTTGGATCCAGAGATTTGCACGATAGCCCCGCATGGGTAGGTTGCGCTCCCAAGGCCAACCAGACGTGGTAAGACGACAGGAGAAGCGCCACTAATCACTGAGAAAACAGGCTATAAAGGGAGTTATATATCCGTGTATATACCTAGGACTTTGGGTGGTAAGTACGAACCGGAGGTCATCTGCATCTAAATGAGACAGGCATCTTCTGGGAATGTCGTCGAGCGTGGGACGCTGCGTGAGAAAAGATAATGGGGCCAGGGGTTACCCAACGTGACGGGGTACTTAACTGGCCTGAAGTTGAAGAGTTCAAGGCGAATCGTCGTTTCATCTCCTCGCTATCGTTCATCACACTCCTACCCAATCCACTACGATGAATAAGCCCCTTGACCCTTCGACCATAGGCCGCCCAGAACCACCCAAACAACCTAGACGTCATCAGCGCACTGCGACAGGTCCAATCATCCCGTCACCGCACATCGCCCCTTGCTCACCACAGTTTACTCTACAGGTTACTTGCCGGAGAAGACTGAAGACGGGAAAGAAGTGTGTGGTTCCCGTATCCGTGTCGATCATGCTGTAACGTCTGCTCATTTTCTCTAGGTATGGCCAAGAGGTGACGAAAAGGCTTGGAAGGAAGGCCTCAGAGAGGTAGAGACCGGTACGTCTACACTGTTTGATTTGGAGCGTTTCTCATGAATGGTCTCGCCCTACGCAGATGAAAGCTCGATCACAAACTCCATAGTCCGACATGTCCAAACTACGATCGCCAGGCAGGCATATAACATCGACGAGGCAAGTGTCACTCGCGAGTGCCGGTCATTGTATATTGACGTGACGTGGTGCACAGGAGGGCGCATATCGTGCTGTGGCATATTCCGTTCGCGATGATTTGATCGTCAACGTACGTCGCTATCATCCCCCGCCGGTCGCAGTCATTTACCCTCCACTTGGTAGTGGAACGACACACAGATGTTATTCACGCGCAAGGCTCCCAAAAGAGCTTACTACTTCTCTCTCGAATTCCTGATGGGACGAACACTAGACAACGTATGACACCCTTTCGTAACTTCGCTCTCGCGACCTCACCGGAATGTCCCTCTTAGGCTCTCCTGAATCTTGGCCTGAAGGATAACTTCAAGAAGGCGACGGCGAAGCTTGGATTCGAGGACTTCGAAGAACTCGTGGAGTGCGAGAGGGATGCAGCACTTGGAAATGGCGGTGAGCCTCGACTTCATGTACCATACGTTGTCGAAGCTAAGGATCAAAATTGCGCGACGTCCCTCACTTAATATAACTCCTAGGTCTCGGACGACTTGCTGCTTGCTATATCGACTCCTCTTCCACCTGCGAGCTTCCCCTTTGGTGCGTGGCATTCCCTATTCGCTGCACTCTGAGTACCTGCCCACTCTGATAACTCTTCTCCGTGCCAGGGGTTACGGCCTACGCTATCATTACGGCATGTTCTGGCAACAGATCTCTACTGATGGATCGCAAATCGAGGCACCTGATCCTTGGCTCAACCACGCAAACCCATGGGAAGTCCACCGGCCTGACGTCAACTACCCGGTCAGATTCTATGGTCACGCCGAGAGGATTGGACACGGAAAAGCGGTAAGCATAAACAACACGTAAAACGTCTCACGTTCCTTAGCATTTCTTCAAAGGTGTGGAGTGGTGGTCAAGAAGTCGTGGCAGTTGCTTACGATGTCCCAATTCCGGGCTCGTATACCAAGAATACTAACAACCTTAGGCTTTGGGGTACCGATCCCGCTTCATCACCCGAAATTTGTGCTGACAGTTCGCCTTTAGACGCCAAACCCAAACGTGGCTTCGATTTGAACTCATTCAATGGTGGGTCATTTTATCAACAACTTGATCGCTGAGTCACATACCGCCTTGGCAGCTGGCGACTACGAGAAAGCGGTTGAATCTTCAAACAGCGCAGAAGCTCTCACTCGAGTGCTTTACCCCAATGTAAGCACTTTTTACTTGCACTGCGGTATATCGGTTTCACAACTTCGCGAAGGACAACCACATGGTCGGAAAAGAACTTCGCCTCAAGCAACAATATTTCTGGTCGGCTGCTTCTTTAGCTGATATTGTCCGGAGATTCAAGCAGCTGGGCGAGCCTTTCACAAAATTCCCGGAATGTAAGTTGGCAGGCCGTTTCATGGCCATTTCGCCTTAATGACCATCTGCCTTCTTCTAGACGTTGCTATTCAGCTCAACGATGTATGGGATTTCTCCTGTCGCTTGCGCATCTCTGATCTCAACCCTTCTAGACCCACCCCACGGTTGCCGTTCCTGAGCTCATGAGGATTTTCGTCGACGAAGAGGACATTCCTTGGGACAGTGCCTGGGAATTAACCCAAAAGGTATTCGGATACACGAACCATACTGTATTACCGGAGGCCTTGGAGAGGTGGCCAGTTCCGTTATTCCAACACTTGTTACCTCGCCATCTACAAATCATTTTCGACCTGGTAAGTCAATTTCAACCCACTGTATCGAACGTACTCTGACACCATTGTAGAATTTGTAAGGCGGTGGTCAGCTCCCTTCAAAGACGGAGAGACCTTACTGATTTTATTACAGATCGTTCTTACAAGCCGTAGAGAAGAAGTTCCCAGGTGATCGTGATCGACTTGCTCGCATGAGCCTCGTTCAAGAAGGCCAGCCCCAGTACATTCGGTAAGTGCCTTTTAGGTCTGGTGCTTTGTCGGTCCTAATCGCCACTGTGCGTAGCATGGCCTACCTAGCGGTCATCGGGTCGCACAAAGTCAACGGTGTTGCTGAGCTCCATTCGGAACTGGTTAAGACCACCATCCTCAAGGATTTCGTTGACTTCTATGGGCCCAGCAAGTACGCGAATGTTTGATTGCGTATGCCTCTAGCCTAATATCACTCACCCTTTTCACCGTTTCAGGTTCGGCAACGTGACAAATGGTATAACGCCTCGCCGGTGGTTGGACCAGTGCAACCCTGGTCTGTCCGCCCTGATCACCGAAAAGCTCGGGGGCGACAAAACTAAATGGCTGAAGGACCTCTCCAAGCTCGAAGGGCTTCTTGCCCATATCGACGACCCAGTATTCCAGCAGCAGTGGGCTGATGTTAAGACGCAGAACAAACAACGCCTAGCAAATTTCATTGAGCAGACCATGGGTGTGAAGCTCAACGCCAATGCATTATTTGATGTCCAGGTGGGCGAGCTATCACGCTAACCGTGCCCAGCTCCAACACGGTGCTTATCTCTTTTTCTAGGTCAAACGCTTGCATGAGTACAAACGACAAAGCTTAAATATTCTTGGCGTCATCCACCGTTATCTTACTATCAAGGCACTCTCCCCCGCTGAACGCAAAACTGTCGTCCCGAGGGTCGTCCTATTCGGTGGCAAAGCGGCACCTGGCTGTACGTGGGCTTTTCGCGAGAATAGTTTCTTTCGGGCCTTCACTTTCAACACTTGTAGATTGGATGGCAAAACTCGTCATACGACTTATCAACAATGTCGCCAAGGTTATCAATTCCGACCCCGATGTCAAGGATATCTTAACCGTGCTTTTCGTCCCAGATTACTCCGTGTCACTTGGTACGTGCCCTGTTTTTTGCCGCGGTCACGTCGTTCGTATCACGAATTACTTTAAATCCAGCTGAACTCCTGATCCCTGCCTCCGATATTTCCGAGCATATTTCTACGGCGGGAACGGAAGCCTCTGGAACCAGCAACATGAAGTTCTGTCGTGAGTCGATCCCGATGTCTGCAATCGCCCGAGCTCAGCCCTAGTTCGTTTGGTTCACCATTCTAGTCAACGGAGGGTCAGCAAAATTCAGGGCTATGCCAAGAGCTGATTAGGACTAATACACCGGTTCTAAGCCTTCTTCTAGGAACCGTCGACGGTGCTAATATCGAAATCGCGGAGGAGGTTGGCGAGGAAAATGGTACGCAAAGTGAGGAAAGCACCAACCATTTGGGTTAACAACTCCCCTCATTATAGTCTTCTTCTTTGGTCACCTGACTCCTGCGGGTGAGCGATCCCTTCTACTTGCCATTTGACGTCACCCTGTTCCTAACCTCCGGCACCATAGTCGAGGATTTACGTTATGCACACCAATACCACCCGGTACCTCTAGAGCAGAGGTCACAAGCGTTGGCTGTCGTCATCCAATGTATCGCTGAAGGACGATTTGGCGATGGAGGCGTCTACGAGCCTTTCCTTAACACTATCCGCTCCGGCGATTATTATCTAGTTTCCGATGACTTTGACTCTTGTGGGTACCCCATTTCCATGCAATTCCTCTCTTGTTCGAGGTGCTGACCAAATACTAGATCTCGAGGCACAGCGCATGGTTGATGTGGCATACCAAGACAGGGTGGCCTGGGTCAAGAAATCAATCTCCACCACTGCAAAGATGGGCAAATTCAGTTCCGATCGGGCCATTATGAACTATGCGGAGGTACGCCGTCACCAATGCGTTTGCGGAGGGCACGTCTAACCAAACTGGCTAACTTAGGAATATTGGAATATTGAACCCCTGAAGTTGGAGTGAGAGGTCGGTAAATCAGTTGTCACAAAAATTAGCGCGGTTGGCGCTAAAGTATTGCACTACGGAAATTTTGAAAACCCTCCGCTGTATAATCTCATATTACTCTTGTTTTTCGGCTCGCTGCGCCACCCCAACGCAGCTCCACTGTGAGCAGTACCACGGTTGTGGTTACTTCGCGGGATCTTGCTTCGATGGCTTGTGGTTCCTGATCAAACCTACTAAGTACAGCCTATCACACCCGGGAATAAGTGCTCGTGCTCTACTTCACCAGGCCGATGCGTGGGCGTGTTATCTTCTTCCCACTGGGCCAAAATAACACGCGTTACCCAATCACATTACGTCGGAACCCGTGCACCGCGAACGAAGTCATGTCTTGGGATTAGTGCCAAGCTGGCTACGACACGGGGTTGTACGATCGACTTTCCACTGACAGGCGTTCAGGTGACGCGAACAAACACGTACGGATTGATTTCTGGCCCCTACCCCCGTCCTCGCGTACCAACTTTTGATGCAATCCAATCCCCAGAGTTAGTCATGCACCGAGTTATTTACTCCTGACGTCGACGATATGACCAACATCGGTGCCCTGCACGTTGCATTCCGGTTTCGGTTGCTCAAGAATCAAATGCCGCTTCACCGCTTGGCAAACGTCCTTGTACTATGAGAAGCTAATACGCATTGGGTAAATACTGAGATCTTTGTACAAAAACTTACACCCTAAACCGTATATCAATGCCATGCCCTAGGTTCTGCAAGGATGGGATCTGCAAGGGGTATCATTGCGTCCATTGGGTTATTGACCCGCGTCGCGGAGAAGGCCCTGTGATGAGGAGGAATGGTGGACCATTTCGTCCGCTTGTAGGTCCCCGCACCGTTTTCAGGTCGCATAGGACGTATAGTCCTCCGAAATGCGTTGAATGACGACGAGATGGCTGTCAAGGCCACCAATGGGTAAGCGTTGGAGATTCTCCAGCGTGAAAGGTGCTGATGGGTCGTGTTAGCCCCTTCATCGACCTTGAGTACATGGTGAGGAAGAAAGAAGGTGACGCTGTGCTCCACCTACTCATACCCTGCTCAGGTATACATGTCCAAGTACGACTTTACACATGGAAGATTCCAACTGCTCAAGAAGACAAGCCTATCGTGAATGGCACTGCGATCACTGTCTTCCAGGGGGATATTCCTCCAACATCCTATAGCATGATGCTGGAGCCGAGTATATAGTCGAATCTACAGTACGCTTCAAAGTAGCCCTCTATTGGACGAGTACCAGTAACATTGGACTTCAAGGGGTCTTCACCATCGTCGATAAAGCGTCGGCTCATCTTAAGGGCGATGCAAAAAAAGTTATCGTTTCGACCCCCTCGGCGGATGCCCCGATGTATGGTGGTTGGCGTGAACTTGAACGCGAACGACCCAAAGCAAGCAAGCATTTCTAACGGTTCCTGTACAACTGTACGTCGCGTAATTCCAGTGAAGCCATTAAGCATGAGCACGTCTGCTGACTTGACCGACAGAACTGCCTGGCACCGCTGGCAAAAGTCATTGATGACGAATTCCATATCGTCGAAGGCTTGATGACTACAGTTCGTGCCACTACTGCGACGCAAAAGGTGAACCTCTCGGACGGGCCTTTGGTATGGAGACTCACCAGACTGAACGGACACCACCGTTTAGATTGTTGATGGTCCTTCAGCCAAAGTCTAGAGAGGGGGTAGGGGCGGAGCAGCAGATATAGTACCTTCATCGACGAGTGCTGCGAAGCCGTGCGGAAGGTCATCCCGCCCCGCCCTTGAATGGCAAGCTAACGTTAGTGGAGTCGCTCCCTCCAAGACTACATGCTCTCATCCCCAGCTTTGCATGGGCTCGTCCTTCCGTGTACCTAGATCGGACGTTTCAGTTGTTGATCTAGTCGCCCGCCTCGAGAAACATCGGATAAACTTAGGGCGGCGTTGTACCCACCGACGTTATTGGAGAAGAATGTGTTCAGCCTTCGATGCCAAGGCAGGCATATCTTTGAGCGACCAATTTGTGAGGCTAGTGAGTTGGTATGACAACGAGCGGGGTTATTCAAAGAGAGTCGTAAATTTGCTCGTCCTCGTTTGCCGAGTTAACCACTTGATTGCCTTGCATTTGAACGAATACGCACAGAAGAAAAAAAATGTTTGCAAGTCTTATATTTGCATGCACCTGTTAAGTGTGCCAGGGACCTTGATGATCCATGGGCTAAATAGGGAGGAAAGGGAGCGCCCCACGATACTGAGGCGGCCAGCTGTCAGTCCTGAAGTGTTGGATTCATTTTTTAGTGGCCAACTTACTCGACTCCCAGAAAATATTATTGGACCAATTTGGCTGACCAGTTCAACGAGCTTCATCCCTCGATATACATACGCGACTAGATGCTGAGGGAGGAACCCGTCTACCAGGAGATGCGGAGAGGAGTCGTCCACGCCGGCATTTATATCCGTAAATATGACTGGTGACCTCGGTGTCTGCCTGCGGCCAACTCAGGGGGACAAAGGATGCGGCCAACTCACAAAGGGAAGCGATTGTATGTGATAGAGTTCTGAACCCACTCAGAGACTATTTTCCCGATTCAGGTTCGGGAGGCTTTTATGACCGGATCTGGTCGTCAAATTTGAATTGGGAAGTCAAAAGATCTGCTATCGATCGCGATCACCTCAGGGAAGTGTTTTTGTCCTCTCGGACCAATTACGTCCCTTTGTCCTCCGGACAATGAACGCCCCCGCCGAATTATAAGACGGTCGTCCGCTGCCGACATAGACTTTACTTGCTATCGCCCACCCCTCCAGTCCTTCGTCATGCGCATCCAGATACCCATCCTCAGTTTTCTTACCATTCCGCTGCTCCTACTTCCTCTTCCGTGGCATTTACGGGCACGGAATGTCGCCACGCTTACGATAATAACGTGCCTGTTCTTCAGCAATCTGATTCACGGGGTGAACTCGGTAAGCACTCCGTCTGTCTCTTCATTAATCTGTGCTTACGTGTCTTTCAGATCGTATGGTCGGGCTCCGTTGTCGTCAAAGCGGTGGTGTGGTGCGATATTAGTGAGTGAGCTTTGGGTCACCGCGTTTCAAATCTGACCGGTTATCACTCTCAGCCACCAAGTTCACCATCGGAGTGCAGGTCGCTCTACCGGCGGCTAGTCTGTGGTAGGACTCTTCTTTCGCAATTCGATCATGATTCCCAACTGATTGCCTTGTTGCTCAGTATCACGAAGCACCTGGAATGTGTTGGTATGCGAAGTCTTTCCTAGGCAACTCTCAAAACTAACTGCTATATCTAGCAAGTATTCGGCAAACCATGCAAACGGCCGATGACAAGCGTCGCCGGCAAATATTTGAGTTCTGTCTGTGTTGCGTTTTCCCCTGCATCATCATGGCGCTACACTACGTTGTGCAGGGTCACCGCTTTGACATTGGTGAGTGAGGTCCGACTGTTGTAGTAGCCTTGTTGACGTGCCAGTATTCTCACGCCAGCGGAAGACTTTGGGTGCATGCCTACTACTTTTATGTCTTGGCCTGCTGTAGTCATCGTTTACCTGCCACCAATGATCTTGGCGACTTGCTCTCTCATCTATGCCGGTGCGCCGCTGCAACTCCTTTTCAACGCAATCTCGTTGACGAGAAGACCCCAGTTATCGCTTTCGTTTGGTTTATCAAGAGACGTGCCCAATTCGCAGAACACTTGCGCAGCAACAATAGCGGACTCACTACTGGTCGTTACCTTCGTTTGATGGCAATGGCTGTCACGGAGATTCTTGTTGGTACTGGTTTAGGCACTTACGTTTTTGGTACGTTGCCTTCAACGGAGTACCTCGATGACCACCTGAACTGTCGTACTTTGCAGCTCTTAGCATGTCCGACACGTTATTCCGCACGTGGGACAACTGGGCTCATGTCCACTCGAACTTCTCCCGCATCGCTCAGTATCCCCGAGTTTTGATGCCGGAATACAGTTGGGACCGTTTTCTCATAACGTGGTACATTATCCCAATCGGCAGCGTCACGTTTTTCATCTTCCTCGGATCTGGTCAAGACGCCATGTCCGATTATCGACGGCTCATTCGATACATTCGGGTCCACGTGTTGAAGCAGACGGTCAAACCCAATAACGACAGTGTTCTACCTACGTTCAGGTACGTTATGCTTGATGATTATCATTACGCACGGTACTCATTCCGCTGTCAGCGCTCCGCAAAGGACTGCTAGGGTAGTCCGGCTTGATGACCTCGACATGATAAGCATGGACGAGAAATGGGATCAGGATGAGAAGCACGATTCAGAGTCATGTTCGAGGCAGGGATCCTTACCGTCCACCTCAGTGATTCACTCGACTTCGGACCCATCGCTCCCTCGGCCGTCATCTGCTCCGCCGACCGGGAGAACCAACCCTGAGGAGCTCGATACTCGATCGATGTCTTTGGACTTGACCCGCGACATGAAATGAATGGCCTTTATTTGGAACCTCTTTCGTTAGGACATTCCCTTCGTTTGTGATATGCCCTGGTGTCTGTTCTACTATTCTCTCGTTACGTATTCTTAGTTCTCATTGACTGTGCACAGTTGTATCGTAGCCTATAATCGTGCAACCCTACTATTATGCTAGGTGAAGTCGCGCGAAGGACCCAGGCTTCGGAGAATTTCTTTCCTCCACCTGTAAGCAAGGTACCTTGCCAGTCAGCCACACGCAGCCAATCAGATGTGTTGGCCTCCTCTCCGCAATTCCAATCGCAGTCCTGCTTTGCTTTCCCTCCCATCCAATTCCGCGCGTTTGTGCTGGGCCCCAACGGCGGTCCGAGTTGGTGACATGGCAGTGAGTATTCTGGCTTGGACCGACGGCATAGTGACTCGAACGCGTTGGTGACAAATAGAAAGAGCTGGGTAGGTGGATACTGGTGATATTCAATTCTGGGCAGAGACGGCGTGTCTACATGGGTCAGGGATGACAGAGAACAGCGAGAGACAGCGAGAGACACCATGGCTCGATGATGATAGGTGGCTGCGCTTACTGACCACGGCGTTTTATGCTTGGCGGCACTAGAACTGGATCGTTTGCCAACCCTGTAATAAGTACCAGTCGGCGGTCGCCTTATGTTTCAAGTCCCTGTATGGTTCCTTGCGATTACAAGATGACGGCCAATAGCAATAGCAACGAGTCAACTCACGAAACTTGCCAGCCAACCCTGTTCTGATTGAGGCGGGAACCCCATTCCTGTTCGCCAAGCACATGTTTTACACTCAGCCTATAGCTCTCTCATCACCTCGTTTGGAAAGTGGAATAGGGCGAACGAGCCGAAGGCGAGTCGAGCCCTCGCCCGAAGTCATGACTTTGGAATGTGTCAACATGGAGTCGGGAAACTATAATAATAAAAGTAACCTCGGTGCCGATTCTAGGCCTTGCCAGTACGAGTCACAGACCAAAACCGTGGGAGTGATCAGAACTATGCGCGGCGACTGAAGTGTGTCACCGCATGAGGTGTCAGCATCTTGTTGACAGCCGTACTGTGTCCTTTCAACCGTTCACACAGCTTTTCCGAGGATGTCTCTCAAGCTTAGATTTTTGACGCCTCGAAGGATTAGACAAGGATGCATTGTTCTCCTCGTGTCGACACTGCTACTTTGCTTTGTCGATTTCGACGTCGAGGAGGACTCGGTGTCTGAAGCCAAAGCCCCGAACCGGGAACGGCGTATTGTAGAACAGTGGCAACTGGGTGACGATGAACAAATGTACGACGAAGGCGTTCTCTCCCCGCCGTCCTACTTAGAGCGGACACGAGTAAAACTGGACAATATCACTACGATTCCTCTGACGAGAGTCCAACGGCATGTACCAGGTACGGTCGACCGTGCTTGTCCCTTACATCCTTTTGCTCGTATTTTTCAACTATGGCATCGATAGGGTGGACGATATTGGACAACGTCTTTATCAACAAGGGGACATTTTTTCTCATATCCAACTGGTCGACGTCGAAACCCTTACCTGCGGCCCGGAATGTTTTGTCGTCCGGCAAGGACATCCACAACGACTTCCGAGACGAGCTGAGGCGAGAACCCACCGATCGTCATATGCAGGTAATAGACCCATCTCAAGTAATGTCGCGCCTAGGGACCCTTGCAAAGCGCATTGAGGGCACCTCGGTAGGTCCTTCCTCTTTGGAACGTACCTCATGTTGAGATAAATCCGTTCAAAGTTTGTTGTGACAGAATCACCGCAATGTGAGTACTGGACAAGGGACTCATGAACAATATTGACTGCGGCTACGCCTCGAAGATTTTTCCCGAAAGTACAACCTGGCAGCGGGTGTGTTCCTCTCAGTTACCCTCCCTCATCCCAGCTGACCCACTCACGAATGACAGAGATTTTTTTTGGGCTGTGGCGCACTTACGCATCTCTCGATCCGTCTATCACACCCATTGGCGAAACAGACCTTCCGATTCCCCAGCGCGTCCTCCTCCCAAACATCATCGATTTCCATAGAAGGGACAAAGAAGGGTTCACATCTTCCATTCTTGGCACAGCATTTCCATCCACGACTGTGGATGCCGCCGAAGCCTGGCAAGACTTGATCGACGTGGGACAAACGTTTCTGTGTGATCGAATCGTTGTAGCGGACCGGGCAGCTGCTATGCGTACGGATGACTGGCATACCGAGAAGCATTTCGCCGCCTTTACAAGACACTTCGTCTCATCCCCGTACTGGTGGGTTCCTATACGAAACACCTTTCACGAACGCAGCAATGTTTTCGTAACCGCTGACGAGCTAATGAACTCGCGACCTCAAATTACATACCTCATCGGATCAAAGAGGGCGGGACACGAGCTTGATCCCCACGATCACGAAGAGCTTGTTAGGGAACTTCAGAGACTGAAAGGAAGTTATGGGTACGACGTCGAAATCCAGAACATTGATACTCTCTCTATAGAGGACCAGGTCCGGGTAGCTGCCCGGAGCACGGTATGTCCAGTAGTTCAATATGGCCACTGGTCACTGACTTCTCGTTGAGATTGTCATTGGCACCCGCGGCGAAGCTTTGATACCGTTGCTGTGGATGGTTCCAACACCGCGTTCGGCGATCATCGAATTTGCTACGGACTTGGAAAAGGTCCCGAACTACGCCTTTAATGGGGCCATTATTGGTATTGCGAGCTATGCATTCTACGGAACGGCGTAAGTGCCTGGTTCGTCGTTTATATGCGCCGATCGTGACCGCTCGAACGAGTAGGGAATCATATCGTTACCCCAGGCGCCCAAATACTGTTCGTGCACGCAAAAATGATTTTGTCCACATTAAAGCAAATGCTGTGGCGTCTCTTTGCATCGACATTCTTCAGGATCCTCGGCATGGTTAAATACTCTCCGGACCCGGCAAACCGAATACGCCAGCCATCTGTCCACGACTTCCCTGTTGACCGTGATGAGAATTCGCGACGTACTTGTCCCACGGCCGTGCCAGCGAATTGTTCGTAGCTTCGAGTAACATCTGTTATGTACCCTAATATACGAACTGGGTAATGATCATCAGCGGCTACCTTGATGGCGAAACAAGGGCATGCGATCACCAGCCTCGAGACCTGCAGAAATTGTGGGCTCGTGTCGCAGATCGAAAACAGGAGTAGAGTGACGAAGCTAGACAATCTTTCCCGACAACCCGCATGCGCAAAGGATTCACTATCGACCATCTACGCACATTGCTAGGAAAGGTTATTCGTTGCGCCTGCCGTAGCACCGTGATACACCGGGGGAAAGGTGTGTGAATAGAGGACCAGCCGCTCATTCCTTGATCACATGATCCATCCCTGTAAAGTCTCAAGACCGAACCACATCGCTCATCGTTAATGCACATCTCGAATCACTGAGGACAGGTTGTTTGAAGTGGTGATGGGCAGAGCCAACTGATGGCACCCTTCATGGACCTGGGAACCTCTCCCCCCTGTATCAGCCATGCCAAAAAAAATTTCCTCCAAATAATGAGCTTATCACGGATAGTATACACACTCCTTTGGCGGTATTAAGTACGTCAAATGGTGGGAGATCACTATCATCGACCCCTTCCTACGGCGTAACAGATCAGCCTCTGGAATCAGCGGTCCTTCGGCTTGTGTTGTCTATTCCATCTATTGTGCCATAGACATTCCGAACTTGTGGCTGGGGGTGGGGAGGAGGGTTTACAAAGGCGATTGAGTGATATAACCGGTATTTTCAATTTCTAGACGTGGTGTACCGCTGTGGTGCAGATCGAGGGAAGGAGAGATTGATGTGCCGTATGGATCTGCGCCAACTACTCAGCAGCAACTAGGAGTTGAGATCTGATCAACACTACGGATGGACACTGTTTGACCATGTTCATTTCCACACAGTCGATCTGATGATGTTCCCGAGACCCGAGATCTACTCACCGACCTCTGCAATCTCGTCCATCGCGGCAAGCTTCCCGAGATCAATTGTCATATGTAGCTCAGGAGTTTGACACGCCTCGTACACGAACCAATGCCTCATATGTGGCAAATGGGACAGGTGCGTCCATCACTTCAAGGCCTCTCCTGCCTTTTCCGCCTGCACCCGTCTCCATCGAGGTGAATCCCTCCTACTACGTTCATTCATCCAATGCTTTCTAGTCGACATTGTCGTTCAAATACCACTCTTTCCCCTATCCATGTCGTGTCCCCGCTTACAAGTATGCCTCGGATTTGTCCTTCATCCACCCCGCGGATGGCACAGCACTCAGATCCCTCGGGCAGCAGTGAGTCCTTTGACTATACTTCCTGTGCTTCTGCATCTCAGTCCGGTCGTCAGGACTACAGCCTCTCAGTGGGCAAGACCTTCTCCACCCAATCAACGACCAAACATCGTCGCAATGCTTACCCGCTTACAACGTGTTTGCTGAGCAAGAAAAGGCATTCTTCAAACGTTCAGCCCAAACTCCTTCCTTCGAACCAATGCGCGGAACACAAACCGCTGCGGTGGGGTCATGGCCTACTTCAAGTGCAACAGGGACGGGAGCTGCAGTGGCCGCTCTTCCCCAAGCTCCCGAATTTCAGTCAACATCTGAGACCTGGAGCAACACAATGACCAACAGGTCCGGTCAGTCGATGAAAACCACGCCGGTGTACCGAGCCAACCCTTCCAACACCCTGTCTAACCCACCTGCGCCTGGGTCGTCAAACCAGTTCGGGGTACTAGTGCCTGGCTGGGGCGCTCGACAGAATCAGACAATGGATGCAGAATCACGAGGCAGCGTGTCTAGTGGTGGCATGCAATTTGTGCCAGTCGCTACCAAAGGGTCTGGTGCACCAGGCAGAGGTCCCACCAAACGCAAAAAGACATGATATTCCCCCCACTATGTTAACGTGAGCTGACAAACCCACCCTTACCCTCTTCGATTCGGTCGAAAGCCTTGCCCTTGTTCCGCCTGGCAAATAGTCGAGCCCACCATGTATGTACTACGACGACTCACATCCTACTCTGCATCAAGTATGTTCTTGTGGTTATCTTATGTCACTCTGTACCCTCTGTACTCGAAACTCATTTTTAGACTGTTTCCATCGTCATTTGTATTTGTACATCAGACCATGAATAAATCGTCCCAATCGACGGTATCCGCACCACGTGATGGAGGTCCATAAACCAATACGTATGGAACGTCATGTGGTTATTGCAGGGCTCGACAAGTGAACAACTGTCGTGGAGTGTTCATACTTATCTCGATGATAATATTTAGGTGCTGGCGCTGAGATTATAAGCGATCGACGAGCATCGCGAACTATCTGGCATTCGTTCTGGAACGTATTAAGTAAGTTCACCCGCGAGTACGGGTACTAGCAACCAAGGCTACCGTTCCACCCGTCACCAGCCAAATACCCTAATCGCATTGAGAACGACATAATCAGGATGCAAGTTGGGTGTGCATAACAAGCTAGAATACACTTACTCTTCGGCAATCTCGATGCCCCCAATGCTCTTTCTTAATGTTGCTTCCACGGTCCTCACTGCCTTCCTTACATCTTCTGCCAAAGAGGGAGGGCCACACACACCGACCATGAGCCCACTCAATCCTCTCTCTCCCCTAGCAAGCGAGGCCGTCTGCTGTACGAGAATTCTCAAAACGTCCGATACATTAGGACGGCCAGGTTCTACTTCCATCCCTTTCGGCAGCTTTCCAATGGCCAGGAGTTTGTCGTGGAAGTCATGGGATGCCGCCCGGGTATAATAAACGGAGATTTTGAGCGAAATCGTGTGGATGTAAAGAACTCGATCCAGCAAGGATGTCAGGACGGGTAAAAGTGGGAAAATGGACCCTATCCGATGGTGGCGTTAGTGTATCCCGTCCCAGATGAGAACATATTTGGTCAACGCACCGGGATCCTGAACAATCCATACGAGGTGTAGCAATCTTGTCCTGGCCTGTGCGTTCCCGATGTCTCTCACCAGTTCATCCACAGCCGATAGAGCGAATGTAACACCACTACCACCGGCCACAACGAATGCTGATGTGAAGGAGGATGCTATGAGATGCCCAGGCCCTCCATAAGGTCCTTCTACGATCATCTTCATTGTTGCACCGGATCCCATCCCAGACAGAGCCGTTCCGTAGCTTTTACTGGGCGACAGGTAGTGAAAATTCCCCGCGTCACTCTTCTCGGAAAATCCAGCCCCCTTTTCGATTTGAAAACTCCTTGCGGCGTCATAGAGACGCTTCGTCCAATCCCCGGCACATTTGACGTAGAGGACCACTCCTTGACCCCCGCTTTTCATCGAGACACTTGCGATGGTAAAGGGATGTACTTCGGCAATCGACCCAAAACCCATTTTGGTCGATAACGCCCTGAGACGGACATGCTGTCCCGCTCGCCAACCTCTTGTCAGGTGGGGGATTTCGATTCGCGTAGTGCGAAGTTCAGGGATGACTTCAAGGTTCACAGTCGTGTACGTAGACTTCAGTATGCGGCATATCTAAGACAATGTGTTAGTCGAATCGAGTGCCTCGTAATCTTGCTACGTACATGATCAAGACCAATCACGAAGACAGTAGCTAGCACCCATAAGGTAGCCTCTTCGACATGGTAGCATATCTAGGCTCTAGTCAGCGGGACTTTGAAGAGGGCGGGAAAAGGAAGCTTACCGCCACAAGATAAGTGATATACCCCACCCAGTGGGCATGGTAGAAAACGTTGTACATGGATCTCCTGAGCATTGGCAAGCTCATCAGAGAAAGGAGCGAAAGACCTGCCAAAGCAACCCAGGCAGAAACGTGCTTGGCGGCGTTCGTTTCTTCGGTATTCTTCTTCAACCAGAGAACAATGTAACCTATGACATGAAAGAGGGCAGCCAGGAACATTAGCTTGCCCAGGCATCTGTGGAAGAAGTTGAGCTGCCAAGGGCGATTGGCACGTAAGCATGTTTCCGACTGGTGCTGGGGTTCGGACACACCCGCTCGTAGCCACGTCCTAGAAGCAGACCGACGATACTATTCTTGGAGCCCAACGCAACGACAAACGGGGTCTGACCAACAACTAACCACCCGCTCCGCTTCAAGTTTGCCGTTCCAGAAGTGTTGACGAATGCGGCGAGAAGGAATGCTGTCGCGTAGAGCCCAAGAAATAGTATCTGCCCGACTGAGAGGGGTGTGATGGAGAAATTCCGGCTGAGAACCGTTGATAGGGGGTGGAGTAAAGTTGTCCAGGATGGAATATGGGTTGGAACAGAGGGAGAACCCCGACGGCCAGCAACCAAAGGTGCAACAACGGCAGCAGGGTAAGTGTGACCGTTTTCGGAGTCGCTTGAGCTGTGTGGGTTGGGTGCAGTTTCGGTAATAAGAGATCGTTTCACGGTGGGCGTCCGCATAAGAGCGTTTGCAGCAGGGGCAAGTTGCAAGCTCCGTCGGACGATGCTTCGCGCCGTGTAGACCTTGCAGTTTTGAAGCAGCCAACCTTGTCGCCAAGCTCCGGGCTGGCGAAGGCGAGCAATAAGGTGGGGTGCAGAGGCGAAGGTACAAAGGAGGATAAGGAAGGAGAGGCTGAGGTTGAAAATAACCATGACCCGCTGTGCGTCTGGAGCAGTGGATCCTGCCACCGGTGCAGAACTTCCAGTCGATTCGATTGCGACAGCGGAGCCTGCTGTTGAGACATCCAGTCCGATACGGGAATGAGCGATGGAAGGGACGAAAGAGGCCATTGGGGAGGCCATTGCAAGCCAGTTGTGGAAGGATGAGTGGCTGGGATGTGAATAAATGAGTGGGTCGGTAATGTATTGGAATACGGTGTGATGCAAGGTAATTGAGACGGCTACAATGAGGTCGATGTCTAGTGAGAGGTGCCGGAACACATCCAAGTTGACCGACAAACGCACATATTGGACTTACGAACCAGTCGCGTCCCTGATTAATGGGGAAAGGGTAGTAAAGGTAAGGAGGGTGAGGGATCGTCTTGTCGTTATCAACGTCGTAGAGCGGAGAGCAGGGCAGCAAGAGAGGGGGACATGCAAAGAGCCGCCGGTGTGTAGACTGCCTCGTGGTTCTGGCGGAGTTTGAAGCTCGCACTGCGGATAGTCGCAGAGCAGGCTCAGTACGGTGGTGTGCAGCCGTGAGTGATAATAATAGTCACGCGGCTGTTATCCGCCCATCGTGTTGGTTCTCTCGTTGTACTTCCTGGCCGGTTCTGATATGTTCAGTTGCTTGTTAAAGCAGCCGTTCTGAATGAAAAATTCTCCCACGAATCTCGAATTAGATCTGTAACTATGGCGGCCAGAGTGTGGATTTCGTGGCCTGAAGACTCGGAATCCTGACCGACAACCTGCAACGGACAAGACGACGGTTAGTGATTGCATGCATCAGACTGCGGAACGTTGCAGAGGTGTGGTGTACCACGATGCTGTTCACAGGACCCTGAACTTTTCCAGAACTCGGCTGGTTTTGTTGACTGGTGTCCGAAGGGATTCCTGAACATCCCCAGTCTGTTGCTCAATGTGTACGGAGTCGAACAAGTTGACTACAATAATACCGCGGGAATCATCCGTGCCTGTGACGCCACACGCCGTGCAAGTCTACGGTTCGACACACCACTTGTTCAAAGCAACCTTTGCAAAACAAAAGTACTGCACTCCTTCCGCCATCCAATTCGTCATAAATCTAACCCATCTCTTGCAACCAGCCTCGACTCAGATCCGTTACACCTGCGATATGGTGAGCGCCATGTATTTTGATTGGGACCGGTTTTACTCCCAAGCCAAGAAAGCGGGCGGAGTGGCTTCTTCTCCATCCAAGACCACTTCTCTCTGTCGTCTCTTTACCGGACTTCGCTGAGACAGTCTTTTTCGGACTTAGACTGTTTACTACACTTTGACGTTTGGCTTGTTGATAGCCGAGATGGCGACTCTCGCTGCTGTCCTCCTTCCATTGCCATTCACGGTCCGGAAAAAGGTATTCAATCTCCTGAGTGAGAGCGCTATGGTGGCGAAGATTGCGTATGGATTCAAGATAGCTTTCATGTAAGCCTTGAAATTAAGCTGGCAGTTGGTCGCAGCTAAGACGACGCAACTCCATAGTTTCATAGCTGTGTTATTCGTCGGTGGGTACCTGGAACCTCTCTTTGCATCCAACTCCTAGTTTACCACATCCAATTCAGATGCCCTCCAACGGGTGCTTAGAGTGACGGCTGAAGCTGACCTAGCAAAGCAGTCTAGTGGGCATAACGCGCAATCTGAGACTAGCCACGCTGCGAAAAAGTTTTAGTACGTCTTGCTTGCCAATGGCTCCTTGCGCTATCCCGCGCCTAATGATCTTCCAAATGCACGACCTCAGTGCGCAACGCAATCTCTACCTTACTGCGTTTACCCTCTTCCTTGCTCCGTGCCTCACCCGGATATACTACTTCATGCTCGACTACGTTAATGCTCAAGATCAATACGCGCAACTGAAGCTCAAGGTGATTAGTTTCGATGCTTTCATCAGCCAAATGTCGTACTCACTCGTCTATGCTATAGTACGATGAACTCTCCAAATCGAATAATAAAGGAATAGAAAGCACTGAGGTCGTCGCAGACTTACGGAGGCAGCTTGACAGTAAGACACGGGACCTGGGTAAGGGCAACGTCTCTTTGCTTCCATCAACCTCAATTAAACGAGTTGACGTTGTAGAGGCATTACATAAGCAACTTCCCCCAACGGATAAGAAAACAACGTGATACCACCCTAACTAGGTTTCTAGTGTGTAGCCTCTGTACATAGTTTTGTTTGACGAAGAGCACCACGAAGGCGATTGTTACTAGGTGGGAAGGTCCCAGGGTTTAGATAATCAAACGCGAATCATTCAGATCGACAATCTGCATCCTATCGTCAGATCCTCCTTTCTTCGTTTGTCACTCAGGAACTTAAGACCAGATGCGTGTCTCTGTCAAGCATTCGGGAAAGGTATACAATGATGTCGAATTGGACGCGACTAAACCAGGATCGGCTTTCAAACAAACAGTGCATGAGTTGACTGGCGTGCCGACGGATCGTATGAAAGTAATGATTAGGGGTGGAATGCTGAAAGATGATACGGATTGGAATGTTGTTGGCATTAAGGAGGTGGGGCCTAACCCATCCACCCTGATGCTGCAATTCACAGCTCAGTGGTCCATCACCTCCCATCAGAAGCAAGTTTTCACTGTCATAGGTACCGCGGAGGAGTTACCTCCTCCTCCTCCTCAGCCGCCTGTCTTCCTTGAGGGTGAGTCAGAAACGAACTAACAAGCTTTTGGACATACTCACAACCACATGTCGGTATCCGACCAAAGATATGGATGATAGTCAACTCGCCACTACTGTGAGTTCACGTAATTTCATCCCAGTATGAAGAACCGCGGTGCTATCCGCGTCTATGACCATTCCAGCTTGATTTTCCGGCTGGATTGAAAAAGTGAGCTACCTCTGCTTTGACTGCTACCCCATATATTAACTCATGACTCAGTTTGGGCAACACCTGCTACTTGAATGCCACGATCCAAGCTCTGCGTAGCGTACCTGAGTTGCAAGCGGTTCTGCAGAGCTACAACAGGACGCCGACTCCGAACATGCCAACGCAGGATGTGAACGCGACGTTGACGTCATCGCTCCGTACGTTCGGTTTGCCGTAAGCACGTCACATTTTTGCATATGCTATGCGACAGGTGCCCTTTACCAAGGAATGGCTAAGTCGCTGGAACCATTTGCGCCAATTGCCTTTCTCCAAGTCCTCCGGCAGGCGAATCCTCAGTTCGCTGAGCGGGGCCAAGTTGGTTTTGCGCAACAGGATGCTGACGAATGCTGGAGCCAGATATTGACAAGCCTACAGAGCGCCGGACTGGGAGGGGATCGCGACTGGACAAGTCATTACATGGCGGGTGAGATGGAAACAACGTGAGGATATTTCCAATTTGGTCCGGCCGCCCGATTGACGGTATCGAGGGGCAGGTTGAAATGCGACGATGCGCCGAATGAACCGACGATTACGACGCGAGAAAGGGTATTGAAGTTACAGTGCAATATCTCGGCGTCAACCAATTACATGCACACTGGAATTACGGACGTGAGGGATACATGGAGTTTTCCCTCGGAGCGCTTGAATTTACATAACGTTGTTTGAGGCAGAGTTGGGACCAGAAAATCACCAAATACTCTCCAGAACTAGGGCACGAGGCAACATATTCCCAGAGGTCCCGATTATCGCGTCTTCCTTCTGTCCTCACTGTACAGATGGTTCGATTTTATTGGCGACGAGACATCAATAAGGTGAGAAGTATGCCATATCCGTATTTTAGCCTGTGCTCAGGTTCTGCTCATCGAAACTAAGAAAGCAAAAATAATGGTTTGCATTCCCAACGAGTCTACTAAAGCGATGTACCTGACCACGAGTTACAGCGGAAAGTCAAATTCCCCTTCAACCTTGATGTCCTCTCCGAAGGCATGGTCACTGATGACTTGGAGAGGAAGCTTGCTTCCGTGAACAAACGTCAGAAGGAAATTGAACAAGAAAGAAAGGAACGGCGTAAAGCAAGGGGAAAGCTCAAAGGACCGCCTAACACAGACGGAAAACCGGCAGTCTTGGGGACAGTTCAAACCCTCGTGTCGGAGGCGGCCCCTGCAAATGCACCATTTGGCATAAGTATGATTTGGCGTGGATGATCGAGTATCGGCTCCTGACCTCAGACTTGCAGATTTTGATACTGGTCCAGCAGCGGAGACGCATTTGGCTCCGCTTGGTGGGATGGATGAATCCACCGAGGAAAGCCTCCACACCAGAGAGACCAATGAACTACTATCCCTTGTCGATCCGTCGTTACAAGGTGATATTGGGGCGAATGTTACTGGTATGTATGAACTCTCCGGTAAGTGGAAACATCTCGGACTTGGTGTTTACGTTGGGATGAAGCGACGGTATTTCTCGCAGCTATCATCACCCACAAGGGAGCATCAGCCGACGGAGGACATTACATTGCTTGGGTTAAGCGTCAACAGACCAGTACAGAGAATAGTATTTCTGGAGAGAGCGACTGGTATAAATTTGATGACGATAAGGTGAATTGTAACGGAACGTGGTACAGCCGAACTGAATTTGACCCTGGCGCTGGCATTGCAACAGGTTTCGGTTGTCACGCAGGAGAAAATCACCAGTTTGGACGGTGGGGGAGAAGACTCCACGGCTTACATCCTGCTATATAGGTACGCTCCCGGTATCACTCGGTTGGCATGACTAAACATTCCCTACCTATCTATAATCACCTAGGAGCAAACCCCTCGACTAGTGCACCAAGTCATGTTGCACCTCCTCCCCTTTCCGTCCCAGACTCGTGGCAGACTCGTGTCGCCAGGAAACGGGGAATCCTAACACAAACTTTATTCTGTAGCTAGATCGAGCTCCTCTAAATCGACGTTGACAAATGGTTTGCTCACGATCTCCCTCGATCTCTTTTCTTCAACTGAGCGGACGTAGTCAGATGCTGTACTTGTGAAATGAGGTGGTAAACTTACGGCGCAAGTAACGGTGCCAAAGGACGGTGGCGTCTTTAAGTACCGTAAATAACGCGATTCCGACGGTATTCCTCCACCTACCGGGTCTCAGTGTCAGTGCGACGTAAGCATCCACACGATCAGAAACATACCAGATAGGGTCGAGATTACGGTACGAAAGCGTGCCTTTATCCAAGGTACCACTGCCACTTGTATGTCGTCCAGGACCTACTGGCGTCGCGAGTGGGTGTATACCAAGGAAGGTGCGTAAAGCTTGCGAGTGAGGTGACAGATAAAATAACCCTGTACCCATCGCGACTGCAAGCGGAGGGAGCATGGCGGAACCCAGGAATAGTTGAAGAGTGCTGTCGACATTGGTCGCGACCGGACTCCCTCGATCCAAGAGGTCGAAAATGTGCTGGTCCACAGAGGAAACAGATCTACCGCTATCCAGAACATTATCGCCTGCTGTCACCTCAGGAGGGTGGGACAACTTGTGATGCGGGGTGATCGATTGGAGCTTTCGGGAAAGCCAGCGTACAACAAGTGACCGTGCACCTCGGTAAGCGAAACGGACAATCGGGATGAAGGAAAGAATGACGAAAGGACTGGGGGGATATAAGGTTGTACCGGGGATGATTGACCACGGAAGGATGACTGTAAGAGGAGATAGAATGGTGCAAGCCGATACAATTCTTGCATGACCGACCGTGAGGGCTAGTGGCACAAAAGGGAGGTTGAGGTGCGCCAAAATATTCTGGCCGCCACGATCTGGTCCCCACAATAAAAGTTGGTACATTTCTCTCCCCAGAAAACAACGCAGCGTGAAGGCCCCATATGCATACGCAAGCCCCAGGCCTGTGGCACCTAAGACTAGTGTATATTAGTCTGTCTTCTTAGAAACAGAGTTAAGGATTGCATGTGGGCTCACGCGTAACAGCGGCACCTCTGGCTGTGGCAGCCACGACCGAATCCAGAGAATCCAGTAACTCAAGTGTTTTCGATTTTCTTCTCTGCACCGAAAAAGGTGCCTTGCATTGCGGACACGCTGGAGGTAGCTCGTTGTCTTGTAAAACCATCCAGTCCAGTAGGCACTGAGGTGGAAGGTGGTACATCAAGCTTGACCGGGTGTAGCTGCACTGGTTTCATACCATTTCATGACACACAAGGGTGCACTCGCAAGCATGAACCCAAGTTCTTTTCGAACTCTCGTTGGCTTCTTCATCTCTACATATCCAACACAATTTGTTCTGGAGATGGTGGACCTCAGGTAGTGTCGGCCTCGTCCATTTTAATGTCTTGGGTGTTCTAGGGTTTTGATCACCCGAGACGGACATATGCGTTGCTGCCAGGCTGTTGATTTGTGTGTCGACAAATTGAGCTGAGCAACACTGCTCCGCTCTCTTATGTCCGTCAGTCGAACTCTGAAGCGGAGTTTCCGATGATGTCACCTCTCCGCTCCAATGGTTGTGTCCGGGCGACTCCGGGATGGCTATCGCTCGCTGTAGCTTGCCGTCCAAAACCTAACATCACCCTGTCGCAACATACTGCAAGCGTATGAGAGATGCATGATTACACGACATGTAGTCCGCAATTTTCCGCTTTCCGACGACATTGAGTCCTTGAGTGGCCCCTCAATCCGACATAGTATTGCTATCATCTCATTTCCAACTCGAACCGAACATGATCTCGTGTTTTCCCACCTGACTATCATATTATCTGCCGTCTGAGGACAAATCAGAATCTGGCGCGTAAGGTTGGTCGAAGGGAGTCGGCCAGGCGCGGAGTTAGGTGATCCCTATTTCGAACTTTCTCAGCTCGTTTGGATTCTGACCAGCGACCATCATCTGTGTGTCCATATTAGATCTATCTCAATGACTACCATTCCCTCTCGACTGTCACGTCCCGTTACCATCTCGCTTAGTTTATTGGAGGCGCGGGCTAGGGCTCGGGCCATGTATCGCGACTGGTATCGTTGCGTGAGTTTGCTTCATTCCCACTTAGTTGATATGCGTTGACAAAACGTCATACCAATTGAAGGCCCCAGAAATTGTCACCATTCACGGACTCACTATCCCTCCTGCCTTAATACGTTCTCGAATCCGCGCAGAATTCGAACGACACCGCTACGTACAGGATCCCGCCGTCATCGACATCCTCCTTCAGAAGAGCAGACAAAGTTTCCAAGAAGTGATGAATGCATGGAGTCAGGAGAGTCATATTCTCGGTGTCATTCTTAAAGATAAGACAAAGGAACCAAAAACCTTCTTACAGAAGTTCTACGAGGGTGCGTTTTGTGCGAAATCACGCTGTCCAAAGGGTAGTTGAACTTGCGTTTTCCAGGCCGCGACGAGGATGCTGTCCTCGTCGCCTCACCACAAACCAGTTATCCGTGAGATCTTCCAGGCCGCCGTTTAGAGAGTTGGAACCGAGCCAAACAACGAGCGAGCGTCAATACATATATACTCGTTGTGACGGTTTCCTGCCACAGGACCCCCTTGCCGAACCATTTACGATAGAATAATACCCCGTTCCCTCGGGTTTAAATTCGCCCTACAATTGCAGCCATGCTCGTCCTTCATACGATTAGGCATTTTCAGAACTCTGCACGCTACTGGTTACTGGGGTCTCGACTCCGCGAGGCATTTCCCCGCCGCCCGTAGAGTCAGTCTGCCGAGTACCTCCGCTCTGCTACCTTCAACTCCCGATCTCCAGTAGACGCGAACAGCCCTCGTGGGCACGGATCCGCCGACCGGCGGAGGAGTCCCAACCATCATCGAACAGATGGGCACGGCGGATGGGCAGGGAGTTGTTTGATTGGCCACACGCCATGTATACGCTATCTGTTTTGGCGTTTCTTGAGCGGGAGCAATTCGCTCGAACTCAGCTTGGAAATTCCCATTTAAGGCAAGTTTGACTAAATATGGATAACAAGGGGCCGATCGAGCTGGCCGATCAAATGTTTGAACATCGGTTGGCCGCTTTGGTGCAACAAGGACCAAAAACGTGAGGTACTTCATTTCGTCCGGTGGGTCGGCCAAAGCGTCCGTCCAGTCGACGTATAAAGTTCCTGACTTTCCCCCACTGAAGGCCTCATCCCATTCCTCTCAAGTCTCTTCTCCTCACCACTCCACTCTTCTCAAATGGACGCCTTTTACAACGTTAAGTACACCCCTGAGGACTCCGTCCCTACCAACATGGAGGACGGTGGTGGACCCCCGGGTAGCTGGTGCACTATTGCTTAAGGTAATCGCACATTTTCTCTCTTGATGGGACGCGGCACTCACCAGACATCATCCGCCAGCGTAGCATGCACTTACTTTGGCTTAGCCGTTCTCTCCGTCTTCGTTCTTCGTTCTTCTTTCTTCTTACCCATGTTGATTGCAGCATGGTTTTGTGTCCATTTTGAAATAAAATGAACGTTTGTCTTGGTTCACTACTTTGGATCGCTGGAACTGCTCGAGCAATAGTCCTTTAATCATTCGGATCCTTCCATGAAGCCAGAACAGCGTCCCGAATCGACTCGTTCATTCACTCGTGCCACATAAGTAACTTGCGAGGAGTCACGGATGTATAAGTATGCATCTTCCGCCACTGTGCATAGAAAGAAGTTCATATGAAGAAAAGACAATAATCAATCTCAGAGTGACGACGTTGACAATGCCGCCTAGGTATGTATATCCAATCCATACGGGGGTGAACAGATACCACGGGAAAAAGGTCTCGTGAACTACTCCTTGCTTCAAGGACGCCAGCCAACCATGCAGAGGGGCTAATCCATACGGGTTAAGAACCAATAGGAGGCAACACAACAATTGAACTACCTACCGGCTAGCGTACGGTCGTTACGGGAGCTTGATCTTGACCAATCGAGCTAGACGTGTGGGGACTGGTGCCTTGGTTGACGTCCGACCCACCCGTTTGACCACTGCCGTCGCTGCCATTGCCCATATTGGATGTTGATGTGCTATTTTTATGAGAGAGGGCACCGCCAACGCCTCCCCCTATTGCAGCGGCGAGGATAATGAATAAGACCACAATAATCGTGAGGAGCCCCCGCTTCGTCTTAAAGAAGTGGGATCTGCCAGGTTTCTCCAAAGGTGGAAGATCGTATACTCGACCAGCGGGCGATACCGGGTTGTAGTCATGAGGTGGGTCGATACGGGGAGTATTGGAATTTGCAGCCTCAACGTCCCTATCTTGCAGTATGTTGACGTCGTAACCTCCCTGTCACAATCATGAATGGGCTTTCACGCCAGTTGCATGCCAAATCCCACGAACCTGCATCAGTTCTTTGCTTGCCAGTGGGGCGTCTTTAAGTAGTTTACTATCATAGCTCGACATCGTGAGGGAGTAGGGGCGCGGGTGGTAGTTCAAGTTCGAACCGCAAATCTAAGGCTATGCACTCCGGTGTTATCGGCCACGGAGTTGCCCTAACCGGCAAACAACGTGTGTTTCGGCGATAAGCGCCGCCAATGAAGGAGTTCAAGGTTGCATCGACTGGGATTTCAAGGCTAGTTCCGCAAGTATCATGGCTACATCTGTCAGGACATCAAGACTCCTCTATCTAGCACTGAGATAATCACTCGGAGGGGATACCCTCATTAGAGTAAAAGAGATGGCTTCAAGCGGCTTGCTTGGAACGAAAGCGAAGAAGAGGAGCGAGGCCTGACAAAGCGCAAGCCTTGGCAAGAAATTCATGCTGTGGATCTAGGTTAACGCGGCACTGGAATCGCGGAAAGGAGCAGCTTACCTGCAAGAGTTCATCGGCAGTAGCACGACTTTTAACGTCAACGCACAGGCAAACACTCAAGAAGTGCTTGAGTTCTTTACTCAGTTTTTCCGGGTTCTTTAGCGTGGGCGTTCCGTTGGTTGCAATGAGATATAACGCCTTGAGAGGTTCCTCGTCCAAGTACGGAGGTTCGTTCTCGATCATTTCTATCGCCATAATACCTGAATGCGACTTAGCAACAGGATGAAGGAATTACGTAAAGGCAGAGCGCACCAAGTGACCAGATATCCACCTTGGCACCGTATTCCTTCTGCTTCACTACTTCCGGTGCCATCCAGTAAGGAGTACCCACCATCGTTGCTCGCTTCGATTTCTGGTCAGTCAGCTTGGCACAAAATCCGAAATCAGCTGTTTTTGGAATGATTTAATCAAACGAGTACAACCCCAAGCACAGCAAGAGAAGGTCCGCACTGATTTTAACATGCCCTTGAGCGTCCAACAGCACGTTGTCCGATTTGATATCGCGGTGAATGATGCTTTGCAGATGGAGGTGACCAAGGCCTTTACATGTCTAAGATCGATGCTCAGACGATGCTGTGGTCTTATGTAGCAGCGACGCACCTCCAAGCATATAGAACTGATCTGATCCTCTTCGAGAGTGTTGTTCTCGATAATATCGGTAAGAGCGCCCCCTTCCATAAACTCCATAACGACCCACAGATCCGTATTCTTCACTAGATACGCATCCAGGAAGTTGACGATGTTGGGATGCTGAGATTCCTTCATGACAAGGATTTCATTGACGATGAGTTCCTTTCGGGGTTGGTGAGTAAGGTCCATTTGTTTGATGGCGACCTTCTTGCCGGTCGATAAGGTCTTCGCAACGTAGACGTGGCCAGAAGCACTGAACGGGATGTCTCTTCAGTCTCGATATCCGTCATGAGTTTGCAGGACTAAACAAACCCTTGCCCGATCTTCTTGATGGTCGCGTAAATTCCTTTCGGGTCCTCATGACTGACGACTTGCCTTAATCGTTCCATTATTTGAGGTTCACTGAGGGTTGAAATCCTCCTTTCTGCCTCTGGAGCAGGAGGTTTGGCCTTAGACTCCAGAGCGGCCGCAGCGGCCGCTACGCCTGACGGTTCTTCGGCCGAGGCGGCAGTGTCAACCTGTTTGTGCGTCGGTTGTAAAGGTTTGACAGGAGGCGGTCCAACAAGTGCCCCAGAGGGCCCAGGGACGGGCATTGTTGCAGGAGTAGAGGTGGCAGGGGCAGTCTTGGAGGGTGGGAGTATCGGTCTAACCGGTGTCGCCGCGGCTTCAAGCACATCCGTCACCTCCTTTTCAGCAAGGTCCTGGGTGTGGGTATTCTTGGCGTCGCTAGGGTGGCTACGATTTCTTGCAGAGGACGCCGATGGGTCGGGTGCAACCAACTTGGATGTGGACGAGCCAACAGCACCTGATGGTGGTGGTCTCGGTGCAGGACGCTTAGCCTGAGGTACTGAGGCGGTGATTTCTGGCACCTGTTGCCCCCCACTTCGGGCAACCGCTCTTGGACCGGAATCAATTGGACCGGACCCGCCGGAGTTTGCTAGCTGGTTCGAGGTACTAAGGTTGCTAGCAGAGGCTGATTTCGCCCCACCAAGGCCCGTTCCGGCACCAAAACGAGCTGGTTCTGTTGGTGGGTATGCCCTAGTCGCCACGGCAGCCGGTGGTGATGTGCCGCCGCCATTAGGAATGATTCCATACTCCTCGTATTCCCGTTTTTGGTGATCTGTGTAAAATTCAAGCACGTCAAGTACAGCCTGAGGATTTTTGGCGTAATCTTCGCGTGTAATTGCAGAGGATGTAAGAAGTCGTGTCCATTGCTCAGGCAGACCCTGCGGAGGTCAAGGATCAATGCAGGAACGAACGGACTACGGGTGTCCTACCGTGAAAGCACCGCTGATCGGATCGAACCCTACGTGAATCTTGTGTACGAAGTTTGTAGGATTACTGACGCCCATGAGAGGGCTACGAGCGTATATGTCGTCCTGCCACCCATACAACTCCTCGTCATTCCTAAACGATAGGTGGGTGCGCCTGTCCTTCGCCTCTAAGAGAAGGCAGTACGGCTTTAGATCGATGCGCTCGACATTGGATATATTGTTCAGGTGTAAAACGTTCGACTGTGGGGCAGTCTGTGTGAAGTGTCAGCACCGCTTTGAGAGGAGAACAGAGAACGATACCTCATTCTTGTGAAAGGTCAGTGTTTGGTCTTTCAAAACCAGCCACTTACGGCCCCATAACCAACTCGCAAAACCATCCTCCTTGACATTTGCATACCCACATCGAATGATCTGGGGTGACGAACCGGTGGATACTACACCGCGATCCGGAGACCCACCAATGCCAGTATACGAGGCATTGTACGCCGAAGAGGAACCGCTAGCTCCCGCAGGATAGCGCACTTCGTTCAAGCGACGCTGAGGAGCTGGTGGAGCAGGTCGAGTGGGAGTGAGAGCAGGATAGGACATGGATGCTAGCAAATCAGTATACAACAACCCAGACGATATCGCAACGAGTGTGGTTCACGTACGTTTCACCACGTTTCCCACAGTCGGAACAAGAACGTGCGGAGAATCGATACCTCATCGCTCCCCTCGACCATTGTGTCCTCATTTCGTATTCACTGCTACTAGTATATGTGGTGCGACCACAACCGTTTCTGGGCCACTCGCCTGCAGACAGCGCACGCGATTCGGAGAACGACGTTCAAGTATGATAACTTGGTACTCGGTTCGCCGATACGAGATGAACGCAAAGAGAAATCTGTTTAATAACTCGGTACCGGGATCAGTGAGTACACAAGGTTTTGATGTGATCAAGCCTCCGCTTTAACGGGACGGGGATCGCCAGTCATGGAGGGATGATAATCCGGACAGTCACAGGACTTGAGCACTTGAGCTCTCAACCAGGCTACGCACTAATACGCTCGGTCGCAAAATATGCGCGTCCTGACTAGTCTGTATTCATCTATATTTACATCAATGTCAATTCCGACGATCTTCAGGTGGCGGGACAGCCAGTTTGCCCTCAATTCGTGACTCGGGGCGACTGGTAGTTCGGCTGGGGGCACGGCTGGTGAGTTCTGGATGGCCTATCTTGACAAGCTTCGCATCCCAATCTCCCTCTCGGTAACCTGCGACGATTCTCTCCAATAACTCGGACGTTGAGACCCCGGGAGTGCGACGAGTAGGGATAAAGCGACCTTTCTCAAATGATGTTGAATATTAGGCACGACCTTCCCTGCAGGCAGGTACTCACCACTGGTCTTCACATACTCGTACACGTCGTCACTTCCATCACTTCCTTTGTAAGGATCCTCGTCATGAGCGACATAGTCAATCTGGTGTTTGTCCAAAAACGCTTGGTCGATAACCCATGGTGCATCGGGAAGAATCTCATCAACCCAACGACAGTGACGAACGGACTCGCAGCGTTCAGCGTGACTCATTACTGTCCTCGACTTGTGTTGAGCGCACAGCTCGTCGGAGCATACCCCAACCAGCAAGTGAACAAGTGGAAAGGATAGTTTTGCTTGTCGTAGTTGGAGAGCATGGCTACAAGTCGTGTAAGCTACATAACGTGAAAAAGATCGGCACATACCCGAAGTGGAAGATGTCGTAGACACCGTCAGCATAGACTCTAACAGGTCGACCCTCCGGGGGAGGATTGGTTCTGTATTTCCTTAGGTGTGTTTCGTTGGCGTTGATGGCAGCATTCACATATGCCTGAATGTCCTCAGGCGTCAAGGAAGCTGGATCGATTGTTCGAACTGTTATATCCGCCGGGATAGGCTCCTCAGGGGCAAGCGGCGGTTGCGAGAGACTCGGTGGCGGAAGATCACTCTTGGAGCATGCGTCCTGTTCTACGGGATCTCCCGGGGTTCTGGAGGTCGAGGTCGGTCTGGACATTGGGGCAAAGGCAGCTGTTGCAGACGATTCAACATCACCATCGTAGGTTGGGGAGTCCAGCGCGTCGCCATCCAGAGGTTGTATTGCGGCCTTCTGCTCACTCGGGGCTCCTTTCAGTTTATGAATACGGTCTTGACCTACAGTTGGGACAGGATCACTGAGACCGTTGGCATTAATATTGGGACCAAGGGGGGAACGAGGAACATGGCGTTGCAGATGAGGTGAAGGTAGAGCGGAGAGAGATGCGGCATCATCGCCTAGTTCATCGTTATCCTCCTCTAGAAGCGACAATCGAGCTGTCAGTTATCTGTGCAATATGTCCTGTGTATGAGCCGTACCTGAAGCGTCATACAATGGGGAATCAGTAGCTAGACCACTGCCATGTTTCGTTGGCCGTTTGCCAGACAAAGCTCGGTGATGCAGTCTTTGTACAATGCGCAGATCGTCCATGGGAAGGTTTCTCGCCTGTTATGACGGAGTCCTAGGCTGGGGTGGAGTATGAGGATCCAGTCGTGACAGCATTCACAATCACAAACAAACACGGTTGCCATAGCGTTTACATAACCTCTCCGGAGGCGGAATGACCCGGAGCTAGGGCGAAGAACCAAACCATCCTCACGAATCACTGGCAACGTACACCGTTATTGAACCGCAAATATGGTTAACGAAGACTCGTGGATTGAACAACTTCTCGCTTGTCAATTTCTTCCGGAGGCTGACATGAGAAGTCTTTGCGATAGTGTCACGAATATCCTAATAGAAGAATCCAACGTGCAACCCGTCACCACCCCAGTAACCATATGCGGGGACATCCACGGTCAATTCTGGGACCTATTGGAGCTTTTAAAGAAAGGTGGAATGGTTCCAAGCACAAGCTACATATTTATGGTGAATGGTAAACAGGGTTCGCCTGCGTCGGTCTGACACGCTACCTGGAGGGCGATTTTGTAGACAGAGGGTATTATTCGCTTGAGACCGTCTCCTTGCTATTTGCTTTGAAAGCGAGGTATACAACCTTTTACATTCTTGCGTCGCGACTAATTGACTGCCTAATTAGGTTCCCTCATAAGGTCACCCTACTTCGCGGAAACCACGAAAGCCGCCAGATCACGCAAGTGTACGGATTTTATGGTAAATCGAAAGAAACAGCAGATAGCCTCCCACCTCATGAACAGTTCCCCAGATGAGTGCCAACAGAAATACGGCAACGCGGTCGTCTGGAAAGCTTGTTGCAATGTGTTCGACTACTTAAACCTTGCTGCGGTAAGCATATTATTCTTGGTTAACCCGTCACGTTTCTTACTCAAGGCAGATAGTAGACGGTCACGCGCTGTGTGTCCACGGGGGGCTGTCACCCGACATACGCACCTTGGATCAGATTAGGGTGTTATCAAGAGCGCAAGAAGTACCCCACGAAGGAGCCTTTTGCGATCTTATGTGGTCTGATCCGGATGACGTCGGTACTTGGGCCGTCAGTCCGCGAGGCGCCGGATGGCTTTTCGGAGCGGCGGTGACGAAAGAGGTTGGGTATTTGAACAGAGTCGCACGGGGTGGCCACTAACTCCCTCTCCACAGTTTAACCGTGTTAATGGCCTTGATTTGATAGCTCGAGCCCACCAACTGGTTCAAGAAGGGTTCAAATATATGTTTGATGAGATGCTGGTGACCGTATGGTCCGCTCCAAATTATTGCTATCGATGCGGAAACCTAGCCAGCATCTTGACCCTTCAAGAAAACGGATCTCGGTATTTCAACGTCTTCAGCGCAGCTCTAGAAAACGAGAAGGATCGTCATATGCAAACTCGGAGAATGGTCAGTCCATGTATATCTGTCCGGAATCCATGGTTGATGATTTCCCTAGGGCGCAAATGGACTACCTCACTACTTCGTATGATATGTAGACGATCATGTGGAGTCGTCCAATCACCGGGCGTATCGTCTTTAAAATGAAGTCTACTATCCATATTCAACATTGGCAATAGTAAGACGAGAATATCGAGGGCACCATTACGCGGGAGCGGCTTGTCCAGTGAAGCCGATGTCATACAAATTGTCTGAGGAGGGATCACGGGCTCGCCGATATTGGGGAGACCGCGAAATCATGACAAGATGAATCGTACAAGGAATGGGTATACATAGTGAACGATAAGATATCCAAGAGGATGCTGGCTCATGCAGGCGAACCCACACCTAGCTTCAAGACGTATCTGCAACCGACGGTTTCACGCCAACTGCACCACGTATTGTGCGATGGTTGAGTGAAAGAAGTCCGACCGAAAGGTTAGTTCGGAAGTCGACCTAGGTCCTGTCAGAGTACGACGCAGGGTTTGGCGCAGGACTATCTACGACTCAGCCGATCCAATTGAGTTAGCAGCCACCAGGTGAAAGTACTTTGCGGGCATAAATCGAAGTGCATCCATCACACTCAACGGCCCTGTCTTAAGACCTCGGGAAAAGGCTGAACATATCACCAATTCAGCGACTAGGCTTTGACACGACGACCTACTTACCACAGGTGGAGTATCCGTCATCACATTGCACTGTCCTTCGTGCCGACACAGAGTGGTACATGGGGGTATATCGGTGGTAGGGTAACCATTAGGAGACAGCGAGGGCGGAACATGTGCGGAGGCTGAAACCGGGTTTGAAGTACAAAGCCCAGGACAAGCTGGTGGAGGAAGGTGCAGACCTGGCCTGGCGAGACAAGCCGCTTGACCAAAGTGATTCGGACCTTCCGCATGCGGCGCGATGCGACGCACCTGATCTCTCGACTCGGGGTCTTGATGGATCGAGAGTGCATCCTTTCTTTGAAAAATAGCGAGAGCAGGTGCATCCGTCTCCGCTGTCTGTCCCTCAATACCCCTCCATGGACTAGTGTTAGTTAGACCATAAAGGGGATCCCGCGTTGCGGACTCTGGGGAGACTATTGGAGATGGAGAGCGTCGGCCTATAAGTGCTGGAGATGTTGACGGGGTGGACGAGAAGAGGGTTGTCTTTGTCTTCGTTTCTATATACGTGGTACCAACAGGGGAAGGGCTTGCAGACGTTAGAGGTCTAGGTGAAAGGGGTATGTTTTGTCGGTGTGATTGACTACTCTGGGGCCGTTCGAGTTGTAACGAGGCGATAGACTGTAGTATGGGTATGGCCCCTTTCGCAGGTGAGCCACAGGCGAACGCGGGGGGCGTTGTATTGTATCGTGGTAGGGATGCAGTCTCATATTGATCCTGCGACTCCGCACCGTCAGTTGGCGACCGTGGCGAATTGTGCGTCGGCCCTTGTGAATTCAAGTTGACCAGGGAATGACTAGGGTTAAACGGAGATGCTGGGAGTGGTCCCACCGATGCCCCACATGTCGGGACAGAGGGTAAGGAAGGAACGGGTAGGAAAGAAGGGGCTGACACAGTCTGTGTGGTTGATAAGCGTATTTGGGACGGCTGTGATTCGCTAGGGAACGGTGCTTGTGCGTCTTCTCGCTCTTCACATAGGTGGCTCAGCACGGTGACGGGGGATTCGTATTTGGAGGTCAGTATTTTGCTCGCCCTCATAAATTCGCCCCGGATCTGTCGTAGAAACGATTCAATGTCCAAGCCGACAACAAATGAACTACCGCATACCAAGAAAAGCCCGTCCTTTGTTACAGTCCTTGCTACATTATACGTGATTTCAAACGGGTCCTCTACGCAAAGTCTGTTGCAATCACGGATATTGATAAGATCTGATTCATTCGACCAGCCCTTGGCCTCCTTTTTCATAAGACCAGTTCGGACAGAGGCAACACCGGTATTGAAGGGAAATTCCCGGGCGAAGTAGCGAAAAAACTCGATGAGGAGCTCGGCGACATTATCCAAGTTGGCGGAACTCCAACTCTTGCGAAGAAAATCAATATCGTCGAAAAACCTGATTGAAATGCCTTGTCAGTTGCTCTCATTCCGTTTGGTACCCGACCCACCAAATATTGTGGTCATTGAGGTGGGTCTCGACCTATGAATATGGCATCATTACGAATTTCGGATCTTCTTAGAGAAACATTTCTTACGTATGACATGGGCCGTAGGGGAGGCATTTGCTGTAGATTTGGCAGGACTGGGGGATTTTTAACGTGAACAAGGAAATAGAGCACCAGCAATACATAACCGTAAGAGCTCAATGTCCCAACGTATGGCGAGTTGATTCTCCGTCTCTTACTCCACACTTTTACTGCAAGAGGGATTAATATCGGTCATGATAAATGGATAACCCGAACGTACAAAATAGGACGAGTGTCCGAACCCGCATCGGATCAATGGTTGCGTAACTAAGGAGAAGTCGGGTGTTTTCCAGTGCAAGCCGGTTCTCAAAGCCGATATCACAAGCGATGCCATACGGCAAACCCTGTGATGGTTCTAATGATAACTTGATAATAGGTATCCGGGCATGGGGCAAAGGTTTGACCTGAAACTTCGTTTCTGAGGGAAGCCAGACACTGGGCACGTACTTCGACAGGACAAAGGGCAAGAGTCTCTCACCTCGTTCCAATAACAGCCCAAGACTCGTAACCATATCCGAAGCAGAGGTAGGCACGACGTCGCAGTCGATCAAACAGCACAAATCCATATCTAAGCATAGACGTTACTTCGTGAGCAGATGGTTTCTGACTGCTGGGAAAGCGCATTACCGGAATTCCGTAGTCCAAAACCATTAGCAGTACTCCCGAACGATAATAACCTGCTTTGAGGTTCAATTGTTCTGATGAGGCGTTCCAGGAGTTTGCGAACATCTTCCTTGATGGCCAGTTCTTCTGGGGTAGGTAGTAACTGAACAACAAAATCTACCAGGCATCCGGACAGTTCCGCTGTCCTTCTGTAGCCTTGAGCATAAGCCGAGGGGATATTGCTTTGCCGAACATTTGATCTTTGACCGGCTGCTCTCTCGCGTGTAGGGTGTAGCTCAATTGATGCCATGGCCGTCTACAAGGATGTCCAACGGGATGGGGCCTTTATAAGAAGCAAGAACAGGTTAAGAGTTACGCAGACGGATGAGAAGAGCGAAACGTGGTATGCACGAACTGACCGAATACATTTCAAATTTGACTAGAAGTACCCTAAGGTCCGCGAATCGAACTCCGAATCGACAGCGTCCCTCAGGCCTGCACCTACCTGAATGACCACGACACCGCACTCACTTAGCATGCGTATAAGACTTTCAAGACTTGGTTCCGAATCTCCCGGGAACCATCAAAGCACTCAATCTATCCACTGCCCAGTGATGTCCTCCACGATTCACGATCACCACAGTCGTCTGGGGTATACACTATGGATCGGTCAGGGAGACGAAATCCACTCGTTCTTTGAGATAGGATTGACCAATGGCTACAGACTTTGCAACTGCTGTAATAGCAAACGGCACAGTAGAAAAGCCAGATGATCACCATAGGTTCGATAATATTATTTATTCCGGTGGTTCGGGTTTGCTGGTTGTTCATACTTGAAACACATCGAGCCTTCTGGCCATAAGGGTGAGGCGTTTACGACATCGTTGCTTTAAGAAGTTCGCTGTAGTTCAGGTTCAACTTGAGATACGTGAATGAACGTTGAACGATGAGATCTCACCTGAACGTTTGCTCAATGCAATGCTTCACGTCCTTATAGCTAACAACAAGACAGCTTTGCTCGTCCCGGGAAACGAGCATGATTCGCTCTTCAGTTCCGACATCAACCTGTCCAGGTCAGTACATGGTCATAGATAGGCTTTATCGGCCATACTTTGTTTAGGCAGGCCAGAACATGGTTCATGTTCACGACAGGACGCCCTATGTCATCGACTTGGTGGAAAATGAAGTCCCGGAAAAGTTTTAAAATGTATCTATCACCAGTCTCTGCCCATCTGGGCTCGTGGTTAAAACTGCAAATACGGTAAGATATCGAGACCCAGAGCGTGGCAGGTAACTTACTCTGGACGTTCGTTGATAAACGCAAGTTTACAAAGGAGACGCACTAGCCTCGCATTTTCAAGCTCGCCCATAGAATGATGCTCGAGGCATTCGACATAGCTGCATGTGTTCAAACAGGTCGATACTAAGAGTGAAGGGATAGACTCACGATTCAAGGGCAGCGATCTCCGGGAGCGCCTTTGAAGCAAGCTTAGCAAGAACATCATCGATCGTCTCGGGGTAGCTATCAGCTAAAAGTGCGGTAGTTGAAAGACAATCATACGTACTCTTTTATGGTTGATTTTCGACACTAGATAGAAAGCCAGATGGTTGAGATCCGGGGAGTAATGCTGAGTGAGCTTTTCTATCGACTCGTGCGGTGAAGTGAGAGAGAAAGGCTTCCGATTGCCTAGGCTATAAATGAGACGTCCAAATGCGAGAAGGTCTTCTTGCTAGAAAAAGGTAAAACCCAGTCAGTTAACTACGACGTGTTGGTAAACAATAATTACCTGAAAATGATCCACCCCAAGCGACGGACTATGCCCCACTACATCGGCGATTGCACAAGAATTGACCTTAATCCTGTTCCGCACAGTTGAAAGAGCCGGTTTAACGAAGGTATGGTGCTTGCCACGCACCTATTTTTTCCTACTTGGAGAATCTTTGACGGCTCCAATACACGAACGGCTAGACCTCGGTGGTGGACCTCTCTGAGGGCAAGAGCGATCTGCACGATCAAAGACCACAAGATATGTTCTGGGATCGGTGTTGCTGGGGTCGCAGGACGTCAAGTTATGTCAGCGACGTCGTGCTCGCGTAACAAGCATCTTACCGTTACAATCAAGATAGATTGAAGCTAGTGTTTGAGCCCCAGGATGATATTCATAAACATAGACCAAGGCTTCAACCAGCATTTAGCAGGAATTTCAATAGCTAAAGAAACGGTCGCACAGTGGTCTCCAAATTGCCGAGTGGTAAATGCTTCTTTGACAGTCACAACGTTCGGGTGCTGAATCTGCCGCCATTTCTCCATAGTATGGAACGCATCGTCGTGTAATAACCTATAGCCTACGTAATGATAAAGTCGGCCAGTGCAACTATGGATAGGAGGTAACGGACCTTCTATACGTAGAAGAGCGTATGTGTTGCCATCTTGACGGTTAATCGCTTTATAAACAGACGTCGGCCATCCGCCGAAAAGAAGGCGCTTCTCGGCGTGTTCTAATAATGACGATATACCCAATGGAACGAGGGAATGATATGTGTGGACGTCATCCGGCACGTTGCTGTTTCCAACGGTAGAGGCCGAGTGAAGAGCCTCACTCCTGTTTACCAGGTTTTCTCGCAAAGAACTTGGGATATAAGTTCGGTGACGCCAATCAATCGTGCACGGATGAGAGATAGCGCTTGCATATAGGTGATGATTCAACTAGGAAGCGAGGGTCAGGTGTGGCCCACTCTGGTGTCTCATACCAGCTCACTGGGAAGGGTAGGTAGCTATAGGCAACCACTACGTTTGCGTTGGAATATGGTATCGGCTGGTCGGCGGCCAGTTTAGCATCCTGCCTGTTGATAGGAGTAGAGCTTAAACCAGGCACACTGCTTTCCTCAAGATGGTGCGACTGTGTATTGTCTCCAGAAGGCAGCCTAGAGCAAGGATTGACTATCACTAAAAATTGAAGGGGCGAGGAGTAAGCGTACCATTCAGAGGTTGTATCCTTTGTGGAAGCGGACGTAACGATTTGGAGCAAGCTGGCAACACCCCGGGGTACAAAAATAGGGGCATTAACGTTTACGGTGGAACCAGACCCTGCCGTAGGATACACATTCCCTTCATTGGCCATGGTGTCGTCGCTAGAAGACATCTTTGCGAGAAATATGGTCACCCCGAGGGTTCAGTATTGGGTATGATGGGCTCACTACGCTATAGGGAGTCGATGGGGTGACCTCGTAATCATTCTCCTGGTGGTCTGGGTTCGACATCGCGTCGTGGGGAGTTGGTGGGCTTCCGTCGAGTTTCAAACGCGACCGGACGTAATGGGAGGAGATCCGCGCCAACCAAATTTCATTCGCAGTTCCCCTCGTGAGGGAAATGTTGCACAAGTATTACCTTAGCTAGGTTATAAGATGTGATGGAGAGTAAAGGTATAATATTGTTCGAGAGGACTCGTACAGGTAGAAGTATCAAGAAACAAGCGCAAATAACATATGTAGAAACAGATGCTTCAGTTGTTGCGGGCAAGACTAACCACGGGCAGAGAGATATATCTACAGGAGACGGTCAGCAGATGGAAAAGAATCTTCGACAAATACTCACGATGTTTCCACCGTATAAAGACCCGCTGCCCCTGCGTAATAAGCACACATAGCAGTGACGATACCGAAAGCTCCACCAGCTTTGTGCACGTTCAGTTTACCAGTGAATTCACCGGCAGCCAAGAGAATGAACGTTATGAACAAGAAAAAGAAAACGGAGGCGAGGGCAACGGAGGCTTTGTGGGTGGCAAGGAACATGATGAAAGTGAACACAAACCACGTAATGAGCTAGTAAAGCAGTTCAGCAAGTGCTATTTTTAGAAGCGATTCAACTCACGTAAATGCCCAATGCACTGTGGAACTGATCCTCCTTTCCTGCATAGGCTTCTTGAATGCCAGAGTCGGGGATGAAGATAAGAGCAAAGGATATCCAGAAGCCGCCGTAGGAAGAAAACGCAGTGGCGCCAAACGTCTAAAGAATAGATCAGCCGCCAGCTCCTGCGCCATTAGTGAAGGAGCGCTCACGTTACCACAGGCAAACTCCCACATGCCAGCCAACAATTGAACCAGACCACCAACCCCAACAGCCATACCGACAACTAAATTAGGGACAGCGATATGGCGAGCCGAGACATTATAGAGGGACAGAATAAGGGTAGTGGAAGCGAAGGAAAAGAGTCCACTACGGGGAGATCGCGTTAACAACTACAACTAGTTAGATCAGATAGAGCTTACAGAGGACCTGGATTCCCGAGTTTTCTGTGGTAAACCGGAAAGCCTGGCTACACACAACGTAAGAGGTATGCGTGGATTCACGGCCACGTAAACTTACCTGGCCCGCGGTGAGAGCCGGGGTCAGAGGTTGGCCTTCGGTATACCCCGCACCGTTGGTCGTGATGGGCTTCTCCTGGTGGGCAGTCGACATGACGGATGGTCTTGAGAGCGGACAGAGGGAATGGCACGAGGACTAGGGGAAGGAATGAGGCAGAAGGACGTCGGACAAGGGGGCTTTAAAGAGTGCAGTTGGCCAGCTCTTGAACAAACAATGAAAACAGTGCCTGAGCTATTCTCGAATAGGCCCCGTGACCAGCCGTTGACGCCCGATATCGCCAGCCTTGTGACGGGACAGTGTCCAAAAAACCCTCCGTTTGCCACACCCGCCTTAGTCGCCTATTAATTACCCCGTAGACCTATCAGATTATCTTGGCATGCCGATTCGATGTTTTCTCTGGTCTCTGCTCGTTGGTCGAGCCGATTCTTGGACCTGTGGGATGCTTCCGGCTTTTCATCAGATGTCTTGGCACCATTTTCGGCCACTTGTGTCTCAGCTATTTATAGCACATCACCAAAATCCGGTGCAAGAACATTTCGGCTTCATTCTGACTCTGCCGTCCCAACCGTCTTGGGCTCTCCCGCGACAAGCCCGTGCCCGATCAACAGTTTGAACCCTTGCCAAGTTGGCAAACTCGGGTCGCAACGGACACGAGGCGACGACCCTCCAACTTCCTGTGACCAATTTATCACCAACGGGTGGTTATCCCAACAAATCGGACGATCAGAGTATTTAACCAATTCCGACTCGATCCTGCGTCTTGTCTTGTCTTCGGAATCAACTCTCCATGACGGCGCGTTAGGTGCTTACTCTGATGGGTCCGCTCTCATCATCCGGTTCTACTCCGCCGATAATACTAGGTGTGAGGCGTTGGGCAAATAGGGCTGAACAGCCTGAGCTGGTGGTGCAGTGCCGGCACGACCGTGTGCACGGCGCGAGGCAGCAAGGCAAGTTATCGATAAGTCACAGAAGCCATCGCCACACGGGTTGGATTCGCTAATGGCCGAATCTGCTCTTCTATTGTAGCTGGGATCGTTCTATTCTGGTTATCTCGCTGACCTGCCCTCTTCCTCGGCCTTGGTTGCTGCTACTTCGTTCGGACGTTTCGTGAGGGTATGTCGGTCCCCCTGCCTTGCAGCCTACATGGACTTGTCCTGTTATTTGGGGTAAGTAGTTTAGCGCCCTGCCCTTCAACTAGTACCGGGTCGGCCAGACACAAGGGTCGTGTCAGAATATTGACAATAGAGGATCCTTTTTAGAGGAAAAGAGTTAACGCGGCGAAGGATGCTAGGCCAGACGGACCGGTGCGAGCTTTGACTAAGCCTAGTCTGTCGTTCCACTGCCAACCCAGGTTGAGCGAGAGGCTTAAGATCACATTTTGAAAACCGGCTACCACAAGAAGTCTCTCACATAGAAGACTTTAACGTGTGGCACTCGAAGTCGGGGCTGGACACTTAAAGGTTAAAGCGATAGTATAATCCCGGCGGAACAGTCGAGCCCGGACAGTCGCACCGTCACAGGCTTATGCCGTGTCAAGGGTACTTAATGAGGGCAAAACGATTATTACGGTATCACGTGACTTGCCGTGCGAATATAGGTTGGGGCTTGAGTTTCTGAGTTTACCAGAGTACACAAGCGTGCTGCTGCACTGCTTTGGATGGGGTGACTACCATAAGTAGCACTGAAATGATATTCTTATCAAGCAATACCCAGCTTTGTTGATCCTTCCGTCTTCCCATCGCTTAATTGTGCAAGTTGCATTGGCATATCTCCCAGCGTAAGAGTACCCAGTTTACGTTCCACTAAAATGTAGGGTTCATGAAGGGCTAGGGGCGAGACCTCGGGAGATCCAGTACCCCAACTAACCAAACCAGCATATTAACACGCAAAAGGTGCTGGATATGATCAGCGATCTAGCAAGTACGATTGAGGCCGCGCTCGGGTTTTGAACCTCCGCGGTCCGCGGTGGGGCCGCTGACAACGGTTACTATAACATCAACTGCCGACTGCCGAGTTGAATAATGTTCTCACGGTTCTGAACGTGGAAACCCTTCAACGCCGACTCGGAGCAAGCGTCGTGTCTCTGTATCCTTCCCCAGTCTGTGCTGATTCTCACTACGCTGCTCCAGGAAAAACGATTCGAACTACCACTATCATCCGCCGTTGCCAGATCATTGTTGGGCATGTTTCCAGGGTTTCTATCCCCTTTGTTAGAGTGGTTTCTTGACTGAGGTGCTTTTTGGCCTCCCGGTAAACCTTGCGCTGGTGCCCTCCCTTTGAGGTTTCTTGCTAGGACTTCCTATGCCCCTAAGTTGTCCTCACGACGAAACACCCCGAGGACACCCTCGATATTGAGGGCCGCTCCTTTCGACGGCCGCTTTTTGCAACGGATTCGACCCAACTGTGTTCGAAACACTCTGCGTAACTGCGGACGTTTTTCTCTACTTTCTCTGTCGTAGCAAACGACACCCTTACCACAATACCCATCCAGGGTGGATTCTCGTTTTCACATACGTGAAGGTCAACCAAATGCGTAGTGAGCCCACACGGAAATTCGATGGCTTCACACCTGCATCGTGGCTGGATCCCGTGTGCCGATCCCATCCAGGTCCTTTGGCTGGCCAGGTATATAAGCACGATTGTGATCTTAGAGATTGCCCAAGCTGCATTTGTGATATCTCGCGTTCGTACCCGTTTCTCCTCCTCCCGCCCCATCGCTGATTTCTCTTTATGCTTGCACAGTCTTAGAATTCTTGGTCTCCCGTCACTTTCAAACCGTACCACGTAAGCCAAGTGTTCATCATACATATACCTCCCGGGCACACGATCCATACACCATTTTCATGGTTTCATTCCCCGACAACTAACAGTCTCCTGCCTTGCTTCGTAGCCTACCTTCAAAATGACCCTCAATCGTCCCATGAATACATGGCATTGCGTTCGGTGCCATGGCACATACACCCGAGCCGACAATGCCAATGCTATCAGCATGACATGCACCATTCAACATTCTTGGGGTAACCCCTCCCTTTTGCCAAGTTCGACAAACTTCGCATCAACCGAGGCGCGATACCTTTACCCAGCACTCTGTTGTCCTGGTGTGTTTCGCACCGAGATACGAACTCCCAGTGGGAGCCATTTCCTTCCCGCGGAGCCTTGCTTTGAAGGTCGCCACACGACCAACCCCAAACAAGTCGCGTATAACAGTCACTCCATTGCGCCGTGCGACCATCATGGATAGAGGCACCAGTCATAGCATGTATCTTTTAGGACAGTATCGCGCCTTGTATCGTTTGCACGACACGACTCATGTATCATAACTGGATTTTCTATGGACATTTTTGCCATTTGTTGATCAGCCACGGATCTACCTGTAGCTCGTCGTTTCGAAGGCAAGCCGAATAATATGCGATTGCCGCAGAGTATCAACGGGATTGCGGTTTCATACCTCATGAATTCTGATGGCGAGGAGACCTCAACGTCAAATTAGGTGTAATAGCCGATGTTCACGCACAAAGGATTGCAATAATGTCAAGGATGGCCGAGATAATGCATAGACGTATTGATGTCATTCAGGCCAAAACAGCCTGTCCCGTTATTTGAGTGTTTGTTTGTAATGATAACAGGTGCTACTACCGCGACCCGGGAACAATCCGTTACTGAAACCATTATAGCTCATCCCTCGCTGAAGTGGAAGGCCTTTCGCCGGGGCCCGTCGTCGAAGTCGACGTAGGAGCGTTCGTAGACGAAGGCGAGGGCGTCGGCTTCACTATCCTCAGCGGCTTCCGCTTCAGCAGCCCTTGAACCAACTTCTGCAGCGCGATTCCCCGCGACTCCATATCCGCGGTCTTGAGCACGGGATCCTGCCTCTTGTTCAGCGGCTTTTGCTTCTCCGACATCCCCCGGAGCCAGTCTTCCGACTTGGAGAGGACGTCCTCGACCTCCGACAGCTCCTCGTCCGTGAATCGGGGTGTCCGGCCTTCTTGGGTGTCCAGTGTAGCGTTGGCTTTGCCTTCGATGAGGAAAGCACGCGTGAGTGCGTGCGCCTTTTGGAGGTCGCTCAGAGCCTTGGGGCCTGTTGAGGCTTCTTTGTACCGCGCGATGATTGGTTGTTCGATGGTTCTGAGAGGGCAAGAACGTGGTAAGCAAATGATATCTCGGACCGGTGTAAGGGTACTCACTCTAGGTGTTGCCGCTTGTTCCACAACGCAGTAGCATCAGCAGTCTCGCCCTCCTCATGAAGCCAAGCCATCGCTTCCTCAAGCCCTTTGGTCAGTGCCTGCTTCTCCTGAGGTTGAACGAATTCCATAAATGGAGTTGTTTCATCCCCATCCAATAAATCACGCAAACGGTAAAGGTAGCCCTCGAGGTGGTTATACGCCTCTTCGCGCCGTGCTTTGTGTTGTTCACCATCCACGATTTCCGCAAGGCTAATATACCGGACAATGAGTCCCAAATGGCTTAGTAATGGGCGGCCACGTACCGGGCTCGAGAGGCCAGCTTCTGCTCTGGCGTCAGAGATTCGATGGACAAAGACCTTGTATGAACGACAAGGGGTAGGCTTCGCTTTTCAGAAGTGATAGCTTTCTCCTCGTTGGTGGCATTGCTCGCGGCTTCGCCTTCCTTTGGAGACGTAGTGGCTTCTTTGCATTGTCGTCAGCGTGCGCAGTCATTGGGGTTACGGAGTGACGACACACCTGACGAGTTCAAAGTCTTGGTTTCCCCTACCACCATTGCATCCTTTGCAAAGATCAGGCCCGAGTCGGTATATCCGAACGAAGCCTTCAATTGCAGACCTTCAACGCCGTCATGTTCCAAGGCCGCGAAGACTTCAGTTACGTTGTGGAATTGGACTTCAAATATGTCCTTTGGGAAGTCGCTGAGAGCACTACGTTAGCGCTTGACGTCCGGAACAAAAGTACAGATAGGACATACATAGTCTCTGGGTTCTTATACGCGACAGTGACGGAGAAATCTTTGGTTCGGCGCGGGAAGGTGAATGTCTTTGCGTTATTCAAGCCGGCCTTCGACCTCGGAGACAGGATCGTGGATTGAAGAAGCTTGGACGAATCTTCCTTGTAGAATTTGAGCTGGACGTCGTATGATCCCAAGTCTTGGAAGCGCATCGGCTTGGTGGTTCTCCAACCCGGCCTGAGAGTTGTCCCGTAAAACGCAGCACCTACGAAAATTAGACCCGACCCACATACGACGAAAATTGGAGCTCACCTAAGACGGCTGCTTCATCTGCATTTACATTATTAGCTACTTTGCTAAGGACCTTGGTCAGTAAAAGTAGAGCGTCGTAAATGCTGGACACACCTCCCAACCACGTCCTGCACGGCACCCTTGATCATGGGAATACGGGAGGCTCCGCCAGTCAGGATCACAGATTTAATCTCGCTCTAATAAGAATGATGAGTGCATTTGGAGCTATGACGTCGGGAGGCGGACATACCATCGTCACATTGGCAGCCTGGAGGGCATCGACAATCGGCTGGGAGTACCGCGGCATCAAATCGCCAGCGATTTTCTCAAACTCGACACGGGTGAAACGATCCTTGAAGTCTATATCGCTGACGAGACTCTCGACCCTGACCTGAGACTCGGTATTTGCGCTCAGAACTGCCTTGACTCTCTGAGCCTCTTTCCACATGCGGAAAATGGCTCGGTCATTCCCCTCGAGGGATTTGCCGTGTTTCTTTTGGAAGGTCGAAACTAGTGCGTCGCGTAACCGTTTGTCTAGCTCGGTACCACTGGCTACAGTGTCGAATCCAAAGCCTTTCACCTCCACAATTGTAGTGTTGTCCGATTTCGACGGTTTTTTGGTTTTCTTCGTGGTGGGGTTGGCTTGTGAAGAGAACGAAACAACGGTAGCAGTGATGGAGGAGGCGCCAGCATCATAGACGACATGTAATTCTTCTTCTGGGAAAGAACGAGACATGGCATAGTTCACTGCGACTACAAGGAGACTTCAGTAGTGCCTGACGTTAGGCCCAGACGCACTCACCAGCCATTCCATCGTTGATGAGGCCAACAGGCTTGAGACCAGCAATATCCAGCGCGTCTAGGACGGCTTGACGTTCGAAGTGAGTGTAGAATGGCGGCACCTGAAGAATGATCAGAAAAGCCTCCTCTCTCCCATGGCACTAGTACTCTTACAGTGACAATGGCTTCATTAACGGGCTCCCCGGACTCCATTTCGGCAAGGTTCTTGATATACGCAAACTGCATCCCAACAAGCTCCTCGACCGTCCACTCAGAGCCATCCGACCGGCGAACAGCACATGTTGGACGGTCCTTGGCAGCAACAACGTCCGCTCTCGTAACCTGGGAATAGTAGGTCGACTGAGCCCCTCCGTATAGGCATCCCTGGAGATACTTTAATGACGGGAACGAGTCGGACGGGAACCTGGCAGCCTAAATCAAAATAATAATTACACCCAGCGCACAACGACTGATTGGCATGAGCTCACAATATTGAACGCGTCGGTCCCAAATAACCGATCATCCTGCTTCCACGCCACGACGGACTGGATTTTGCGCTTCGAGTCGGTATTCAGCAGCACGTCGATCTTGCGGCCGGGGCTCATTAAGGACGCCTTCATCCACTCGCTCCCATAGTCGATTGCGACAAACGCCGCATCGCATATGTGAACAAGCAGCAAGAGCGAGTGAAATATCCGCATGCTGGCAAGAGGGGCGGAGGTGTGTCTAGTAAACGTGTGGTACGAAATCAAATGAGCGACGTGTTTAGGCCATGGTTCAACATAAACTCCGGTAACTCCGCCATACGTGTTCTCCCACGTCATGCGAGTGTCTCGTCGCCATCAAGTGCTGCCACGATATCTGACTACTCTCCGTTATTCGTGGATGGCGTGTTTAAACAAAATGTCCGGCCTGAACGACTATACACGAATGCCGGTCGTATGTCGCCATCGTGAGCGCGATGCACCTCACGTGCAGTAGTCAGCCGTCTCGGTCTAGCCTGGCTATAATACTCCTCTTTAGTACTTATGAACAAGACTCTGAACTTAGTGTTCCACACTTGCCAGAACGCATTAGTTTGAGCGGGGAGTACGGGTACGTTTCGGCGCCAGTTACCCGAGCTGGCCGGGGGCAACATTCGAACCCCATCCACACCATCCGCCTACGCAACTCATCCTCCGAATTCCGAAGAAAGGGACGTATCCGTCTTCACAGCTGGTCTCTCGGGTTCACCAAGGCCAAGTCAAGCCCCCGCATCGGCGTTCGCCGCCCACATTGTCTCCTAGAGACTCGCAAAGCTTAACTTGTACACGAAGTAAATATAAGGGGTGCTAATGAACAAGGCAAAAAAGAGCCCAAAAATGTCGCAGCAAAAAGGGAAACTGTCTGTGGGTACTCAGGTCGTTTCCGGCGGACGAGGCGACGGCGAGTTGCCCAGCCGACTCCCTAATCGGCTTCTCCGCGCCGCCGCCCGCTTCTCCTGTTCCGCCTGCGTAGAAGCAACCATCTCAAGCTGCTGCGAAATAAAATCCGACGTTCCGGGTCTTTAAAAAAGCGAATTGCTGAGTGACACTCAAAAGACACAGGATGTGGATTCGCTCACCGCATACGCAGGATGCGCAAGATCATCTCAGCATTCCCTTGTTGGGTATCTCGCTTCTTCTCCTTCTTCCGCTCTTTGATCGTCCCCAGGTTCCGTTGCGAGTACACCGTCTTGGCCCGCTTTTTGACAGTGGGAGCTTCACGGAGGTTCTGTTGCATCAACCGCACACACTCCTCCATCAAGTCGTCCCTGTACAACGCATTCCGGGAATCAGCGAGCACGTCCAAGTGCTATGCCTGCGTGACTCACGTAGACCAATCATAGTACAATCGGATACTCAGAATATCGCGGTAACGCTGGTTTTGAAGTTGCTCCAGTGCCACGGGACTTTCACCCCCGGCGTAGGTATAGTCTTTGAGGAACTATACAGCGAAACAAACATGAGCATGGCAGTCTCGTACGCCAGTTATTCCTCTTACCTTCAACCATTTGAAGACCACGTCCACTTCTTTATCGGACAAGGGATCCATGTCCGAGGGTGCAGCCGACAATGGCGGGACCAGCAAATCTTCTATTGTCGCCAAAATCTCTTTCCACACCTTCACCATCGTCGTCTCCTTCGTATTCGGACTGAGATAGCTATTCAAGATTTGGAAATTTGCGTCAAAATAGTCGAAGAGCGGCGCGATGGCACCTTCGGTTTCTTCGTCGGTCAAGGCTTCCGGCTTGATCCTCGGCTTGTCCTTTGGAGCCGGCGGGATCACTGAATCGGCTTTGTCTGCGCCGATGGCTGAACGGTACAATCCAGTTACACCGGCCAACGCTTTGTTGTAGTCGTATCCAACCGTTGTCGACTTGATGAGAGCCATGAGGATACTACGATTGACGTATTGCCGGATTAGAGGTGCCATCTGGCCATGTCAACGTATCAACACCCGTCTCATGACCACTAGGAAACACCGTGAAAACGCTCACCTTGTCAACGATTACCCGTATCATGTCCGCTTCGGCCCGCTTCAACGACCTGAAAGCACGGCCAAAGTAGAACTGCGCATCGTCCTTTTCCCCTTCCATGCTGACACGTATCAGTATCCGGCCGGTCGGGTCCAAGTCCAACCACAGGTCGTGCGCAAGGTAATCTCCGAATCGTCGTGGATCAAGACAAAGATAACCTCTGCCTACGATATCGTGTTTCCCAATGATTGCTCGGTCTCTCACACTGGCCATCACCCATAAGGAGTTATCCACAGAGATATCAAAAGTTTCATCCCCTAAAGAATTACTCATCAGTCGGTATGTCGGGATAGGCAGTTGTGGTACGTACATCGGGGGTTCAGCGTTTCGTAAATTGTCCGGGTTTTGGCGAGTCGGATTCCCTTCTCGTCACTGAGAGTGACAAACGTGTCTAACTTGGTGGATGGACTGGCATCGCTCGGCACAAGCCCTTCGGCTTGTACGACTTTGACCGTAAAGAGGAAACGTTGGCGGTCTACTTTCTCGGGTACCGGAGGTCCGTGCTCCTCGAGAATCTTGGAGATCTTGTCCACATCAATTCGGACGTACAGACTGTCGAGAAGGGATCGGGCAGCTTCGATATTGTTCAATTTCACACACGACTGAGGATAGGGTCAGGGGACGTAATGACAAGGAAAGAGAGAACGACTTTACCGAAGGTGTAAAGTTGAACGGTTCGACCTTCTTCTCCCGGGAAATGCTCAGCTTTGCCTTCTCGATAAACGCATACTGTTTCTGCGGCTGGGCTTCCTGGATCGTCCTAGGGAACATCTCCTCCATGAAGAGGTCCTCAATCCGACGGCAATATTCCTCCACAAGTTTGCTAATGGTCTACGCACAATAGTAAACGTCTGCAGCACGAGGTATTGGCCATACGCACCTTTGACAAGCCAGTGAAGAACCTTGCTTCCTGATACTTCTCTGGCCACTTCAGCTCGAACAGGAAATCAATTGGACTCTTCAAGTTGTCGAAGAGGTCGATGATCGAGGAGCTGTGCCCTTCTACGCCCTCTGCTTCGAACTTATCGTCGCGTCAAGACATGGCACGTCAAGATTATGGATACCGGCTTACCTTGTCAACGGATATTGCCTGCAGAACATTTCGTGACAGAGTCAGCTTGAGCCACTAACAATGGGGCATGGGTACGTACCGTATTAACCCACTGCGCCGTCTGCAGGTCCGTGTTCAGCAACCACTGAAGAATATATGGCTCAAAGTACCCCGAAATATCGTAGTCCATTGGGGACCTAGTAATAAAAAATTGGTTAATAGGGTATATCGATAGAACAGTAAGGGAACGTACTGTGGACAAAAAGCCGCATGCATGCTCAAGAGGGTCTTTGTCCTCCTGAACAAGGCGAAAATATCGGTGAGCGGAACATCTGGCGGCTTCGCTCGGGCAGCCTCGAGTAGCGGTAGTCGGGCGTTATCAAGATCGGTCAAGAAGAGCGGAATCCAGCTATCGAGAGCGAGAGATACGAGATCGAGTTGACTGGAGAACGGATTAAGTTAGACGAATCCACATCATCTTCAACGATAGCTCACCCAAGTATTGGCTCCGGGAACCGCTTATCCAGTAGCTTGGCCTGCTTCTCTAGATAATCGGTGAGATACAATAGGGGAAGTGCACGATTCGCCTCGGGTTTGCTTGTCAATTCGTAGTTCTTGTCCGTATATTGATGAACCGCTTGGATTCTAACCCGATCCGCGAGATCGTTGAGACGCCCGTCGATATCCGCCTTGTATCGTTCCACCAGGCTTGAACTCCGTAGTGTGTCCAAGATGTCGACATAGGGCTTCAATAGCTCGGCTTTCAGTCTTGTGATGTCTTCAAGCGCTTCGTAGAGAGCTCCTAGGAACACGTTGAACAGACTTCCGTAGACGGTAGAAACGTAATCGACCTTGAGGCAGAAACAGTCAGTCAGTGCTATATAACGGAAGGAATAAACGGGGGACGTACGTCAAACCGAGACCACTTATCAAGACTAACATCGTGGATGGCCTTGGCGACGTGGCCCAGGGCTTCCGGGATACATTCGATTGGCACCTCATCCCGCTCGTACTTGTACCGGATGACGTCAATGAAACAAGTAACGCGGTATGCGTGAGTGATCCTCCACCGGATCGCGCATTGGTTTAGTAGGTCAAGGTGCTTGGGGCTGATGATCGTCAGCGAGACCTCCTGATCTTCCGGCAAGTGGACCATAGCCTCCAGATCGAACTGGACACAGATCTCCAACAACCGCTTGTAGTACTTGCGAGGGTTTGGGGGGATGTACGTGAACTCACCGCCGATTTCGATGTCATCATCGCTATCGACGGTGCTTTCAACGATGGAATCGAGTGAGGCCTCGTATGGCCCCCCATTGGCACTGCTCGAGCCGAACATGGAGACTGGTCTTTGTAGGGCCACGTACGACGAGGAGGTATCGGAGGAGGGTATACTTTTCCGCAGTTCGGGGTTGAATTGTATCATCGCAAGTACGAGTTGCTGGAGATGGGCGGTTTCTTGCGTTCGCCAGTATGTAAAGGCTTCCGCGGTGTCAAAGTCATCGCGACGACCAGGGAAAGGCATGTCAGCGTTGATGTTTTTCAGGCACGTCTGTCAAGTCAACAGGATGTTAGTAGCTGGCCAAACCGATGTCGATGACGACAAACCTTCAGGTCCAATAGAGCTGCTTTTTCGGTGCAAAGCCTTTTCGATGCGTTGACATCCCTCTGGAGGTCTGTATCGGAGCGCCCGAATAACTGTCCTGTACTCTTGACGAGTTCCATATCTTCAAGTGTATTTCCCGTTGCACTGGATGGGCCACTTTCGAGACTAGGACTAGGGGTGCCGTAGACACTGGACCTTGAAGAAGCCGCACGTTGACTGTCGGTGCCGTCCGCCAGCTTCGCCGAATACATCTCGAGACGAGAGGTGATCTCCGGCGGTACATGGCTGACACCCCTAAGACACTCGCGCAAGATCTGAACGAACACCGATATCTGGGTATTGAGCTCCACCTTCCAGGCGTCACCCGTAATTGTCGGATCTTTGCGCAGGGTCTGAGTGGCAGTGGTGACGAAAAATAGGATGAGTTCTTCGATCTTCCTGTTTTCTCTGATTTGCCGCCAGGATGACGATGCTGCCCCGTCACGGGAAGACGGCCTTTCCGAAACCTTGATACTCGAAGACCAGAAGGCACCGATGACCCGTCGAGTGTACTGGTCGGTATACCTGAATGTGGCGGGATATCAGCGACGCAGCCTCCGGGTTTAACAGCGATTGCAATCCGGACTGACTGCGGATCCTTGCCCATGGTGATGTTCTGCATCTTCTGATCGAGAACCTTGAATAGCTTGTCAGGAAATTTAACACTTCGACCATCCTTGCTAGGGTCCTTGAGTATTTCTGCCAGCGAGTTTATGCTGGACGAAATGGCGCCATGTAGCCGACCATGATGGGATTCGCGCTCTCGCTCTCGCTCTCTTTGGTCTGCGTTGATGTTTCCTGGTGCTTCAGAGTGCTGAGAGGTCAAAAGGTGGGAGAGGTACCTGTTGGGACGATGAATGTGACGCGAGTTCAACCAAACCGCTGAGGACAAGATTTAGTGGCCCGACGCACGCTACTCGGAGGGTATATCTGTAGTCTCATGTTACTGACAGTCCGATTCATATTCGCTGAGAGAAGAATGCCTACTGGTATACATCGTCGTCTGTCATCCTCTCCTTGCCCGACCGTCGGCTGTCATACGATCGACTCGTCATAGCGGGGCAACCGGGTAGCCGGGTATGGTTCTGTTGCCAAGAGTGTTCGCTGGATTGCGCTGTTACGTCTCAAATAGAAGTGTGTAGTACAGGAGAACCACAGGAGCCGACGGTCGAGAGGGAGTTGGTGTAATAGGTCCGAGTGCTGTGCCACTCCGCGGACTCCTCCCTAGTCGTCACCCTAGCGACTTTGGACCCTTGGACCTACGACGCACGTCAGACGAATACTCTAGTGTACAGTCAACTAATGCCAGTTGTTCATTTCCTGATACTCAGTGTTACAGCGAATATTACTCAGTAATAAGGCTAAGATCTCATTCAAGATATCGAATTAGTGAGTTGGGAAGTAGTGGAGGGCATGGAGGTCGGAGTGAAAACGCTACTTAAATAGCAAGCATCAAGTAGCAGTAGGAGGAGATAGAAAGTAAGGATGGAGATAAGTCGAGGACATAACTGCGGGCGCAGGCGTGGATACGGTGCTATATCCTATTTTGGGCCCCAAGTCGGAAACTTCGTTGAGGGGAAGGTGCTCGTTCGGATGCGGTGTTTGAGGGTGGAGACTCGGGCTCAGACATCCGGGGGGCGTAACGAGGCAGAGTATCCAAAGGCTTAGACACGAGGAAACCTGAGTAGTGCCATGCCATCTAGGTAAGCCGAAGACGTATACATCGCGTTTTTAGACGTACCGTTGGCTGCAGCATACTTTTCGCCTTGACGGCCAAAACCAAATGCTTGGTAGCGCGTCGATGACTTGGTCGACCCTTCTGGGCTCTTCGGCGAGACACTACGCTTCTCGTCCACGCTTCCAAATATCGATGAGGCAGAAGTCTCAAGGATCTTGAAATGCGGTGCTGCCTGTCCGAGGGGACCGGGGAGCAGTTCCCTAGCTTTAGCCTCACGGAATGTCGTCAGGCTACGGTCAATCTTCAAGCCAGAGCGGAAGGCGAGCCCCAAAATGATGTTGATGCACCCAAGGGCAAAGAGGAACCACGCCGACACCAGAGGGAATACGTCCACATGATGCGAAAGGATAGAGGCGGCAGTCCTTTTTGGCGTGGCGTTAGTACGCAAACGGCTAGGAATGAGGCAATGTACGTACACCCACTGAATTCCCCCAAGGATACCCACACCAAAGTCGGGGCCCAAAATTGGGAGGAATTGTACAAAGAATCGTTCTGGCCAGCCGAGCTCCGAAAGGAACAGCAGGATCGAAGTAAAGATGATGAACAGCCTGTTCAGCACGGCCCAAAACGCGCCGGCTGCCTCTACATGGGAATATGTCGTAGTTAGAGAATATTCACGGGTGTAAAGTGGCGATGGACGTACGATTTGGGACAGTAGAGTCCTCAAAGTAATCGCACTCGAAAGTTTCCTGCTGACCATCGTCCCCAGTCGTGGTGACGAAAGCTTTTGAGCCGTTGCGTACAGCCTTTATGTCGCTAAGATCACCAAGTCAGAAACTGTGGATCTTTCAGAATAGGACAAGACTTACTCGACCATAACCATGATGTTTGAGGCGAATACAAGGATCAAGGCGATCATAGACAATACCCTCACGACGTTGAGAGAGATAAAAAGGTAAGCACGAGGAGGAAGAGGAATCATGGTGTTCGTGTAAAGTTGGGTCGGAAACTGGTGTTATTGGTAGGCGTGACTGTTCTGGGGATGGCGTAACAAAAGAGAACGACGCCCAACCGGTGGTGTCGATAGGTACTAAAGAGCGAGGTGTTAAAAAGTAAGATATGAAGGAAAGAGTAGAATCCAATGAAGGATTGTACGAAAGTTGCTGGATGACTGGGTGGTCAGTCCCGTTGGGGGAGGGCGTTACGTCGAGGCGGTTGGAGACGATTTGTACTTCAAGAGCCCGAGTCGGCGCTATGCACGTAGCAACCGAGCTATCATATCATTGTCCACGTTCTGACATGAGGCAGGCACGTGTGGTCCAACTACAACCCTCAGAACAATGGGGTTATCCTTTTATCGTCACTCAGGAACAACCGTAAACTTGTCGATTGGGCAACTCACCAACGTTACAGATCCCGACGCCAACTTATCTTCAGAAGCCGCTCAAGAGCCCTATTACGTTTCGTGAATCCAAACTTAGCGATCCGAAGGGGTGGGCAGTAGACCAAACAACAGGTGAGAGGGTCGAAAAACAAATGCTCTAAACTCCGAATAATTCCGCATCCGCCCGTCACCGTCGGACGTGTGAATCTATCACTGCGAACACCACACAACACCGGATCCAATCATCATTCCGCTCTTCGCCTTCCTCGACGCTCAGGTTTTGAGCATCGCGCTCGCCGTCTCTGCTGCCCTAATTGCACTGTACCAACACTACCGAGAAAGCATGGTAAATCGTCTCGCCTACTCGGAGCCCCTGTTACTCATTTCCCCTTTTTCTTACCCATTATTGGTCTTCCTGTGTGTCACCCCTACCCCCTCGGAACATCCCTAACTATCCTGGCTACTGTCGCTCCTGTTTCAAACTCTGGTTGTTTCGAACCTCGTTCCCTTTAGTCCTCCCAAGCTAAGAAAGACGCCGCCATTGCACACTTCCGGTCTGTCACCGGCGCAGGGTATGTTTCATGGATCCCTCACTTTAATTCTATGGAGATGGTTGACACTGGGTCATCGCCAGTCAGACCGACAGTCTTCGATTTTTGAAGAAGGCCAACTACCGCGTTGATGTTGCCGTCGATATGTACTATTCCGATGCGGCACCCCAGTCCTCACACTCTGGGGCGTCCAAATCCGAGCTTTCGACACAGAAGATTCGAGAACTTTTCGAAAGTTTCCAAGGTGCTTCCAGCGTGTATCGATGTTCTCCGCGCTCCTGACCTCTGCGCAACCATACCCCAGATTCCCCCGAATCGATTGGAGTCGATGGTACGATCAAGCTGTGCGAGGCTTTAGAGGTCGACCCGGAGGACGTGGTCCTGCTCGCACTTGCGTTCGAGTTCAAGTCCCCACGCTTAGCAGAATGGCCACTGAAAGGGTGGACCGATGGCATGAAGTCTCTCGCGTTGGTCTCTTCCTCGCTCCTATAGCTACATTCCATATACCATTCTCCACCACAGATGCGACTCAACAACATCACTCAAAGCACAACTACCGAAACTTCGCGACCGACTAGCGTCTGATCCTGATTACTTCCGACAGGTGTACGGGCATACGTTTACTTTGGGACTTGCACAGGGTCAACGAAGTCTTCGTACGTCCTCCCCCTTATCTTTCAATATTTGAGTTAATGATCCCCCCCAAGCCATCGACACCGCCATCGCTTTCTGGACACTGCTGTTACCCCTGGGTCTCAACGGCGGGGCACTTGCTCATGTCGATGACCTGAATGCCGAAGAGCCGAGCAGCTCGACTCCGGGTTGGAGGGAAGAACACACGCAATGGTGGTTTGAGTTCCTCGGAGACCGCAACGCGAAGGGCATTAGCAAAGACACGTGGAATATGGTAGGTCGCATTACGTCATTCCACGACTTTCGGCTTTTGACCTCCCGGCGTACCACCAGTTTATCGACTTTGTGCGCACAATCGATGACAAGTTCGAGAAGCATGATACGGAAGGTCTGGCTTCCTCGCCCCGAGTTTGGGCGTTTTCTGACCTACCGCATGCAGGATCCTGGCCCTCTTCCATTGACGATTTTGTCGAATTCGCCAAGAAACGAGCCGGAGGTACAACATCATAATCAGCAACGATGTACGATTACGCTTTGTGGTTTTTCCGTTGGCGTTAGTTCGGTGTACACTCTTTGCCATTGAGCTCCAGGAACCCATATAACTGAGACTCGCGATAATGTATCATGCTCAACGTCGATACCGTTTAGACACCTTACATAATTACGTAGGACGATAGAGGGAAGGGGTGACAGCGATTCGAAACTCATCCTTGACACCAGATTGCGGCCTTAACCCTTTACGCCAGAGTATCTCGATACGCGACCAGTGCAGCTTGAAGGGCAAGGATGGCGTCGTAAGCAGCCTTAGAACGATACGCTCTGTAATGGCATCTTTCGTCACCGAGGTGGCAGCGAGAGCCTGAAGGGCTCCTTGAACGCCACTAGCAGCGCCGGCAGACAAGTGGCCTACGGGCGGTGGCTTCATAAGAGGCGAGTGTGGTCCCATGATGTGATTTAGACTCACACTGAGAACCAACACCATCGAAGGGCACGCCAGAAGAGCGGAGGCTGTTGACGAGCCTGACCATGCCGGTGGTCTTACCGTAAGTCTGGAAGGCGAATTGTGTGAACAACCAAGATGCGTAATCCCGGGTCTGAGAGGCCAATACTCACGACAGAATCGAGATTGTAGTATGACGAACATAATTGTCAATTTCAGCCATTCACGCCTTGGATCTACCAAAGGCGCACCATTGATATGCAACTCGGAATTAGGATCGACACCACCCTCTGCGTTGAACGCAATACCAACGAATATAAAACAAATATCGATATCAACTACAACAGGCGAAGAAACAGAAGCCCACTTTGGCCCAGGACGTTCGGGAAAACGGGTGAGTGGAGACTGCCGTCCTCGTTGAGGATTTCATTGACGATCTTCCATTTGGCAATATTATTGCACCTGTAACGGGTCACAATGGTAGTGACGTGATTTTGGATGACCTGGGTCAAGGTGGCACTACTGGAAATCTGCGAGACCCAAGAAGGAAGTTGGGAGTGCCACTGTTCAAGAGAGCGACAGAACTTCCGGTTTGGGTCAAATTTGCATAGGGAGGCAAAGCAACACGACGAGAGTGGCCACGAATCATCTTGCCACTAGTGGTGGCGAAGTTGATGAGTTGATCGGCACTCTGGCTGCTAATGAATACGAAACCAGTCCCAGGACTCCAAAGTACATCTCATAGTACCAGTCAAGAAATGAAGAAGCGCGAACTAGCCGCATGGAGAATGAACGATGGACACCACCGTGATTTTCCCCAAAAAGGCCCTGGATCCCATGGTCGTGTAAATGTCCGCAAATAGTGTTGTGCGTTGGGCCATGCATATGAGAAAGCCCCATTTGTACATCAAGAAATATTGCGATGTCTATTCGGCTACGAAGGAGGACTTAGGGCTCTGCGCGGTTGGTTGGAACCGAAGAAATCGAACACTGACTAATCTTTGATGACGTCACATTTTCACGCAACGGAGTTTTCGGATAACACAAACTTACTTGAACGAGCAATCACCGTTGTATCAGCCTCTATATATATCCCGTCGAATAACGAGCTACACGTGGTTAAATATTCTATCATTGTGCTCGGTGTACATATTCATTGTGAGCGCGAGTTTAGCACCTGTTCTCTCGGCGAAGAATACTGACGAACGTGTAGTTCGCGCCATTACCAGGTTTTCCTTCGTTTGACGTTCGCGTCCAAACTATTGGTTCTTCTCCCGAGATGGGTGTCCATATCAGATCTCCACAAGATCTCCCCAATAGTCAGCCGAGACGGACGACAGCCGCCCTAACGGCATGAATTAATAGCTTCTGTCCCGTTTGTGCCCATTCGGCTCTCTTGGCTGATCGTACGATAATAAGGTTCCAGCAGGACTGACGCTGTGGTAGTACTAGTCGAACCTACGTAGCCAGAGGTGGTAAAGTGCCTCATAACCTACCCGGCTGCATGGTTTTGGCATTCACTGTGAGTAACTTTGGTTTATGGGTTACCCTCATGCAAACTCAATGATGAGCTACTCCCGCAGGCTAGATCGTTGACTGACGAAATGTTTGATCGATCATCTACGTAGGCGACTTGTTCTGCGGCACCCCTACTTCTGCGGCATTGGCTTGTTCATGCACAGGCACACATATTACGCCTTTTTCCAGCAACTAAAGGCGATCAAATGTCCTTGCTGCTCCCTGACCTCGCCCAACACACCCTTCCCGGCAATCCCGGCCTTGGCAGAAGGCCCGTCACCCCATCTTATTTTAACGCGCAACCTGAGTTCAATCTCTTTTCGTCGACCACTTCTCATTCCTAGCTTGAATCGACATATCGATCGTACTTCACAGGCCGACCCCGCCCGTGTCGCCATTCCGAATTGTGTGCGGTGTTGGCAACCTCATGTATTGATACCATCCCAACCTGCGATTATAGAACTTCAACCTTCCGCCATAACCACCCGTGACGCTATTATACCCTCCGTTCTCTGCATTTCCGCCATTGCTTCAGCTTCATACCTCAAGATATTCGCTTCCACGAGTGATGGCACGCGACGACAATCTAAGCTCCCCAGACAGCCTCGCAGATGCTGGCATCGCGAAGCCTAGTTTCAACGACCCCCATTCCTTCGACTTTCGGCAGTCCGAACAGGCCGGCGATAGGAAAATATCACCAAACCCGTTGTCAACCTCGCAGGTGCCATCGCCCGAGCCCACGCACACCATCGATAGCTCTGGAAACGCTGTATCGCAAGATGCCCGGTTGAATAGTGACGGCAAGTATTTCTGCAATCGTAATCTACCAGATGTCTGATCTGAGGGAATACTCTAGGGGAAACTCTTTACCACTTTCTCACTTCTCAAGCCGCCGTACCTCCATCTTTCAAGCTAGAATGCTACGGCTCTCATACCGAGAGGCTCACGCGCACCGTCACCCATAAATCTAACGGCAATACCGTCAAGGTTGAGGAACCTTACTACGAAACGGAAGCTTGCTACCAAACCGTGACAGACTTCCAGTTCACGATCGATCTGTCCCCTCTTTTCCCCCCACACCCCCAAATGACGGCTATCTGGCTCGCTGCGGATAGCACGCCAGCGTATCGTGGTGGCGCCAGTCTGGAGGTAGACGAAAAGCTGCCCGATATCGTGTTTGAGAAAGTGGAATGTGGGGGCTCTTGCAGACGACGAAAAGCGACCGCTGCAGAGATATCGCAGGCTGAAGCTCACAAATCCCGACTTGATGCGCTTGGTCTACCACGTTGGACCGCAACTGCACCACCCGATATGCGTCGCCATTATTACCGCGCTGCGAAGGATAACGGCGGGATCATGGATGACTCGGTGGTACCCTCATCGTTGATGACTCTACGTACATGGGCCGATGAATACTGTAGGAGCGGGAAAGCCCTAAAAGAATTCCAATTCCGAAAGGACGTTTACGGGTGGGACCTAGCCGATCTTCGTCAGAAGGTGTGCAATACCATCAGAGCCAACTATGGCCGGGAAGAGGAGCCAAGAGTCGATTTCGTCGTGGAGGCTTCCAGAGTCACTATTCAGTCCGACAGCCGCCTCTCAAGGATGTTGGCCAACACCTGGATTTATGTACTTCTCTGGGCGACCTTGATCTACCCACTTTTCATCTGGCCCTACAGACGGCTGAACGGGGGAAAGTCGCAGGTCGCAGGGAGTGCTTTCAGGCCGATTCGTTGGAAGCACTTGGAAGATTCCTACCCCGGCCAGACGGCAGAAGAATACGTCGCTATGCATGACCATACACCTTCCCTACCCGAGTCTGGCAGGCTCAGGAAGACTCACGACGGCGTCTCGGAGCTCGTCAACTGTAGTGCAGAAGAATGGTTCACGATGTGGGAAGAAACGATAGCGACTCTCGTCAAGGACCGTCACGCCTCTCGCAACCCCATATCATCTCCGCTCGTGAGTGTCCGCGCGGACAAGGTTATGAAGGGCAACTCCTAGCTTCACTCCATACGCGTATGCGAACAAGTTCTATGACAAAGACACCGCTAGCCAGCCAGGAACCATGTTCTATGTTGATTTCTGTGTACATATGCGATCGTCCGTACGAGAATCACAAGACTTTAGTAGGCGATTTGCTCAGTTGCACGCCAGGGCCAGGTTCAGGCATGAGGGGGTCATCTTGCGCAAGTGGGGCCCCTGGGCTTTGACCGTACGGGTGAGCCGGGGGACGGATATCCACTTTTGATCGAGGTTGCGGCGGGGAATTCGAAAGGTCAATGCACGCTCCAGAGACCAAAGCGTGAAGCCAGTGCTGTCTGTTCCATCACGTGTTATGGTCGATTTGAACCGCGAGAATGTCGACGCTTGCAGCAAGATAGTGACTATCCATGGATCGCGACGATGACCGCCGCGCTCAGAAATTTCCTTTACATTAACACTGGAGTCCCCCTCCCCTTATCTTCGTCGTACCATCTTGTGTTGATGCTACCGAGCTTAGGAGATCGGATAGTTTTTCGGCGATATCATACCTCCAACATCAGCAAAAGAATGTCCTCCAACCAGAAGGTTGAACCTCTTTCCTTGGCCTGGTCGTACGTCCAACTCGATAATAGCTCGGATAACGGAGTTTCCCGTGCGCCACGCTGGTTCTGCCAAATTGCCTTTCATTCTCGGTCTACTAAAGTGGCGGTCAAGGTTTCATGAAAATGATGCGTTGAATACCATGTACTTACCGAACATGGAGTCCGGTAAGCTGTTATTCGAATATGAGAGGTCGGTTGAAGCCGGTTATTTTTTTCATTGATCTCGATTTCCACTCAAGGACCACTACTTGTTTCCAGGACTTTGGACGAGCCTTCCGCATGGAAATAGGCACAGATTGATTTCATTATGGGTGAATGCACGATCACCAACGAGGGGCACTGCCCAAATGAGTGGTGCATCAACTATCATCGAGGTCTGTTCGGAATGAGAGTTGATGAGGCAATTTGGGGCTGGAGGAACAAGTGTTGAGGTGCGTTAGCCCGTAACGCTCCACTCTGTGATATAATTAATATGCCACGACAGTCTATCCCTCTGATAAGTACGCCCCTCCCTTCGAAACAGGCGAACCGGCGGTACTCGTGTCGACTCCCACATTAATATCGACTTTCCAGACCGGTACGAGGCTTTGACAAGGGGGTGCATCGTCTCCTGGGACGAAGCTTCCTTGGATGCGTTTCATCGAGGGATAAAACGCGAGTGCGGTGTTGTGGTGTCGGCAACAGGGGCCCATTTAGGTGGCACATCAGTGATGAGGTAAATTCCCTTCGGCGTACCGGTTTGCGCTTCGGGCTAAAGACACCGCTTCTTCGCTTAGGGGCAGGGCGTAAATTTGATCGACATCTATAAAGGTCCAGCCCGGCGCAGATCCAATCCTTTCACCTCACAAAGACCTTTTCGGAATACCCAATTCTCCCTTTAATAATTACTTTAATTCTTATACCAATAATGGTGCCTTTCTCTTCGACAATCATCCCCATCTGCATCACATTCATCATCGGCCTCCATCTGTCCTCACTTGTCTCGGCACATCCCGTCAACAAAACACAAGTCATCTACCGCAGGGCCGCCAGCAGAGAGGAGATCCTTTCTCAATTACCTAAGCCGTTTAAACAAACCATCGTGGGTATCGGCGACTTACATGGGGACTACGATGCGATGGAAGAAGTTCTGTTAATGACGGGGGTGGCCAAAGATGTGAAAGAAGGGGGCGAGATAGTGTTCAACGACGACCCGAGCATCACTGTCGTCCAGGTGGGAGACATCATGGATAGGTGAGACGAAAATTCGTTATCGAGGTCATACGGAATGTTTCATTGGGTCTCTTTCATAGGGGTGCACAACCTAAGGCGATCTTCAAGGTATTTGACGATCTTAGGAAGGCTTGGGGCAAGGACAGAATCTTGAACCTCCTTGGAAACCACGAAGTGATAAATATCTATGGTGTGTATGTTGCATATTACTCCTGGTCGAGATAACTGAGGTCTGTTCAGGCGACTGGCGTTTCGTCAGTGAAGATGAAATCAATTCGTATCGGGGCAAGGTAAACGACGACGGCGAATTCCAGTACTCGGAGGAGGAAGGGATTCAACGTAGGATGATGATGTTGAGGAAGGGCTGGATCGGTAAAACCTTGCGCGAAGATTATCTGGTTGCCGCCCGTGTCCCCCTTCACCCTGCCTTGGGTCCTGTCAACACTGTCTACCGTCCCGAGGAAGACCCAAACTTCGGGGAATTGTCTCATGCGACCATAGGTTTCATTCATGGTGGCATATCTGACGGCACCGTTTGGTCCGATTTCCCTCGATCTCTGAACAACTTTGGTTCCGAAGTTATCAAGCAGCTTCAAGCTCAAAAAATCGAGCCTAGGATGAAGGGATCGATTCCGCCCAAACCACCGAAATTCTCAGGCAACATCAACAACCGGGACGCTATGGTATGTGTGGAATATTGCCGTATATTCATGACCGGATCCGATATTGTGTTATTTCAGAACTTCATTCTCGATGGTGTTCTCTGGAATCGAGGTGAGGCGTCGGGAACTTCGTGCTATCGCTACCCAGGTTCTCATTACCGAGTGTAGATTGGGCAGAACGGCCAGACAGCGAAAAGCTGTGCCAAGACATTGACTATGTTCTGCAAAAACATGGTCTGCGACATTTGGTCATGGGACATACAATCAATCAGGGGGTGCGTCACAGCAACACGTCCGACATGCCATAGTGGCTAACTTACTGAATTTTGCCTCTAGGGCATCGTATCCAGATGCGACGGCAAGATCCTCCTGATCGATACAGGTCAGTCATCTTGTGTTGTGAAGTAGAGCGGGTTACTGATACGCGTTTACATTCTGTATAGGAATGAGTTACGGGTTTGGCTGGGAGCGAGGCATGCTCTCTGCGATCAAGTTTGACTATTCTTGGAAGCCGCTGGACGAGCCATTCACATTTGAGGAACAATCGACAGTAACTGCCATATATCAGTACAAGAGTCCTGTGAAGCTTACCGACGACACGCCCAGGATTATCAAGTACATCGTCGAGCCCTAGGTGGATCAAAAGGATAGCATACTCTTCATTACCTTTTGTACATCGGACTATTCCATTCGTAACGGTCGGTTCGGGATGCATATGTGCGCGAGTCGGCGGTCACGTGGTCGGGAACTCCTGCCCGTGTTTTTCGCCACCACCCAAACCAACCAATGCACGCACGGAATCTATATCAGCACACCTACGTTGATTTTTCTGAACTTGCGGAAGCGTATCCTGCTCTAAAACCATAGTATGCCACCTGAATTTGAGTCGAGACGGATCCAGTTGAGCTTTTTTCCAGCGTGTTCGTCGACTCGAAAGGGAAGCCCAACATTAATTTCAAAGATGCAAATGCTCTCAGGTAATAAGCAACTCGCGAGAGTCCAGATACGTGGTTGAACTTTGATATCTAGGTGTTTGACCCAAGGACTCCTTCACCGCGATTTCAACCTCACGTTGTCGTTGCCAACGGATCGGCTTTGCCCACCGGTGAATAACGTTTATTTCCGTCCGTACCACCCTTCATCTCAACTTATTTTAGGTTCCGAATAGGTACGGCTCCTGTGCTTGAGATGGTTACCTTCTTGATGAGGGCTTGCGTGTGCAGGTTGGACTACGTTCTTTGGATTCAAGACGTCATTGAGTCCACGAAGACCATAGACAATTCCTTAGAAGTGGTTGGTATGGATATGTGCGTATCGCTACGGCATTCGGGTGAGAGCTTTGCTGATAGTTCCGATCTGGAGCCCAGTGGGACCGGAGCGTCCGCCATATACCCCCTGTTAGCCTGTCGTTTGCGATCAAATTGGAGAATGATTGCAACAGGTAAGTTATGATTCTTTCACTCTTTCACTCCTATTAAGGTCACCTCATCCGATGGTTGCAGAGGTCGACCAGGTCTCGCTCGATTTCGCCATCGAGAACGTGAAGCGTAACGACCTTTCTTCAAACATCAACGTCGTCCAGTCGCTAGCAGAAGGTTCCATTTTTGGTGCTCTTGACAGCAGCCCTACTTTGAGGTGCGTACCTATCGGGATAGATTACTCGGAGATAGCTCACGCCAAGTTATAGGCCCCAGTTTTCAATGTGCAACCCACCATTCTACAGTAGTGCTGACGAAATTATGGCTTCCTCAGAGGCCAAAGAACTGGGCCCCCACGCCGTAAGTTCACAACGTTACACGCACAATTCTGTAACCCTATAACTCCCCGTAGGTCTGCACAGGAGCTCCCGTTGAAATGGTAACAGAAGGCGGAGAGGTTGGATTTGTCACCAGGATGGTTCTCGAAAGTAAGGTATTCGGAGACAGGATAAGGTGCGTCTTCGGTGTCGTCCGCAAAACTTTGCTCCTCTCAATAATGTTGATACCCGCAGGTGGTACACATCCCTCCTAGGCAAATCGTCCTCCGTCATGGCTATTGTGGAGGTCCTTAAGAACAATAAGGTATGCATACATAACGCAGTTCAAAGGATGCACTGAATCAATTCGGACTAGATCTTCAACTATGGAATCCAAGAATTTGTGCAGAGCCACACGAAACGCTGGGCAGTAGCATGGTCTTTAACGGGCCACCGTCTTCCAGATGTGCGTTATTTTGAAATTCTGCGGGATTTGCCTGATCCTAACCATGCACTCTGCAGAAACTGTGTCGTGTCCCGAAAGCCCTATTCCACGGTTCCCTACCTCTCCCAAATGAGTTGATCCAGTCGTATCCTGGAGCTAGCAAGGCCGGTTTGAAAGAGTGCCTAAGTACTCTTTTATCTGGGTTACCATTGGTTCGACTCGAGGGAACCGCACAGGAAGATGCGTTTCTTGTTCACGCTGCCGCTAATTGTTGGTCGAGGGCAGCCAGACGAAAACAAGCATACTCGGCCCCCATCGACAACATTGGGCCAACAATTATGACATGCAACCTAAGGCTGGAATCGGGCAATGACAACGACATACAGCTACGGTGCAGGTGGATCTATGGTCTGGAAAGGGACATATTCGAAACATTCTGGAGCCACATAACGCGTAAAGTGACAGATATGCTTCGGGGTAATTAGAGCGATGGATGTGAGTACGAACTTGAAATGCCCATTGTATTGTCACTCAGTCCCCATGTCCCGGAAAGCTGCTAAAGCCTCCCATGCCTTGCCGCTCTCTATACTCTCTCGTGCCAACCGAACACCATCCTTGTAATCCGTTGCTATCCCGGCAACGACTAACAAGGCAGATGCGTTGATGAGGACATAGTCCCGAATAGCATCCAACGACGCGGGGGGCGGAAGGTTTACTGCTGCCTTGTTGGTGAGCAGCGCGGTGAGGGTTTCGGCATTGATCGACGGTGTAGACCCCACCACGTGGTCCAGAGGTTGGGCTGACAAGCCGAAGTGGGAGGGGTGGATGACGGTTTCCGTGATTTCGCCATTCTGAAGGGACCATACCCACGTTCCGCCTGCGATGCTGATCTCGTCTAGGCCCTCTTGTCCGCACACGACCAACGCCCGTTTCACACCAGCATCACGAAGTGCTCTTGCGAACACTGGCCCAAGAGGTTTGATGTAAACCCCTAGTACCATGCCCTTTGGTCTCGCCGGGTTGAGAAGGGGACCCAAAACGTTGAAGATCGTCCGGAAGGGTAACGATTTTCGTATGGGTGCCAGAGCACCTATAGCGGGGTGATAGTTTCCTGCCGAGAGGAACACGAAAGGTACACGAGGAAGGGGAGAATCGGTAGCCGGTGGATGCCTACATCCCAAGGCGGCGAGGATGTCTGCGGATCCAGAAGATGAGGTAGATGCTTTGCTCCCATGCTAGAGAAACTTTTTTAGTAAGTTCTGACTACATGTTGTGACCGTATAATGACCTTGCACACTCGGGCGCCTGCTCCCGCAGCGACAATTGCGGCAGTCGTCGACACGTTGAAGGTATTATGGCCATCTCCTCCAGTTCCAACGATATCAACGATGAAATCCGTGTCTCCGTCCAGCTTGACTGTGAGAGCGTACGACCGCATAACCTCTGCTGCCGCAGATATAATAACGTCGTCGTGTGCCTTCCCGCTGTATTTCAAAGCCATCAAGAAGGCCCCAATCTGGACTGGAGTGGCTCCACCAAATTCCTTTTGGGCGAGGTGGTGAAACGCGAGTCGTGTCTCATTGCCGGTGAACTCATCGGGTCGGTCAATGAGCTTTTGCAGCAGAGGTTTGAAGGTGTCAGGCGTGAAGGGCCCGACGACAGTCATCCTGATTGTCAACGTGCCGGTGAAAGCTTCGCACAAGGATGGATGGGACAGAAATAACTCTCGACAATCGTCCGGGTGCTCTCGGCCGTATCGGTGCGTTGACTCATCTCCCACGGCTCGATTATCCATGGCGAGCAGACGCGTTGACCATTCTCACCCAGCTTATTTCTTAGTAATCGCAAGGATGTCACTGTCAAAAATGCCTGATCTTAGCCTTCCGTCATATCCGCAGGAAGGCACAGCTGCTGTGGTCGGCAAATATGAAGGCAGTAAGTTGACGATATTGTTTTCGTTCAAGGGCGTGCTAAAATTCTTGGCGAATAGTCGACTATCGCATCGATCACCGCGATTCTAATACGTTACTGGTCGTGAGGCTTGCCCCGGGAAGTGTTGTCAAAGCGCGATCAGGCTCGATGGTGACAATGAGTGCTTCCATCCAGATCAAAGGAGAGGTACAGCTTGTCTCGTCTGGTTAGCTTCCTATTACTGACTTCGAATGAAGTACAATATCAGCCTTACCAAATTCTTCACTGGAGGGGAGATGACCGAGTCTATATTCACTGGACCCGGAGAAGGTTCGTTCTCAACTTCTTGCCCATAGGGTCCCCCTCCGATCACTTCACTCCATGCCCGCTTATAGTCATGCTTGCGCCGGATATCTGGGGTGACATTACACTAATCGAGCTGGATGGTTCGACGACTTGGACTATATCCAAGAAGACATTCCTGGCCAGTTCCGCTCACGTCCAGAGGAAAACAAGGTCACAGGGGCTATCGAAGGGGCTATGTGAGTGCAAAACACGATTATCCGCTTGCTTAACGTTGACAACGATGAGTTAGTCTCTGGTGAAGGCATGTTCATCACCGAAGTCACTGGGGTTGGGATCATATTTGTGGAATCCCTCGGTGCGATTATTAAAAGGCACTTACAACCGGGAGAAGAGTTGATTGTGGATAACGGACACCTCGTGGCATGGACAACCAGTTACAAGATCGAGCGAATCCAAGCGGGTGGCTTTATGTCTGGCTCCGCCACGGACGAGGGTCTGGTTTGCAGGTGTGTGACTCCTCGTATAGGGTTGTTAGACCTTCACGCTAAGTCCTTTGGAGATTTACTGGCCCCGGAATTGTCTACATCCAGAGTCGGAACCCCGAAAATCTCATTAAGTGGATCAGATCGCAAATGCCCTCGCGATGAGGAAGAGATTTGCGAAACAGATTTGAAAGATGTACCTTGCAACAATGTAGCCTAGTGTGACGCCATATCGACCTTCGCGAGTCGACTCGTCGGGCTTTGTTGTCCGTATTTCGCTTGTCAACGCACAGCATTCGGCCATGCCCGAGCCCGTTCACTCGCCAGACGGCGACTTATTTTTAGCGCGGCTAACTTGGCAAGGATAACTCTATACCTTGAGCGAAGCTTGGGTTGTGCAAAGGGGGGCACGGTTATCTTCGAGCCCGCGTCGATGTTGCCGTCGTTGCGACTCCAGTTACGACCCTTCTTGCCCAGCCAGGTATACATTTCTAACATACACTCGCCAAGGGAAGGCAGTGTAGTCGTTCGGCCTGTCTGACAGCAACCCGAGAGCCTTCTCATGTCCTCACGCGCAACGTCCTGGAATTCGCATGGTCCGCGACCGGAAGCCGTTCCATCCGACCCAATCACTGCCTTTCCAACCTTGGACCGTACTGCCTTGGCGGCGATGAGCTTGGCCGATAACGGATAGCCTTTCGGCATGATTTGCGAGGCTGGCGCTATTTTCCTTATACGGAAACACTCCCGCCGGGATGCCCGATTCGAGTGCTTATAAAACAACTCCCAAAATCTACACTGTCCCTTACCCACCTATTTCTCGTCCTCTCCGATACTTCTCTGCCCAACCATGTCCCAACACCCCGGTATGCCTCAACACCCTGGGAGCCAACCTTCAGGTAGCCAGCGCCCGATGCAGGCTGCGCCAGGACATATGATTTCTGATGTTGTCGGAAGCTTCGAAGGAAGTAAGGCCATCCCTTGCATTCAATCTTTGGCGCCAATTAATGGATTGTTTTTCTTTTCAGTGCAGTTCCGGATTGACCATCGCGATTCCAACACCTTGCTTGTCCTGAACCTCCAACCTGGCTACGTGATGAAGGCACTTTCTGGTACTATGGTCGCTATGGCCGGTTCCGTTCAAATTAAGGGAAAGGTCCGGGTCGAATGGCCAATGAGGTTGGCTCTGTCTAACGAACGCGACCCATGCAGTATAAGATCACGATGAAGAAACTGCTCCTCGGAGGCGAAATCACCGAGTCCCAGTTCACGGGCCCAGGCGAAGGTGAGATTCGTTTCCTGTATACTCATGTATCAAGTTATCTCAACCAGTGGGTCGCGTCTAGTAATGCTGGCCCCTGACATCTGGGGCGACGTTGCACCAATCCGACTCGACGGTCGTACGACATGGTTCATGTCGAAGGAAGCATTCTTGGCTAGCTCACAAGGAATCGAACTAAAAAGCAAATCCCAGGGTATTATGAAGGGCATCTGTAAGTCAACGGACGTGCTCCTTTCTTCGGAAGCTGACATTGTCGAATTAGTATCTGACGAGGGTATCTTCGTGTACCAACTGCTTGGAGCCGGGATCCTTTTCCTCCAATCTCTTGGTGCCATTATCCAGAAACGTCTCGCCCCTGGCGAAGAGTGGGTTGTCGACAACGGTCATCTCGTAGCCTGGTCGGCCCAATACAAGATGGAGTACATCAAGGCCGGTGGATTCTGGTCCGGAGATGCCACGGATGAAGGCATGGTTTGCAGGTTCACTGGACCTGGCATCGTCTATATTCAAACACGTAACCCCAAGAATCTGGTTGGGTGGATTAGCGCTCAAATGCCAGCACAGTATTGATCGGGCCATATCGGTGATACCCTCTTGTCTTTGAAACTTGTCTATGTCCCCCTTGCACCAGAACGCAATATAGTCATCTTTAACGGAATGCAACCCTGGGTGGACGAAACGTTTAGATGGAGAACGGCGACCTTCAAGCACCCGAGACGGTACGACAGAAGACGAATCGGCCATCGCCATTACAGGCATTTCTTGAGTCAACTCAATAGCGGGCTTGCGCGTGGAAGAGCGAACGGTTGTACGGTAAATATTCGCTTCGCGCACGTAAACGGTTCTCCCCCCAACAATAAGACACTCTGGAGAAATGATGATAACCTACATTGACTATGTATCTACTTCCAACGTCGTTCCTCTTCGCACACTACCCCAACCTAAGAAATGGCCGTATTCAGCATCGGCGCTACGACGGATGAACATCACGATTCTTACCGACTAGCCGCCAGTGCTTGTCAATCCGCCGTGACAACGCTACCTTCTCGCCAATTTCGGTACATGCGGGGGATGTCAACAGAATCCGAGCGAGGTCTCCTTTCACACTCATGACACGGCCACCGGTCGAAGTTGACCCGATGTTCACCATGAGGACTTCGTTTTTGGTGAGCTTTTGGACCTAAATCATGCGAAAGGTAAGTGTATGCACTTCCGTACCGGAGGAAGCGTGTATTGCTTACTTTTGTTTGCTTCTTGTCATCGGATTTGACACCCAGAAGACGACGAAGCAAAAAGAGACTGATCTCGAGTTCTATGCCCCGAGGTTAGCACATAAGGCAAGGACGGGCGACGAAGTGGTTGCATACCAGTGTAGATTTCAGGAAGCGTACCGACAGCGCCTAATACCTGTCCCACTAGACGATCGGCGCGGCACAACGTCGGGTCAATCTTGGTACCGACACCAATGAGTCCACCAGGGACAGCAAACTGAAGTTGATTGTTCTCTGCGAGCAACGTGACAATTTTGCTGAAGATTGGGCGACAGTGAACCTTTCCTTCATCATCCTTCGTCACAATTCCTGGCCGCACTTCGATATCTTGACCAAGCTTGAGGACGCCGGTGAGAATGGAACCACCTGCAACGCCACCCTTAAGTTCATCGACTTCCGCACCTGGCTTGTTGACATCGAATGACCGGATGACAATAAGCCGTGGGGGAGCGGTGAAGTCTCGGGTTGGTATGGGCACCCGCTTGACGATGTATTCGTTCACGGCGTCAATGTTGTACTTCAGTTGTGCGGATATAGGAACAATAGGTGATGATTCGGCCACAGTGCCTTATTGGTTTTGCGTCGTTCAGCAAGCGCGTCTGAAGGGTGGACGTCGACGTACCTTTCACGAATGCAGTAATGCTCTTATACTGCTCTTCGGCAGCCTGCTGGCTGATAAGATCGACTTTATTCTGAAGGATGATTATGTGCTGGAGTTTCATGATTTCGACAGCGGCAAGATGTTCGGAAGTTTGGGGTTGGGGGCATGACTCGTTTCCGGCAATAAGCAGGAGGGCTGCGTCCATGACAGCCGCGCCGTTCAGCATCGTAGCCATGAGAATATCGTGACCGGGACACTAAGAGTCGTGCCTCTTCAACGTTCGCGCTATGAAGCATTGTGGAAACTGGCTTACGTCGACGAATGAGACGTGCCGTAGTAACTTCATTCGGTGACCACAGCCCGGCCTCTCGCATAGTGGTCGTTCCTCCTTGTCCGATCGGTACGAGCGATAACACCCAGGCCTTGGGCATTTCTCATTCTCACATTTGTAGATCTAATGAACAAAGCCCATGCGTCAACCGCCTTTAGCAAGCTACTGCAGCCGGCGTACCTTCGCATTAGCATACCCCAACTTAATCGTAATATTGCGTTCCAACTCGTTCTTAAACCGGACGGTCAAGACGCCCGAGATGGCTTTTACGACTGTAGATTTCCCGTGAGCGACATGGCCGATCGTGCCGACGTTGATTGTCGCCTAGACCCGGCGGTGCAGGGTGCGTCAACCGGGTGTTCGCCTCGCGCCAACGCAACGGACTTCACCTGCTTTTGGATCACAATAGGTGATAATGGGGTTAGCTGCGTTGGGTCCACGTCTGTTTCTGCCATTTTTTTAATACAGAAGACGGTAGCGTTCAATGGGGGTGCTTGGGCAGCGCGTTAGAGTCAAAATCGTAATCCTGAGCTCCCACACTTCGAACATATCGACTTCCTTCCTGGTCGAGATGACATGCGTCATATCTAGTGTACCCTCTAGAACACCCTTCACGTCAACGGGCATAACCAATATAGAATTAGTAATCTTCTCTATGAGTGGAGAAGCCTAGAAAGGTTATCTTCTGTGCACTTTGGTCGTGAGGGGGTGGGCAAGGCCCCAAATCCTCTAGCTACCTGCCAAATCTGCAAATGAGAAACAATAAAGCAATTCGGCCACCCACCCATTGGATTACATGGGCACCAGATAGCTTGAATGCCTCCGCCATCGAGCTCGGGACCCAAACATTCCCACAACCTGATACAGTAAGCGCACGGTAAGTTTTCATTTTCTACTTTCCCCGCCGCGACGATGCCGCGAGCAACGACAGATCGATTTTCACGCACACACGAACCTTCAGTAAAACAAGCGTCTAGTAAATCTGGGAATGGGAGCGCCTCTTCCAGTGGCGATGCCTCTCGTGCCCAGAACCCGCTCTTTAATACCGAGAGGTTCGGTCAGCACATCCTCAAAAATCCCGCCGTAGCTCAGGCGTAAGTACAAGCCATCCTCTAGACAAATCGTTTTACTAAAGACATACATTTTGCTTAGGATCGTGGATAAAGCGAACCTGCGCCCGACCGACAAAGTCCTAGAAGTTGGTCCCGGAACAGGCAATCTCACCGTCCGCATCCTCGAGAAAGCAAAGTCCTGCACTGCGGTGGAGATGGATCCTCGCATGGCTGCTGAGCTTACAAAACGTCTGCAAGGAAAGTCAGTATAAGCAAGTATGCACGCAACTCCGCGTGAAGTGCTGACTCTAGTCCCCTCTCAGACCTGAACAGCGCAAACTGGAAATCATCATTGGCGATTTCGTCAAGGCCGATCTGCCCTATTTTGATGTTTGTATCAGCAACACGCCGTACCAAGTACGCCTCCGCTCTACAACTGTAGCTCTGATTCACTGACCACCCAACACGTCCAGATATCCTCACCGCTAGTCTTCCGCCTCCTCTCCCACCGCCCCCTCTTCCGCGTCGCCATACTCATGTTCCAACGCGAATTCGCACTACGCCTCGTCGCCAGACCAGGCGACCAATTCTGGTCACGTCTCTCCGCCAACGTCCAACTCTACGCCAAGGTCGACCACATCATGAAAGTCGCCAAAAACAACTTCCGTCCGCCTCCACAAGTGGAATCGAGCGTTGTACGCATCGTCCCGATAGATCCACCGCCGCCAGTGAGGTTTGAGGAATTCGACGGTTTGACGCGGATATTGTTTTCAAGACGGAACCGGACGTGTCACGCCAGCTTTCAGGCAAAAGGTGTCATTGACATGATGGAGACGAACTGGAAGACGTGGTGCGCAGCCCGGGAAAAGGTGAGGCGCTTGATTTCGTCGGGCAACCAGCCTTTGTTCTCATCCCAGTACTAGATGATCGACGACACGGTGGATTTCAAGACCAAAGTAAACGAAATCCTGACAGAAACTGGATTCTCAGAAACTCGTCCGGCCAAGATGGACATTGATGACTTATTGAAGTGCGTAGTAATGCCTACACAAGTTCTATGGCGACTGACGATTGGCCCTTGAATCAGGTTACTCGATGCGTTCCACAAGGAAGGCATACACTTCGCGTGATTGTCGTATTCAGAGATTGTTGTCCCTGTATGTCATGATATTTTGTACTAGTAGTTTAGCTTCACCCTTTGTAAGGGCGCAACAACCGCATCCCAAGAAATTCGTCATGATGCACCTTCGCCTATCCATAGGTGGCGGAGAGTTTCGGAGAGTGCTACAGTTGTCAGGATCACAAGAAAAGTCTGATTCATAAAAGAGGCGGAGCTCAGGACGGTCCGAGCTGATTGTCAAGAAACAAAAGACATCACTAGATCAAACTCCACGATTAGCGACTCCGTTGGTACAGAAGAAAATGTTGCATTGACGTACAGTCGTGAAGGATATGTTCTGAGCAAGACTCCTTTGCTTGAAGCATCAGGGCTGGAGTAGCGCAGAATAATCAGCCCGAAAGCACCGATCTGCCATGGGTGATGCGTACAGGTAACGGTCTCCACGTGGCCAATAGGGTATATACGAAGTTTGGTACGGGCCATACCCACACCCCGAAGGAGTTCTTTCATCATTTCCGATTGAGTATGATGAACCTCTTCATCAAGTCCTCTGGTTAAATGACAATCATAAGTACCCGGTCATCCACGCGGCAGAGCTTCTACGCACCCGTGAATAAACAGAACCTTCGAAGGTAGTAGGTCAACTTGGATGACGTTGCTACACAATCGAGTTCCGTCAGCCAATGGTCGGATCCCACTCGGTTGGGCGACTCACCGTGCGGCATGCAGGATGTGGGCAGGCTAGACAAGACATAGTCTTAACGAACGGACCCTTGTATGAGTACATAGCACCCACCGAATGAAACATAGCGAGGAAGTGTGAAGGTCCAAGGATTCTGCGCATCTTTGAGATATGGTGTATACCCCTGGAAAAGCTCGCTGAGTCCGTGTTCATGCCGCGGTCGAACCAGAGATAAAATATTACCTTCGAGCTTCATGGACGATTTGGGCATCAACATCACAGATAGGTGACATCCTTCAATACACTTTAGTTAGAACACCTTTCGGCATCCAAGGAAAGCACATACAGGATCAGCCCTTGAATCTTGGGTAGTCGGACTTCGGGAGAGTAGATGCGAAGACTACGGAGGCCGTTTGGGATGTCAGGATCCTTGCCGTCTGTCGTTGGTATGTTTTCTCGAGAGCGGACGATGGCATCCTGCAGGATCGTCTGTAATGAGAGATGGGCCCCGAGCCTAAACGAGAGGGATGATAAAGCCGATTGAGCACCACACGCAGTACTTGGAACACGAACCCGTGTCCCATCAAGTATATCCGGTCTGGATCGCCCCCAAACTTCCTGTACCAAGGTTCAGCTATCTAGAATAACGTAATTTGAAAAGCAAACATACTGAGCATTCTCCCAGGCCCAATTCAGCACCCTCCGAATGTCTTGTATCATGTGTTTGGCTCTGCCTTCGGGATAGAAGGTAAGGTCGGGTATGAATACCGTATAACCTTTAGCAGACAGGTTCCTCCCAAGACTTTCGTACATCCATTTTCGGCCTTGGAATGGTCCGAGGTAGGGGGCATAGATGAAGACGATGACAGGGGACAACTCGGTGTTTTCGAGTGATTCGCCCCGACGAACGCGAACGATTGTGCCCTGCCCCATTGCGGGAGGAGTATACGGCGTCATATCTTGAGAAGGCATATCCCAATTACCGAACACTGCCTTCAGCTCTTCGTCCGAGAAGAGATCGGGTACTCTGATTGGTTCAAGAGCCTTGTAGACGTCGACCCTTTTTCCCGGTCGAACAGAGCCGTAATGGAGATCACGCCTAGGGGTAAAATAATTTATCGTGCTGTTGAATGATAGCGAGGAGGGGCGTACCTTTCGAAGTCGAAAGCCTCGCCCGTAGGATTCCTCAATCGCCAGAGGCACCAATCTTTGGCGACAGTGAAACCGAGTCGTACTCCAGTCTTCAGCCACCCGCAGATCGCAATGTTGACTTGAAGAACGAGCCTAAGGTCCCAGGGAAGGAAAGGCAGGGATACTTGGGCCGGAGGGTCGGTTTGGGCGAGAGTGAGGTAGGCAAGCCATGCCATGTCAAAAAAAAGGATGGCCACTAATAGTAGCAAAATTGGAATAGTAATGATATTGAGAAGTGGAACTGTTTGGGGTCCGCGAATATCAATCAAGTCAGCACAGGGGTACCTGATCTTTCGGACGCTACCCAGTTTGGACAAGAGCACCCCGTAGAGAAGCCCTTTGGGACTCCAGCAAAGAGGAGATAGCACTCACCGAATACCGAGACGAGCAATACCGGAAGACATGCAAAAATGCTGAGGAACAACTGCCATGACAGGACCCTCACCATTCGCGTCTTGAGTGGATCGTGTACTGTCCTGCCAGGTCGGACCAGCAATGAGAACGAGTCATCACTTGATCCCGAGCTGCCCTTTCGTTCGTGTCGAGCTAGAAATTTTGTTGGGGTTGAGAAAGGCGGAGAGTACGTATAAGCTCCAACAGCATCCCCAACGGCGAAATCGTCAACCTCCAAGTCGGAGGCTTCGTCGTTGACCAGTCGCGGAAAGATAGGTTCACCATAATCGTAAGAGTCGTGAATGGAGAGCCGGGTGGGCGAGTCGGCATAGATGGAAGACTCGTCGGCAGAGGTACTTTTCCTGAGGACGTTGAGGTCGACCAGCGAGGGAAACTCCCTTGCAAAGGTATGGCTTGAGGAGGAATCAGCTTTTCGTTGAGACTGCCATGCCATTGAGGGAGAGAGATGGACGTAATTACAAGGAGCGTGAAAGGGGAAAGAACGGCCGTGTTGAACTGATCCAACTGTATTTTACCGCTGCACCTCGTGTGAACCGTCCCTGACGCTCGCGGCTCATGCGGCCTCAGGCAAAGGGGCCGACCGAAATACCGAAATAAGGCGCGAGTACGCATGCCACCTACGAACACTAGTGTACGAATAAATAGTCAACCAAGAATGGGAGGTGCATATGCAAAACAAGAAGTAAGGACGTCGCTGATCACCACGTACGCGCGATCAAAAATATCCTTGAGGTATATGGGCAATAGCCTCTATCTACGCATTACCGGGGAGGAATTTATTCAAGAACGCCGGCAGGTTTTTGTGCTCCTTGCGATGCACAAAGAGCAGTCCGAACCCGGAGACCACACAGAGAATCAATACCACGAGTGACATCCAGAACCTGCAATCACCTTCAGCGTGAAAACCATGGGGCCAAACGGGGGCAACTCACCCAGACCCAAGGTGCGTGTCCCCACCGATGCGGAGGTCACCGATAGCACCTTTTACATGGGAATAGAGCGCCAGATTAATGGCCATGAAGATGAGCGTTACGGCTCCGCTGAACCAGCTAAGCAGAGCAGCAATGCTGATTCAGAGTATCAGCGGCGGCGATCATAATAAAACGAGGTGTGGAAGCTTACATGAGGTTCCCAGAAAAGCTGACAACCAGGGCGGCAAGGACGAAGGCAGTGGCGGGAACACTCATGACCAGCCCTCGCGTCCAGGCAGGGGTAATCGTACTTGATGCAGTCGTGAGGATATTTTTAAAGAAGAATCCATATCCCAAACCCGTGCGATCGCAGGTCATGCCTTCCACATTAGATGAAGAGCAAAAACCCCATATACCAAGCTACGGGAACGGCAACCAAAAACCGACAAACTAACATCAGCATGACGACAAAGGAGAGTCAAGCTACAAAGTATGTTGATACGACTCACGCGAAGCTCCGTTAAGAATAGCCCCAGGGCGTTGTCCGCGTTGTCAATGGACCACCGAACGTTGTCAAAGCTCCGGATATTGGGAGCACCGATGCTGACGAAGAAGCTGAGAAGGAAGGCGATGCCAAGAGCGATCGTGAATGCTTTTTTCGGATCGATGCTCATGTTGTGGGACTGAGTTGCAGAGACTCGTTGGCGTGGTGCAAAGAAGGAGATCAAAGCGAGGGGGCCTCAGAAACGAAGCATTATAAAGTCTTGCATATCAACAAGCCACTCCTGTTTCGCTATTTTCCAAATCGTTTAGCCAGACCTTCGCCAATGACCGCAGCAAAGAACACACCACATAGCCCTCCCCACCAGAGCCCTCTCTGCACCAGACATTCTGCACAGACGACCAAGTTGTCTGAAACCTCCTTTCCCTTGGCACTTAGAGTCCTTCGTAGGCGAAGAAGTTTCGACTCGACGTAACTAGGCTATCTCCGCTTCAAGGCCAATTATAGCCTCGTTGCATCCGTCCTCACGAGTCAGCACTCGACAATGGAATTCAACGTCTCCGAGGTCACCAGATGTTGTCCATGGCAGAATTCCGCAATGCCCGGACAGCTCCCGAGTCAACAAGCCACAAACATACACCCAGCCATAAGGACTCTGGACGTGCAAGAGGTAATTCGTTGGCGTGTTAATGGTTCAGCCGAGTCTGCTGGTGGTTACTTGGCCTTGCCTATGCCGCCCGAACGGATGTTGTAGGCTATTTTGGGTGTAGTGAGAGTAGGTGGTTGGCGTTCGAAGCCCACAGTCGAATGCAACGCGTTGTTCGAAAATCCAAATTCCCAGAGGCGCTTTCGACCCCGCCATGTCAATTCGTCGGACTGGTATTAGAACTCGTATGTCCCATTCGCAGATGGTTGTTACATATGACGCCTTGTACGCGCATACTTTCTGCCCTGTGGTCCTCAGCTGGTCGGTTTCAGTTATTAGGCAAAATGGTTCCACTCAACCCGACTAAATCCGGTTCCAATGGACACTCTCTTGGTTCTGATACGTTACTATCTTGCCTTTGGATGGGCACGCAACACCGCCTTCGGTCGTGTACCACCTATTCGTCGTCCCACGGCCAAGCCAAATGTCTCATCTGAGCGCCCCAAAATAAACCCCGCCAACGCAAAGACTGCATGCAACAACGTTGGTTCGTGTTCAGAATACGACGACAAGACTATCTATTTTAATTTGAACAAGGGGGAGGGGGTGTAAGGTCAGTAGCCACGATTTTCGCGTTCAAATACCAGCTTCAGCATCCTTGGCCGCTGCGAAGACCAAGAGGTCCACCACCCTCTTCGAGTAACCCCACTCGTTGTCGTACCAGCTGACAAGCTTGACGAAGTTCTTGTTGAGGGAAATGCCAGCCCGCGCATCGAACACCGAGGAGCACTCCTCGCCAACGAAGTCAGTGGAGACGACGTCGTCCTCAGTGTACCCGATGATGCCTTTGTACTGCCCTTCGGCGGCCTTCTTCATCACGGCCTTGATGTCGTCGTAGGAAGCTGGCTTATCAAGTCGTACCACAAGATCTACGACGGAGACATCGGAAGTAGGGATACGGAAGGCGAGGCCACTGGGAAGATGTATGTCAGCGTTTCCATATCGTCTAGGCTATCGTTCAACATACGTGAGCTTCCCGTTCAATGATGGGATAACTTTGCCAACAGCCTTGGCTGCTCCTGTCGACGATGGGATGATGTTGGCAGCAGCGCCTCGCCCACCACGCCAATCCTTGGCTGAAGGACCGTCGACGGTCTGAAAGACGACGATGGTTATTACGATCAGCTACAGGAGGAAGTATCCACTTACCTTCTGGGTAGCTGTCGTCGCGTGAACGGTTGTCATCAAACCCTCAATAATACCGAATTCATCGTGAATGACTTTAGCAAGTGGGGCAAGGCAGTTCTGGTGATACGGTCGACGGTAAGTGGACAGTCACAACGGTCAGTTACCGACCAAACCAAGGTATCATAACACTTACGGTAGTGCATGAAGCGTTGGAAATGACGGTGTGCTTGGGATCGTATGCATCGAGATTGACTCCGACGACATACATCGGCGCATCAGCGGAAGGTGCAGAGATGATGACCTTCTTGGCACCTCCCTTCAAATGAGCGGATGCTTTGTCTATCGTGGTGAACACACCCTAGCATGACAGCCTTTGTGAATCATTGCCGAAGATACCAGCGGAAGGCTACGCACGGTAGATTCAACGATATACTGGGCTCCTGCGGCACTCCACGGGATATTGGCTGGGTCTCGCTCGGAATATACCGAGATGGCCTTTCCGTTGACAATAAGCTTCCCGTCCTTTGTAGAGACGTCACCCTTGAATCGGCCATGGGTGGAGTCATACTTGAACATGTAGACCTTTATGCGACGAAGGACGTCAGTTCCTTAGTCAGAGAGCGTCCTCGACTCTACTTACCATGTATTCAAGGTCGATGAAAGGGCTATAGTGGGTTGGTAAGCGTCGGTGCCGACGTGCAACGATGTGCGAAAATGACCCACTCATTCACGGCCGTGACTTCCACCTGGTCGTTGTTCAAAGCATTGCGTAGCACGATTCTGCCGATGCGACCTGTACAAGGCGATGTGGAGGGATGTGTCAGAAGGGGTGTGGTAGTGCTGGTACAGGGTCGACGCACCGAAGCTGCGACGAGTCCAGGCCTCAGGCATCAGCCACGACGTCAGACTGGACAGCACAGGACTAAGCACCCTCACCCGTTGATTCCGACCTTTACAGAGACCATTGGGACGATGAGAGTGAGTGGGGGTGGTTTGGATTGCGATAAGGATAAACGATCGCTTGGGTTTTTATACGGCCGATCTTATGGCATGGGGTTGCGTCACTAACAAACAGTAGACAAACATCAACCAACCGAACTGAGGAATCTATGGCCTAAATGGCACATATACGACTTGTGATGAGGTATGCTGGTCATCCTTCTTCTAGATGTGCCATCAATGCGTTCAATTTCGGGAGCTACACTCGCCCGGATCATTTAGGCCAATGCGGTATCCCGCGGTTCCTGCCGTTTGTCTCCGACGCGCACTCATTTGACTTGCCAGAAGATCGGTTGTTGCCCCGCTGCCTACTCCAGGCTCCGGAGCGAAAACTGTCGACATGAATAACGCGCAAGAAAGGGGAAAGCTGATCGCCGATCGGGTGTAGACTTGCAGTTGTTCGCGTTTACAGCAGAACTGTGGAAACACTGACAGCATGCTGATCGTCTTGTAACTTGGGTTCTTGTCCCACGCAGATCGGCACCGATATTGTCGAGTGTGCGAGCCGTTATTTCCGCGAGAGTCGCATGTCGGGATGTTGCGACGATGTACGGACGTATATTTCCGCGTCGCGCGAGTCGCATTGCCCATTGATAAGGACGGAGATCCTTAGGGACACAACCGATAAGAGTAGAATATCTTAATTAGGCTCTCGATAAGGTCGTTGTGTGGGTTCCCATTATACAACCCACACGTCCTTGCACATACATGTGTGCCGAATACAGAGATGTACCTGCCAGGTATAACTGCTAGAAATCTCCAAAAGGGAGGTTCGTAGTATAAGACAGAGCCTAAAAGGCTGTTGTTCTTATCGACGGTGAGTATAGTGATCCAGGTCCTTATCAGTGCGGCGGTGGGCGAGCCGCGACGCGGAGGCACACGTCCCGCACATTATCGCAAAATCCTGCCTTTCGACCCCTGCGGAAATTGCAGCCTACACATTTACGTATTTGATCAACAACGTCACTCGCAGATCCAAATGAGATGAGAAGTCGAGTGATGGTACAGCCGTGGCGAGGCCTTCTGCCCTTACTCTGATGATAGCGAGAATTAGTGAGGATGGGAATGGAAACGTTCCGTTTATGTAGGACGCGTGGATTTCAGTTTTAAGCAGTGTACCATACGGACGAACACGAGCAAAATCCGAGGGGCCAACTCTCCACGACAAAAAAAACGGGACGACCTCAAAGTTCAGCGACTAGTCTACAGCAGAGAGAATGAGCTATGAGACGACAGCGACGAATGAACTTGTGTACGATCAACCGTATCTGCCATATTATACACTCACTTCGTTGTCGATGGCTCCCATGAGCTGCCCGCAGTCACATCCCAAGAAAGGATCGCGTTCGCTCTGATTGACCGCTCGGACCTGTGCAATTCAAGAACATAACAAAAGTCTCTCACACGATGTATGCCACTACTGTCGCTAAGGCATGCTTGGCTGTTCCCAAGTGAGTCGGCATCACCGTAAGTCACCTAGTCCCACCGTTTTAAGGATTGTGTACCATTAATGATTATGCCTTTCGTACTTCTCTTCGGTAGGCGTGGGGTGTCTCTGGTGGTGTTAACCCGTATGCACCGTGTTTTGATACAACGGATTTATCTTCTGACCCATATTTTTTCTTCGACAGCTAGCGTGTGTCGAGCAACCCTCTGCTCTTTGACTCGAGCTATCACGCCAAGCCCGCCTACAACCCTATTCTCGCTTTGTAAATTCAACGGTAAGTCAAAACGGTGTGACATCTACCGGGGATACGAGGGGTTCTGCGACTATATTTACGTTCATGCTATCTTTCCCATCCTGACCAAATGACACCGTGTTCGCTTCACTTGCCGCTCGGGCTCCGGTGCACACGTTCTATTATCGCAGAGCGAGGAACGACCAGTCCTGGAGGTTTGCGTCATTGGAAGGATCGATATGTGTAGAAAATATTGACCAGAGACCACCTCCTTTCGTATCATCCGGTGCCGCCCGAGACGAAGGATCATGGACCATGAAGTGAGCTGTCGGAATACCACCGCGAACCTTTCGCGGCAATATCGGAGCGTTGTAGAGACTTTTGAAACACCAACCCTCCGAACTCCCCTTCCTGCACAAGCCGAGATATTCTCTCCTCGAGGTCTGGTGTGACCCCTCTGGTCTTCTCGCGAAGATCGGCAATCTTGGCGTCATGAACTTCGGGCTACTGCAGCGAAGAGTGCGGGCGTCCCAAGGGTGTCAGCTCGCGATCGCCGAGTTCAACACCGACGGGATAGCAACGATCACGCATTATAAAGGCCCCGACTACACCTCAATAACAGAGAGTACCGTCAGACATTGACGTTCCAGAGACAAGGTTCATCCTATGAAAATTCATGGATCCGATATTCCTGCATGGCCACCGATCATTATTCCGTTCCGTTGCCGGTGCGAGAAGGTCAAGAGGCATGTAACCACCAATAGCTCAAAAGAGTATCAGGGAGGGTAGTATCGTTGCCCAAAGTCAAGCAACGTAGACGTAGAGCAAAGGTTCAGACCCGAGTGGTCGTCAGTCCGTCCGAGTGAGTCGGGGTGTGGATATGTGACAACAAAAAGACATCCCGCAAACAGTCGGGTTTCTGCCGCGCCCAACCACCACGACCTCTGGGCCAATGTCGAAATTACTCTCGGAATACAGATGGGGCATTAAACGTGCCATGAGAACATACGATTAACACAACGCCTCGGCCGGACACAAGTGCACAAGAAGTCAACTCGAGAAACTCTGTTTGGGAAAAATCACGGCGGCATTGCCTCGGGGTCCAAATGGGGTGTCGTACCTCTGCGGTTATTTCGCGCTTCCTAGACATCCTTTCTTCGCCTCAACGCGCACAATCGCGTTATCTCTTCGCATGGGATGCTTGAACGTGCGTTCAACATTCATTGGCGGAAGAAGTCCGTTTCCAAGTCGCCAGGTTCGGCTGAATCCCTAAATTTGCAGCAGCTTTGGTCGGGTGTAGTGCCTAATGGGTTAACCTGATAGTTTGGTAGGTAGTTGGACGGGGCCACAGCGAGGGAGGTATGCCGTTGGCGTATAAAAGTCGCCTCTCGCAACGAGAGGGTTTCCCAGCGATCTTTTACTTTGGACTCACGTACACGCACGCACTCACTCGTAAAACATGATCAAGAAATCTGCACTGGCGGCTCTTGCGGCTTTCCTCTATGCCGAAGGCGCATTCGCGGTTCCCGAGTGGGGTCAATGTGAGTGTTGGGACTGTTTCTTGCACCATGGCTGTGTCTGACGTCTGTATTTCGTGTAGGTGGTGTACGTATCACTCACACACAACCGTAACTGTAGCACTTACAAGGGTCTGGACAGGGGATCAACTACACTGGCTCTACTACCTGGTATGTAACTCACACTCAACGATCGTATTCCTGCTTCATCTATTACCTTGACAGCGACGCTGGGCTCACTTGTGTTTGGCTCAACGACTGGTACTACCAAGTAGGTCGCGTTTGGCTAGCTCTTATTCTTGCTCATCGTTTGACCTAGTGCCTTCGTGTTACCACCACTACCCGCCCTGCATCCTCGTCGCCGAGACCCACTAGCTCGCCCCCTTCTCCTCCCACTACGACACTCGTCTCTTCTAGTACTCGCAGCTCCTCGAGTAGCCGCACTTCCTCTACGACCTCTGTTGGCGGAGGTGGACCGTTCACGAGCATTGATGCCTGGATTAAGTCCAAAGGGTTTGTGGATAAGCCTCTTGTTATCGTTGTAAGGTGCTGACCTCTCCGTCTTGACAGCAAGCAGTACTGGGGTACCGCAGCTGACCAGAACACGTTGACAATTTCCCAGAACGCGGCTATCATCCAGGCCGATTTCGGTCAGGTTACTCCCGAAAACAGTATGAAGTGGGATGCTACGTAAGTCTCTTTAACACCGTGCTTTGCAGTCCTATAGTGAACCTGAACCTCGGCATGCAGCGAACCAACGCAAGGTCAATTCAGCTTTGGTGGCGCTGACTATCTCGTCAACTGGGCGGTCACCAACGGCAAGCTCATCCGTGGGCACACCCTCGTCGTACGTACACCTAAGCTTCTCCATACCACGTCACTAAAGCATTCGCCCACCGTCCCCAGTGGCACTCCCAACTCCCATCCTGGGTGTCCTCGATCAGCAACCCCACCACCTTGACGCAAGTCATCCAGAACCACGCCACGACCCTTGTGAGCCGCTACAAGGGCAAGGTCGCCAAGTGGGATGTCGTGAACGAAATCCTCAACGAAGACGGGAGCTTGCGTTCGTCTGTATTCTCCAACGTCCTAGGCCAGAGTGCGTATCGAAGATGACCATGTACCTTCCACTATATGTGCTAATTGGGGTTGTTGGAGGTTTCGTTGGAATCGCGTTCAACGCTGCCAGGGCTGCCGACCCTGATGCGAAGCTCTACATCAACGGTCCGTTACATGATTACCCACTTTCGCCACCACACTGACAATTCGATCACGTCTTAGACTACAACCTCGACTCTGCCACCTACGGCAAAGTCACCGGTATGGTCCGCCTCGTCAACTCCCTCATCGCCCAGGGCGTGCCTATCGACGGTATCGGCTCTCAATGTACGTCTCCCATCTCCCTCCCCAACACACCTCTAACAAACAAGCATAGGCCACCTGTCGGCTGGCGCAGCTAGCGGTGTCCAAGGCGCCCTCCAAGCTCTCGCCGGTACCGCTGTGACCGAAGTCGCCATCACCGAACTCGATATCGTCAATGCTTCCACGAGCGACTATACCACCGTCGCAAGGGCCTGCTTGAATGTTCCCAAGTGTGTTGGTATTACCGTACGTCCCTTCGAATACCTCTGCACATCCTTCACCGCCGCTCACGCTGCACTCTTCGTGGCGCATCAGTCATGGGGTGTGTCTGATACCAACTCGTAAGTCCATGTACTGTGTCATCGGTCTTGGCGAGTGACTGATGGTCGTTGTCAACGTAGGTGGCGTGCATCGAGCAACCCTCTCCTCTTCGACGGCCAGTACCGCCCCAAGGCCGCGTACAACGCTATCCTCCAGCTCTAAGCGGTTTATGGGATATTCGAGGAAGTATTGTGGGAAGTAGGGTGTTACTTGGCTCGCCCAGCGGGTACCATTTTCATTGCGGGTGCTCGCGAAGCTTGTTGCGGTTCTGGTTCGCTCGTCTCTACCTACCCGTGATATCTTTCTTGTACTATCTTAATATCTGCCTTGGTACGATACGAATTGTCCTCTGCTCGGTTGGTGAGATTAGCGTGACCAGTGGGATGATGGAACCAGAGAAGCAACAAGAGATCATCTGCAGGGAAAGGGAGTGGTAATATTGAAAGACAGTGGGCGCCGTACGAACAGACAACAACAGACGGGTGATTATGTAGCAAGGGTAGTGGAGTCGTATAAGCGAAAGTCCAAGTGTGCAAGTCCGAAGAGAAAATTCGATGGGGTATGAGGCGAATATTCGGATTAAAATGGCGGCAGATACTTGGAGTCTTTAGCAGTGCCACGAGGACTGGATGATGGCATTGGGTTAGTAAGATGGAAGCCAGGATCAGTGTAACAACGTACACTGGGAGGTTGGGGTTGTCCGACGCTTTGGTAGGCTGGGACACCGAGGCACTCTAAGGACGACGATGAGACAATATGACGGAAGCATGGAGAATGCGTCTAGCGTACCGGCAAGGGAGACCATCTTGTAGCCCTTGGATTTGAGGAGGCTGATGACGTAGGGGATGACTTGGTGTGCGGTCGTCTCCGATGTCTCGTGGTTCAATGCCTTGATATAGGAGGTTAAGTCAAGCACGTAATGAGAAGAACAGGGGAGCGACTTACGAGGACGTTGTTAGGGTTCTTGTCAAAGAGAGCCTTGTAAGCAGCCTTGGATTGGGCGGGGGTAGAGCCGGTGCTGTCACCGCTGTCAAAGTCCCAAAGTGCAACTGCAGGGAAACAATATTAGAACAGCGATAGACAAATAGTGTGCAAAAACATACGGGCTTGACCACGAATGTACGAAGCTTGACGGACGAGGTCGTTGTAGTTGCCATAAGGAGGACGCATGAAGGCAGGAGTCTTTGATGGACAACATCGCGTCAGATATCACGTCAGGGAAGATAGGACGGGATTACATACGACGCCAATGATCCTCTGCAACGCCTCTAGAGTGTAGGCGTTTAGTTTGCGTAGTGCGAGGAAAAGAAACTACAACTCACGCTCAACCTTCCACATCTCGTCATGGATCTTGTCCCAGGAGACCTACAGCATCACACGGAGGTGAGTAAATGGCAATGAAAGGGGCAAGGTGATGACGAACCGTAGTCAAGTCGAGGTGGGACCATGTATGAGAAGCAATCTACAGGACGGAAATGTCAGAAAAACGCAAACGGTGGAAGATCAATGCCCCTTGCCTGGTGACCCTTGTCGTGCAAATACTTGACACGCTTGCCATTGTTGTCGTAAATGCACTCGTAGTTGTTACCGTTGACCTACGGCGAGAGAAGACGCGTCAAATACCGGATGCAACGAAAAAAAGGGACGCGACGCACGAAGAAAGTCCCGGTCGCATTGGCAGCAACAAGAGCTTTGCTGATATCGTACATGTAGACCCAAGGGCCATCATCAAAGGTCAAAGCAACCGTCTTGGATTTGGTGCAGCTGGTGTAGACCTTGGCGAGGGGAGTTGCACGTTGAGCGACATCGACGGCGGGGGCAGCGAAAGCAGAACCGGAGAAAACCACAAGGAGGGCGAGTCCGAAAGAGTGAGTGAACTTCATGGTTTCTGAGTAAAGAATGTGGGTGGTTCTGCTCCTGGTTGACTGCTGGCTGAGGGGAGGAGGGGATGGGGGAAAGAGTTGAGGTTTGGTTCGTTTCTTTTATAACCCTCCCGGCGGCCCTTCGTTCCGCTGTCAACGGCCGCCACGCCGACACCTTATGCCAAGACAACTACGCGCACATCGAATTCAACAAACAGCCAAATTTGGAAATCCATGTCCGATTTGCCGTTTGCTTCCCGTCGTCCCTCGCGCTAGTACCCTCACTACGCGTGATGTCGACTGTCATCCTGCTCGTTGTCGATGCTGCCTGAGGACGGTAGGAAAGCACGTTTGGCTGCGAGAAGGTAGTGCGAGACTAATCTCGTAAGTACAGAGGGTCTTCGTGTGCGCCAAGTAAACTCCGGGCGCAGATCTAACATAATCGGCCAGGGTGGCCATTCATCGGAGATCAGAACATTGCCCACGAGAACATGATGCGTTGGCACTTGACGGACGCCGTTCGTGGCAATGCAGAGAGTAAACGAAAGTCGGTTGTTACATTATACAACGAATGTTAAAGTAAAAGTAGATTGTTAACAGTGCCAGGTTGACTAGCAAAGCCAAGCCTATGTCAGTTCTAGTTTGTTGGTATTGACGTTGGGTGTACTTACATCCGGCTCTCCTGGAGTACCAACACTCTGGTAGGCGGGTAGCCCAAGGCATTCTGGATGACAAACGTTCGTTGAACGATTCCACACAAGGAATCATAGCCACTCTCACCAGGCACTGTCACGAGTTTATAACCCCTCGACTGCAAGAGTTGGATCGCATACGGCAAGACCTGATGCGCCGTGGTTTCGACGGTTTCATGGTTCAATGCCTTGGTAGGTCACCGTGAGCATAGCGTCCTAAAACAGCCAGAAGCACAAACTTACGAGAATATTTATCGGATCGCTATTGACAAGGTCTTGATATGCCGCCTCTGATTGCTCGGGTGTCGAACCAGTTGAATCACCGCTATCAAAGTCCCATAGGACGACTGAAGGCAGGCAAAAGAGTTAGGCCTAGCTTTGTCGCATAAACCGGCTGCACTTACGAGATTGATTGCGGACATAGGCAGCTTCGCGCACCAGGTCGTTGTAGTTGCCGTAAGGTGGGCGCATGAATGCAGGGGTCTGTGGTGCCGCAGCTGTCAATAGAGTTCGCTTCTACGTGCTGAGCATGGGGAACATACCACTCCCAAGATTTTCTGCATCGCCTCTATGGGAAATGTGAGCAAGCAACAGGGGGGTAAACGCGACTGCAAACGCACCCTCGACTCTCCACATCTGATCATGGATTTCATCCCAGCTGAGCTAAACTCAGACATCAGCATCTCTTTCCAATGTTCAAGGAGGAGAGGTAGCTTACTGTTGTCAGGTCAGGGTGTGACCAGGTATGAGACACAATCTACAGCAATGGTGAGCGACAGCGCTAGTTTGGGGCGGTAGTCTCACATGGTGGCCTTTCTCGTATAGGTACTTGAGACGCTTTCCATTGTCATCATAGATACAATCGTAGTTGTTTCCGTTGACCTGTGGATGATTTCGATTAGATCTGAAGTAGGTGATCCAATTCCCTCACCATAAAGGACGCCCTAGCTCCTGCAGCGACAAGGGTCTTGCTAATGTCATACATGTAGAGCCAAGGGCCGTCATCGAAGGTTAACGCGGCAGTGTTGGGCTCCTTGCAGCTTGTGTACACAGTAGCGAGCGGACCTCGACGCGATGGTCTAGCACAGGCTTGATGAACAGCGGACAGGATGCCAAAGCCAAGACCGATAGAAAGACTGAATTTCATGGTGAACGACCGATAGTGCTGCCAAAGAGTGACTTGTGGTAAAGAATGCGGGATGGACGACGTCTCAGGAGGTGAGCTGGAGGGGGTAGGGGGAGAGGGGGAAGGAGACAGAACACCCATCCATCGTCGATGCTTTATGTGGCAATAGCGTACGGTGTTGTTTGTTTTGAGATTAAGGGGAGCCTCATCGAACACCCGACGGGCTCAACAATTTCCAAACCAAGTGTCGCCGTCCAGTCAAGATTGAAATGTAAACAATACAAGCGCTGGGTTTCTAAACCGTGACACTGCGGCCCGAACCGCGACGGTAGCGCATGGCAGGCCTGCTAAATAGGCCTTCAATGGATGACGCATCTGGTAAATTACAAGGGTCGGCCCCAGGTGTCTCGGATCAGGAGGCTTCCGGCGAACTAGGCCTTTGAGTGGGCGAATTAGCATACATGGATAGCAACGGACATCCATTGGGGTGTCTTCTTGCACGCTTCGGTCATGCTTGCTCGAGGCCAGAGGTGGCAAAGGGTAAACACCTCCTCCTTGGTTCCACGTGACCCGGTCGCGGAACCCGGCCCATGTGCCGAAGTGCCCCTGATGTTGAAACTGAGCTCAAAAAGCGATCTTGCTTCCTACCACCACCATCCCTCCTTCCTCAACCCAACCCTCAGAGCTGGTCTCAACCACCGACGGGTCGAAAATTCATAATGTATGTTTTGCACTCGGCTTGTCTCTTGCATCCCTCACTGGCCCCCCAACCGACCAAGGGTGATCTTGTGTTCTTCTGCCCTATGATGTAGGCCATTCAACAGACTCCGCACCCAAAGCCCGCCACCACCGCTCTCCCCCGCCCTCTCCCACTCTCCAACTAACACGGGCCCTTTCCCTCCCGAACTATGGATTCTTATCGTCGATTGCACCACCTTCTCCACTGCGACGTATGCTCAGCTCGCACGTACATGCCGAATCTTGAACCGCATCGTCACCCCACTTCTCTGGCAGAGTGTTGCCCTCACCAGGCCTGCAGTCTACAGTCACGTACATCCCCCAGGCGCACACCGCATCGCCAACCTCGTGCATGTGCCTTCCTCATGTGAAAAGACCATCCGCAAAACCGATGAGATCTCTTCATGCATCAAGGAGTTCACCTTATACAGCTGGCACATGAAAGAGGCCGCCGAAATGTCGCCCGACTACCCCACTCTCAAAGCTCTGAACAGCACCTTCCGTAACATCATCTCTGCCATCGACTGCTGCCGCAATTTGCACTCCCTCACTCTAATCGATGTCCAAATCCCACCCCGGCTCCACCGCACGCTCTATGAAATGCCTGCGTTGAGGACTCTGGATTTGAGTTATTGCACGATCTCTTGCCACCGGACGACATGCGCCATGGATCCACATCGTCTCCCCATCACGTCTCTTCGACTCTTCCAGACCACCCAGAGCGCACACGGCTACAATAACCCCATTAACTCCGTCGAGGCCCTTGCACGAGCATCCTCACTCGAGACACTCGAAATTGACTCTGCCATCTTCGACAGACTCATGCTCGATTGCATTCCCCGAGGAATCCCTACAAGCCTTCGGTGCCTCCGGGTATCCAAACCCTTGTTAAACGACTCATCCGGGGCACTCCTGACCAGCTTCCTTGGTCTACCAAACAACCCGCTTGTCAGTCTCTCGCTACCTGACTACATCAAGGGGTTCGCTCCCCAAGGCATTCCCGCCGACAGCCTGAGGGATCTCAAGCATATCGCTGGTCCTAAGGATCTTGTCCTCGAGCTTATGCATGGTCGGTTCATCGAGGGCGTCAAGTTCACCGATACGATCGCGATGGAGGACGATTGTTTTGACCTGCTCCGGCGTGTTGCAGTGAGCAGCAGAAGTCCAATCACTACTCTCTCGTTACGGGTCGACAATCTCTGTGAAACCAATCTCAGCGCTGTAGCACATACCTTCCCAAACCTCCAGAGCCTTGTCATCGAATATGGCATCATAACCAATAGCTTGGTGAGTTACGTCTTCCCGACCCTGTATTGCGCTAATCTCTTTGCTTTCCAGCTTAAAACACTCCCCCAAAGCTTATCAACACTCATCTACGGTCTTACATCACTCGAGGGACTCGCTGTGATTGCTGGTGCAAAGCATCTCGCTACTCATCGTGAGGAACGCGCGTCCCCACAGTACTCGCCTACACCTGAAGAGGTCCATGCCCTCGACGCTAACCTCCCTTATGCATGGCACAACGCATTTCCGGCCTTGAGAGATGTCACTCTCATGAGAGAGTGGACGTGGAGCCGTGTGGGCGGAGGCCGGGATTGGGGAAAAGCCAGACATGCAGAATGGGACTGGAGTATCGGGGCGTTTCGATTTTAATCCTTCTCCTTCCACACCCAATCCGGTTTTTTTTCTTTACCATCTCCAGGTTCCTCGCCGATTCGTTCCGACCGTTTTCCCCATCTCCCAATCATTTTCGATTTCCCCGCCATTTCTGCTGATCCGTTCCATTTCTCCAGTTGCCTGTGAGTCTGATTCAAGGTGGGTGTACTTTCTAGTCACCGTTGTTCACGCATGCATATCCTTTTCTCCGTCTGTTCTCATCGTTCGTTCCTGCATTGTGTTGTAATTCGTTTACGCTCATCGGAATCACGATATCGATACGCCTCTCGGCCTTGGACGCGCATGGATAACCTGGGGCGGAAGACGCCGGAATTGGATGCAATCCGCACGTGCGCGCCTGTTTTGAGCCGATTTGTTGGTCACGCTGCGACATTTACTGTGTCCTCCGGTCAACAACGTACGCATGTCATGGGGTCATAGGTGACGACCGTAAAATGGTAGTAAACCGGAAGTTTTGTATATCGTAGCGCAAATGTGAAAGAAGGAATGTGAAGTAGGCAGTATCATGTAGCCGTCCAAACGAGGGCGTGAATACCCCAGCGAGTTGTCCTACTCAGTGGTGGAAGCAACAGGAGTTACTTGAGTATCTGGTTCGGTTTCGGTTTCAGTCTCGGACTCTGTCCCGTCCCCGGTCTCGGTCGCTGCTTCTGTTGTAGTATCATCAGTCGTAGCAACGACATCAGGGTTCGCCGCTGCAGTCTTGGGAGCTTGGGCTTTCCTGTGGGCCTCTAACATCTTCTGTAGGGAAGAGAGGTGATCGGTAGGCGTGGTTCACAATGATTTGAGGGATATTGACAAACCTCTCGCCGGCCGGGGATTACAATTGGTTTAGGGCGAAAGGTGCCTTCATTGGGAACCTTGTTCACCTGCGTGTTGGTGGTGTTAGTAAGAGTTGAATGTCTGGCGCGAGGGAGGGGCAGGTGATAAGGAGGGAGACGTACGAGGTGATGCCAGATAAGGTCGTGGCGCCAGTCGGTGTGATATTCGTCATCGCCTTTCATTGAATCTTGGCTGAAGTTGGTGGATGCGCGGGGGAAAGTACCAGTCTGGTTGAATGGATGTACGGAGGCGGGTGGGTCTGCTCGAGGAGAGCGGGACGAAGAGGTGAGGTTGGTATCTGTACAAGCGGCCTCCTCCCTCCTGATATATGTGTTCGTGAAGGGGACAAAACCTTCAGCTCGTCAGCCGAGACGACGGACGACCAGAGTACCAAAGAGGCAAAACGAGTAAGTCGACCTAGCGACCAAAACAGGTTGTCATTGTGATGAAGCGACTAGCACGTGTATCGTGGGCTCGTCGTCGTGATGTGTGATACGCGTGGAGTGGGTGGACAAAAATGCGGGATCACCGGTTGTTGGTTAGCTTTTTGGCCATCGATTCGAAACGAACGTCACGACCTCGATGGCAACCAGATTCAATAGCAAGTATGAATCCAGACAAATCATTAATCACGATATACAGACAATGGTTTGTATGAGTCGACCCAGTGTTCGAGGCGTCTAGGGGCAGGGCGAATCGTGGTCGCGACGAACCTTTAAGGCAAGTAGCAACAGAACAAGGCTAGTCCTCAGTACCGATGTGTAGGTGGTCATGGAACCAATGTCGTCGTTTCCGGAAGAAGAGCAGGAGAGCCGAAAGAGACCGTGACAAGCGGATTATTTGTCCTTGGCTCTCGCAAGAGACAAGACCATAAATCGGAGTTGAAATTGAGATGCGTAGATTTTGTCAATGCCGTTTTGGGCGTAGTTGACCCGGCTGCTCTCAAGGGGTTTGTAGTTGTCTCAGCTTTCGAGTTCGGCGAATTCGGGGTATGCCCGACGGCGACATCACAAAATGTCACACCGCGTGAAAGTGAGCGTCCGGGGGTCCCTCCCCGCTATCCTCGACGATCCATTTTCCAGAACAGGTCTACGCTTCTCGCAAATGCGATTAGGCTATTCGACGCACTTGTAATGCGTTATTAGTTTCTTCCCCAGATGGAAAGACGCGGGTTTCCCACTGCCTCCACTTGCACGATATGGTGAAGGACAATCTCTATTACCACGCAAAAGGAAGACATGGTCGCCTATCACCGCACATAGCGCATATGGGGGGAGGCTATACGTGCTTGATCTCTGAGTCCTGCAATCGATCACGATGTCCGCACCGTAGAATCCGGTCACCGAGTCCATCCCATATTACGCCTAAATTATGGCGTTCTATATGGAACTCCCGGGAACTCCACCCGGACATTGCATACCTCCCCGGATGCGGGGTACGACCTCAAGGAAAGCCGGCGGTTGATATCGTCTTGTTCTCCAGTCGTTCGGTCCAGTACAAATGGCTTGGGTGGGGGGACAATTCACATCATCAGGTCAACGCATGGGATCAAGACGGGATGTCTTTATGTGTGGGATCTCCGTGACTCCAACGCTGCCTCGTTTGAGCCGTCCACCCCCAAGCACAAGATGGCTGGAAGAAGAATGTATCGCTTTACTCGGTGAGTCCTCGAGCTTGTTCACAGAGTCATGTGCTCAGTGGCAATCTCCGCAGCCCTGTGAGCCTATACCTCTGGCAGGCTTGGCCACCGGCAATTCATAGAACTCGGAATACCGAATGAGCGTATGCCAACTCTTTCGATCCTCTCACTATAACCCTGTCGAGTGTATCAAAGCGTCGAAACTCCGGTCTAGAAGACGTAAGGAATGACTCCATGGAAGTGGCCGCTTTCGGACGGAGGCTTCTGCGAGACGGGCTGATACCGAGTCGTGGTTCTCGTCTGACGCAAAAAATTCTGCTTCCCGATATCCCTTATCTCATTTCGAAAAATCCCTGCGATTGTAATGCCTATACAGCTAGCCTTTTTGTTTGATGCACCGTGTATTGCGGAGCTTACCAGGAGTCAACCGTGTAATGAAAAGCCGAGAGCTGACTGCGCTCGTGGTCGCGTCGTAAATAACCAAGGTGGCTAAGCACCTTTGAGCAAAGGCGGACCACACGAACCACTTCGATCAACACAACCTGAAGGGGTCTTACCGAGGTTATCAAGGCAAAAAAAAGACAAAGGTAAGAGAAGTCGCTAGCACGTCCCACCACGCGCGCGCGGTTTCCGTGTGTTCTCCGTTGAACTGGCTGATCCATCCTCTTTACGACCACCACCCAGTCGGTTCTGTCGTTCACTCGACAGCGCCTCCTTCACTGCTTTAGGTACCAGCGTGTTCCGGCGCCGCTCAAGCTACGTGCCAACGCCGCTGAGTATTAATCGGGTAGAGGTTCATCCCGATCAGGCGGGTTCGCCCTTACCTGCCTATTTCTTCCCTACATCCTGAACGCCTTTCATGAAATAACGACCCAACGCGAGCTCAAATGGATGTCCAGAGTACACCAGCTATCGCGACTTCTGCATCGACGACCCAGCCAATGTCTGGCGAAGCGTCCCCATTGCCATCCCTTGTCACCACACCATCGAGCAATAATTCCTTTTCCCCTCAGACACCCGCATCTCCGACCACCAGAAACTCGATCATCCATGCGTCAGACGATTCTCCGACGTCGTATATGAAGGTTTCAACATCGACGACAGAGTCGCCATCTCAACTTGGACCAAGCTCTCCCGTAAGCGAAGATCCCGCCAGGTCGACAACTTCCTACACGTCCTTCGCGGAAAAGCTGGCCAGTCACGATCAAGGCCACATTGATACCATCACCCAAGAAGTTGCTGCTGCTGATCTAACCATTGCTGGTGCGCGATTTTCGTGTTGGGAGTTGGTCATTCCGCTTACCATCCACGCCGTATCTAGAGGATGGCAGTTATATGGAAACCACGTCCGCGCACGCCGCTCTCGAGCTTAAACGACTATACGATCGACGCCTCGGAGTTGGAAAAGCAGGGGTCCGGTCGCCGTACGCAATCACCGTGACGCACGACGCGCAGGGTAAACCGTTATACCGATTGAGGTATGTTTGGATGATGCCCTCCGTGTCTTTCGGCGCGTCATAACCTGTTATGTTTTCTTCATTTTTGTAGTAGCAGCCGCCCTGCTCCCCCTGTAGCATCCCCACCACCAACTCCCTCGGAAGGTATAAGCAAATCGCGACGGCTCCGCCTGAGTGTCGGAGCTCTCCTTGCCCCAAAGTCATCGCGATCAGCAGGGCCCCATCAGACTACTCAAGCCACTGCCAGCAAACAGCCGGTCTCGTCCAGTCAGAAGAAACCACCGGCACGGTTGGTACGGACGGCGCGCTCAACATCGGAATTACGTTCTCGTACAAATGTCAGGCCCACTACTGCCACGCGATACAAGCAATCTTCCGTTTCGTCCAGTGGTGGAGCAGTGGATGACCTCAACATCATGGACCGTCTCGGCACGGATGGTGATGCGTTCGGAGTCTTGATGGGGTGGTACGAACCTGACACAGCAAGTGTTTCGAGCTCCCGGGATAGCGTGGATTCGCCGGTAACGGGTGACGAAGAATTTGGGTTTAAAGCGGAACGTCATCGCGTGTAGGTTGCGTTTGTCTGTTATGCTCTCTCAAGTCCTCACCCCCGCCTCTCCGAGCAGTGCAAACCCTTTTGGTCCTGGCGTCTCCTTTGCCACGCCATCCAAGCCTTTGGATTTGTTTACTAGACCACCACCCAATTCTCCTCCACAACTCCGCTATATGCAGTCGTTCGAGTCCGGACTCACGGCTCGCGCGGATGACTCTGATCGCCGTCCCCCTGAAGCCAAGGATGACAGACAGGCGAAACACGCTTTGGCGCGTACAGCCTCTACAACACACTCCGCCGCTACTCCTTATTCCACAGAGGTATTCGAAGTCCTCCAAACGTACAAAGGCATACCGCTGGCGAACACCCTTTCTGCTGTGTCAACTGAAGGAACATTCAGACTCTCGTCTACCTTGTCTGCTGTTCCGAAGAACGACCCTCGCTTTGTCATTTGGGGTGACATCCGACCGGATGGCGAAGACGAGACAACCACGAGCCAGAGCGACGCTTCGTCCATCTCGTCAGAGAGCAGACAGAAGGGACGTCGCCGAGGCTCTTCTTCAGTAACAAACATCAGCACTATTCAATCAGCAAACTCTTCATCGGCTGTGACCGGTTCTGGGTCTGCCGAACCTCAAGGTCAGAAGGTCATCGTCGCCGCTACTATTGAACGATGGATCGCTCAACTCACCTCCGAACTCAACTACGTGGAACTCCTCGACTTTTTCCTGACGTATCGCGTCTATATTCGCGCCATCGACCTCTGCCAACTCTTGATCTGTCGCTTCCATTGGGCTCTCGAGGTGTCGTCGGATGGGAAGAACAGCACGCAAGACGAGATTGTCAAGAAGATCGTGCGCGTTAGGACGTTCATCGCGTTCCGATATTGGTTGTCGACATTCTTCCAAGTTGACTTTTTGAGGAACCGAGAACTTTGCAAGCTGCTTACTACTTGGCTCAATTCACTCAAGGCGGATGAGGGCATCGTTGCGCAAAACAAGGACGTTTTGGTATGAGTGGATTTACTAACACCCAAGACCATATGTATACTGAAAGCGTCTATCTTCCAGGATATTGTCCGGAAGCTCAAGAAGATTGTGCGCGAGTGCAAGGAAAAATGGTTCCGTGATGGGTCCAGCTCCGCCGCTTCCACCACCGACAGTTCCGAGACTAGGCTCAGTGACGGCAATGTGCCATTCGGCGATCGCTCCAGCGAACCCGTTGAGAATCCCGACGCCGATGTAGATCTCGACCTGGGCGACCCCCCTTCTCCAAGCGCACTCGCCGCGTCGAACAGCGTAACTTCTACCAGCTTACCGACCGCGTCATTCCACGCTGCTGGTCTCTATGTTGATCCGACAATCCCTCCATCCCGTCCTAGTGATGCTACTATTTCGCCTGCACCTCCTGCCTCCGCAGGACCAACATCGGGTGGACTTTCCCAGCTACATGATCTCCAAGCTACTATCCTCGCTTCGGCCAAGCCAGCCATGCACCTCAAGGCTACTCCAGTCCCCGGTCCCATCCTGCCCATGCACCAAAGTGCCATCTCACGCGCGCTTGTCAACACGATGGGCAAACTTGGTCGCTGGAAGCGTGTTTTGAACTCAAGGTCAGCTGTCACGATGGCGGCTTGTAATGACCCAACTGCGTTTGACATTGATGTTAACTCGGACTCGGACCGCGAACTGGGAACGTCACAAAGGCTGCCATTGACGCCCAATGGTAGGGGGGCCGCCTTCCAGGCTGGTCTTGACGTATACCTCAGAGCTCCAACCCAGACCACCAAGCAACTCACCGCACCAAGCCTTTCTGTTGTAACCACCAGTACGCCTTCCGGACGGCAGAGTGAAGATGGGCTTCTGGCAGGGCGTCGCCGCGAAGCGGCAATCACCGCGCCCGCCGCTGCTACGTCACCTCTACCAGACGCATCTACCGGGCCGCCTCAGCGGCGTTTGCTCCGGACGGCTTCTGCGATACCGCTGAACCCTCGCCTTGCGGCACTCCTTGATGAGCAGGAACGAATGTTGCTCCCAGCGCCGGATGCCACGCCCGCAAGCGAACCGCAAAGTGCTCCGCCAATTCCATCTCGTGCAGAGGACGATGATGACTCGGCCGGGGAAGATGAGAAAGCCCCCTTCGCTCCGCCTGGGCTGGACCCATCGGGCGGCTTGCGGCCTACCCTCCATCGACCTGCGTCATCGTTGTCCATGCGACGCATCGCGGATTACAAGTCATCTCCACTCAGTGCACCCGCGTCTAGCGTCCCTCGAGAGACTCTTCCCGGCGTGGAGGATGCAGCGCGCCCAAGACCCGCGTCAGCCGAAGTGCATGATCTCTCCATTCCGGTTCAAGCGCCATCTGCCGCTGAGATGGACGCCCATCACGCCGCCGTGGAAAGCATTGATTCCGACTCCCTTGCCAGTGAGATGGAAGATGATGACTACCGTCGACGACCCGAGATTGTCGCCCTTGATGACTTCGACCTTTCAAACTCGGACTCAGACTCGGAACCTCCCGACGGCGTACCGCGACTGAGGCGCATGCAGCGGCGTTTGCCGAACCGACGTGATTTCGAGTTTGTGAGACGGTCCGTGGATTCGGTATCGTCCCTTGGGATCCGCTCGTCCGACGCGCACTCGTCTGTTGCGTCGGGCTCAGGGTTATCGAACAGGTCGCGCAATTCGGAGGTTGTTGCTCCCGTGTATGAAGGCGCGATTTTGCCTTGGCACCTTGATTTAATCGAAGATAGCGATGATGGTGAGCCACAAGATGCCGAGGCTGCGCTTGCGAGGCTCGAGGGTCAGATCGATGCGAATACCCAAAAGGAGAAATTAAAGAAGGTGGATCGATGGATGCGGATGGTGGCCGCTCGGATGGCTGTCATGGGTGAGGGCGCGGAGTTCAACGAGCTGAGGGAGGAAGAGGAAGCTGCTGAGGCGAACACGACTGCCGACAATAGCGCGTCCGCTAGCAGTGCTGGCGGTAGTGCGGCTGGTATGGACGACGTTGCGTCGAGGGAGAGTTCTCGTCCGAGCAGTGTCTCCCCGGATGCCGAAGACGTTCCCTCTGTGTCCGTGTCGAAAGAGTCGGGCGAGGACGAGTCGGTTGAGGCTCGTGTGGACTCGACGATCACTATGCAATCGCCAGAGCTGCGTACACCAGATCATACTTCCGTGGCAGACCTTCTACACCAGCAACGCGAAGCACTTGGCGCAATTACTCCAACCCCTCCGTTATATAGGGGGAAGGGTGACAAGTCGTTGCCTCCAACTCCGACGCGGACCACTGCTATGGAAAGCGCGGACGAGCATGAAGAACCTGCCTCTGCTATTACAACCACCACTGAAAGTACCACTACACCTGTCTTCTCCGAATCAACACACAGGACGTCACTGGCTTCGAAGCGCCGCGGCCAGAATACGTCCAGTTTGATCCGAAAGGCGGACATTCTACTAACGAGCATCAACACAAAGGCGCATCCCAACCCAACAATCACCCTCCACCGATCGTTTATCCTGCTCCATCGGTCCGAGTCTCTAGCGCAGCATTGGGCAATGATTGAGAGGGAGCTATTCTTGGCCATCAAGTTTGGCGAGATTGTCTCGTCATCGTGGGTACGACACGAGGACAAGGCGGAAACCTTGGAGTGGGCCGCGTATATCAAAGAGAGAGCGAAGATCAAGGTGGATGCCAAAGCGAAGGGCCATGAACCAGATATCAGCGACCTCATGGCTATACGAGCGCGGTTCAACCTCATGGTGGCATTCACAGCGACCGACGTGGTCCTCTCGCACCCAAATGAACGTGCCGTGGTGTTCAGCAAGTTCATACGTATCGCCTGGGTGAGTGCGGTACCGACAGCCCTTACACGAGGCATGAGCTTATGTTGCTGTTTTTAGAAATCCTACTTGCAAAATAATTTCCCGATTGTCGTTGCCTTGATCACTGGCCTGCAAACCCCAGCCGTTTCAGTCGCCATGAAGCGTCTCTGGAATCGCGTTGGGATGTGGGAGATGAGGGTTTTCGATGACCTTAAGGAATTCGCAAACCCACGCGGCAACTTCAGATTCATTCGGGAAGCTATTGATACCATGATGGATAAGCAGCCGATGAAAGCGAATGATGGAACGACCCCCATAAGTGCCTCCGCCAGTACGCACTCCGTCAAGGGTAAGTCTGTTGACGGCAGGGCAAGCGTATCTCAAAGCTGTATCCCATTCATTGGTAAGTCTCTCCTCCGAACTAATGTCTTGAAGCTCATGCGAGGCCGCGTTACAGGCATCTACCTAAGCGACCTGCAACGTTACCGGCGATTACCGGACTACATCGATCCGACCTCCCCTTCAACTCCTGTAGTCATTGACAAAGCCTCCGGCTCCCTAAGCTCGCCCCGATATCCGGAAGTGTTTTCGACGCTAGCTCCTTTACCCGCATCAGTACCCCTTGAAGCCTTGATCAACGTCCAGAAACAACGCTTGACAGCCGGGGTTGTGAAGGGTATTGTTGCGGGACAGCATTTGGCAAGCAAAGTGTCGTTTGACCTCGATCGTAAGCTGTACCAGAAATGTGTCCGGATCAAGGCACTTCCACCAGACAAGCTATTGGACGTTGCGAAATCATATGGCGGAGAGGGTTGAACCCACAACCAAGACCCCGATACCCCTATGGCTACAAGTACATTCTGTCACAACCTACACGTGTAATTGGGAATGCCACACTCCCCTCTTGTCAATCTTATGGGTTAAGCGATGTGTATTGGCCACTCATGTCTCGCGTCTACGGTAGAATTGCACAGCCAAATACTTGTTTGTTTCGTAAGGCGCGTTGTGATCGTGGCTCTTTCCCCACATCCATCTTCTTTCGGGGCCTGAGCGCGCGACGCCCCCACCGCGATAATGCTAATGAAACGTGCGTCGGTCATTCGCGGCGCTGAAGCCGCCCGTCGAAATTCTTCTTTTCCTACGCCCATTTACTAGCTGGTCTGCTCGTGTGCCACCCACCGTTCTCTACTAGCCCTCACCTATACCGCTCCCGACCATGACATGGAAAGGCAAGAATACTGCTACTGCCGAGGCTCAGGCCGACGACGACGACGCTGCTCTTGAAGCCTTGGGTTACAAGGTGAACTTGTCGACATCCTTTGCCGATGAACTGCGTTTGCTGACTTGATAGGCGTCCGAAGCCTTCCTTTCGACGAGAAGTTAGTGGCACGTCTAACCACTGTCCTGGACAGCGGTACTGACATGTTCTCCCAACCCACAGTTTACGAACCTGGCTACGATATCTTTTGCATTCTCCATTATGGGGATGTGCTCATCGATCGCTACGACATTCGATACCCCAATGCTCTACGGCGGCGGTCCAGCGTCGGCCGTGTGGTGTTGGATTCTCGGGGCTACCATGTGCCTCACGCTGGGAGCGTCTATCGCAGAGGTCAGTACGATGCAAGGTTCTGGAAGTCTAAGTGTCGTTTGACCGTTAACCTTCTAATCAGATTGTCTCTGCGTTCCCTACGGGTAAGGATTTTGCCGACGTCATGGCTTTCCATGTGGGCTTACGGGGATGTGACAGCGGGGGGATTGTATACGGCTAGTGCATCTTTAGTACCTGCCAAGTATCGGGCTATTGTTGGATTCAATGTTGGGTGGCTTAATCTGCTAGGTAAGGGCACTTCCGTACTAGTGACATGCGAGATTTGACGTTGATTATATCAATAGGTCAGGTTGCTGGAGTGTCATCCACGGAGTTTGGTACGTTACTTAGGGGTAAGATCCCACAAAATAGCTCATAGTGTCCACTGTAGGTCTTGCCCGGATGATTCTGGCTGCTGCAGTCCTTGGAACGGTAAGTCAAATTTGGCACCTAGCAAAGTGGATGGGTGCTGATGAACTCTCGCAGGATGACAAGTTCGAGGTCACTCAGGTAGCGTGACACTTCGATCACCCCGCAAATGGTCTTAACATGCGGTATACCAGGCTAAAATAGTTGGGCTCATGATCGCGCTGCTGACTGTGCACGGTCTGCTTGTGAGTGAACTCTTAGAGGGATAATCTGTATGACTGGGTGATCCTGATGACGATTCACCAACAGAATTCTCTAGCCACCAAATGGCTTGCGCGGATGACTTCTGTGTTCGTTTTTGTAAATGTTGGGGCTACTATCAGTAAGTGTTTTGTAGGAATATTGTCCTCCACTGCTAACTACCGTTCAGTTATCATTATTGTCATGCTCGCAACTACTCCAAGACATGAAATGCATCCTGCTTGTACGCCTCCCCCCTTCCTTACTTGGCCACGGAAAGCTAATTGTCTTCTAGCATACGTTTTTGGTGGTGATGGGATAATCAATCAGGCAGGGGGTTGGCCAACGGGAATCGCCTTTTTGTTTGGTCTCCTAAGCGTACAATGGACGGTATGTTGCACCTCTAATCGGTAGAATCACTCGCTAAAATACCTTATAGATGACAGACTATGACGGTAAATACTCGAAGAAGGCTTTTAGACGAGTCTGTTGCTGACGTGCTTCCGAATTTCTCATGTGTCCACAGCCACGGCACATATCTCGTGAGTAACTATCACCATGACTATGAGCGAAAACGTCTAATTCCCTACTTAGCGAGGAAGTCCAACGTGCGGCTTATGCTGCTCCTTCGGCCATCTTTGTTGCCGGTACGATTTTACGAAGGTCTGGTTTATGATCGCTGCTAACGACGCTTCCGCAGTGATCGGGACAGGTCTCATCGGGTGGCTCCTCAATATCGTTATGGTCCTCTGCTCAGGTCCTATTTCAAACCTTCCCGGCCCTTCTGGGCTCTCATTCTTCCAAATCATGTACACGCGTATTGGCAAGACAGGTTGGTGCTCGCATATCGTCTTCTTGCGACACTTACTGAAAGCGTACCTGTGTAATCACGCAGGGACATTGATTCTTTGGGTCTTCGTTTGCTTCACCGCATTCGCCGTCGTGCAAACCGCTCTCCAAGCCACTGCTCGCACGTTGTATGCAATTTCTCGCGACCGAGGACTTCCGGACGGAGGCCTTTTCGGCAAAATCAACAAACGGACAAAGACTCCCCTCTATGCCGTATGGGCAGTCACCTTCGTAGCAATGCTGTGCGTGATTACTTACATGAGTGGGTTATCTGACTGACACTCCCTTCTAGACCCGGACTATTGGATCTCGCCAGTCCAATCGCTGCTAACGCCATTTTCGCCTTGACTACAGTGGCTCTTGACATATCCTACATCGTACCTATCTTCTGTCGCCGGTTCTTCAGGAACCATCCAGACGTCGTCTTCCAGCCTGGTCCATTCTACATGCCTGGCGCCCTCGGGTGGGCAGCCAATATCACGTGTATAACCTGGACAATCTTCATGTACGACATCTTTCCTATACTGTCGATGTTTTGCTCACCATCATTTACAGCGCCATTATCCTTTGCTTCCCTACCTATTTGCCGACGACCGCACAGACGATGAATTACGCCAGCGTGATTTTCCTCGGGGTCCTTAGCATTGCTCTGTGCGTATGTTCGATGACCTCCGTGTCGAGATTATCTGAAAGGAATATCCGTATCCCTAGCGTGTGGTATGCACTCTCGGCACACAAACACTACCATGGTCCACAGGGTAACCTTATAAAGCACGTTATCACGGAGATCGCGTCAAGCACGGCACCGGATTTGGAACCAATCGAAGAGCCAGCGCTCAAGCCTTCAAAGTCAACGCCCTGATTTACTAACTCCCACGTCCCCAAGTTTCTTCTCGTCTCGTCACTGCACTTGTATTTTATCGCTAGTTCCGCCACTCTCAGACGCAATAAGTAGACGACCATAACGACATGCATACACGAACGATGGGTGCTCAACGTTGGCCTTGGGCTTTGAGCTTTTCCTCCAAGATCTCCTTGAACCCGCCCACAATCAGTCCTTCCCGCTTCATCTTCTCTTCCTTTTGCATCTTCAGCAAGCTCCTCTTCTCTTCGGCGCTGATGACCTGGTTCTCCTTCCTCATACGAACGGCGTTCATGCGGCGATGTCGAGAACCGGACATGACGTAGCCCACTTTCTCGAACGCGTCGATTTGGTCGGACGTCAGGCCGATTTCACCACGGCGGGGGATACGTTGACCGTCTTGGACGTATGCAGCCATCGCGGAACCTTCACCGCGTAGCAAAGCACCACCATAACTACAGGAAATGGTCAGCGGTGGTCTCAGTGGAGGTTAAGAAAGGTGATGACATACGCCCTCTCATCTAGCTTTCCGTCGGTCCTCGGTAAAGGCATGGGCCCAACCTCGTCATCTTCGTCAATGACCATATGCGAAGTGGCCACTGTCGTGTCTTCCATCGCCTTATCTGCGGCAGGGCGTGGTGCAGCCTCTACCCACTGGTCCTCTTCTTCGTCATGAGCACCTGTATGGGTGGGAGGAGTGGATCGACGTTCGTCTCTTCTGTCGGGAGTGACAGAGCGACTAGCTGATGGACTTCGAGTCCGCCTGTTGTCCCGCTCTTTGCCTTTACCCTTGTCTTTTCGTCGGTCGCTCCTCCTCCTGTCGTCCTCGCTGTCACCTTCGCTCACGCTGTCGTCTCTTCGTTTACTCCGGTGACTCTTGTGCCGAGAGCTGCGGTGATGCTTGTCACTATGGCTTCGCTTTTTGTGACGGCGACGGCGGCGGTCATCTTCCGAGTCTGCGTCCGAAGAAGCTGAGACAGAAGACGACCTTGATCGTTTTTGTTTCTTGCTGGATGACTTGTGCCGAGAGGGAGAGCTGAAAACCATGTGTTGAGCATCGGTGCTAACGTTGAAAATTTCAGAGGAACCAACCTTTCACGGAAGGGTGCTTTGGGTGATGGAGGCCATATATTCAGCGTACTTGCTTCTCGTTGCCTTCGACGCCTATAACGGTTAATGTGTTAGATGGGTGAGGGAAAGACCCAACTTGCATGTACTAACTGTTCCATCCATTCGCTACCTCCCCCACCGCTGGCCCAACCTCCATATCCTCCCCCAGTTCTTTGACCACCCGCGTTTCCGGCACGAGAGCCGTACATGTTCTGCCGGGGTGGCGGAGTGTAGTTGTCGTATGACGGGCTACCACGACGACCTCTGTCTCTGTCGCTCATCGGAGACCTTGAACGCGACCGCCGCCGAGGGGAACGTGAGGACCTGCGTCCATATTCATCGTTACGATCTCTCCTTCGGTCTTGGTAACCGTCGTCTCGTTTACTGGAGTCTCGTTCACGATCCCGGTCTTGCCGTCTGGGTGGTGTGGTAGATCGGTCTCTTCGACTATAGCTATGGCTGTCGGTATCGGTGTGGATTTCCCTGTCTCTGACGATGTCGCTCTGTCGAATGAGATGTTGACGGGAAGGGTGAATAGCGGCCATGGGGGGTTTTGGATGTGTAGTTGGGATTGCAATTCGGCGTCGAAAGCCAACATATGCGGCAATTTCCGAAGATATGTCCGACGACGTTGTCGAGCACACAAGGCGAGCTCAGCTCTGAGTAGATCGCATATGCCACCTTGAGAATGGGCTTGTCAATGAGGGGAGGATCAAGATGCCCCAGATTCTTCATTTCGCTTGTCCACTCGGTTGTGCCGTCAGTCGCTCGCGTGGGGAACTTGCCCTCACCACCAACCACCTTCACAATCCACAACCTCACATCCCCAGCGTGTCGCACTACAACCATTGTGGGTTAGCACAAGCCTCCATACCCCGCGGAGGTCCCTGACATCACGTGCACTCGCGTCAAATTTGTGTTTACCTCAGACTGCCTTGCCTTTCAAGCATTTCCCGATTTTCAGGGCGGGTGGGCTCCTCCCAACTACTCCTCCATAACCCCCACTGACAATGTCAAGTTCATCTCGACCTTCAACTATTAATACTCCTCTATTCTCCAACTCTCCAGCATCCACGCGCACGTCTTCCATGGCTTCGTCATTATCGAAATCCCAGCACCCCCCACTGCCTCTTGCACCGCTGCCAACCACCCAACTGAACGTAACGTTCGTGTCGAATGTTCTGGCAGCCCGTCTCTGTATGGCGATGTTAGAGCACACGCTCTACCTCAACGGACAGATTCCATTGTGAGTGTGAAATAACCTCCCACAACGGCCTGTGTTAACCATTGTTCGCTCAGTCCAGTTCAAGGCCTCCCTGGCTTGAACCTAGAAGGGAAGGTATGACCCAAACCTTTGTCTCTGAAAGCTCTCCTTAACTGACGCTTGAGTCAGGCTCATGCTAAAGCCAGCAAGAAGCGCGACGACCTCCTATCCACTTTGGATCTGTTATCGTCGCATCTTCCGTCGACTTTTCAGTGTCTTTCATGGGCTCTCAGCTCAAACCCCAACATCCTTCGAACAGGGCGTCGGAGCACAACCCAACCGGTCCACGTGGTGCTCGTCACCGGGCCCAGTCCCTCGACCGCCAAAGCAAGGTGTCTACTGGAGATCCAGGACTTCATCGTCGCCCGATATGGAGAACGGATACCAACGGTATCGCTCCTGCAGCCCACCACGCCTGCCATGAGGGAGGAGTTCCGAATTGCAGCCGATGTCAGGTCCACCGATGGAGACCAGACACCAACCGAGACTGGCCGAAGGGAGAAGAAATCACCGAGGAAAACACCTACTAGCTCTCGCAAGAGTGAATGGCAAGAGCTACGCAAGGTTGTTGAAACCCGGGACTATGATAGTGAGGAAGAAGATGGGGCGTACAACATGTCCTTTGGATCCTTCGTCTCAGGCATATCCAATGCCCTTTCCTCGATTGCCCGTGGGGAAATCAGCTTTGATGATAGCCTATCGTCATCCAACTCCATGAGCAGGGAGTCCAGTCCTATCCGTTCTTCGAAGAAGGAGAGACGGTCTGATCGAGAAAGGGATCGGGACCGGGAAAGAGAACGAGAGAGCGAGCGGGAGAAGGACAGAGAGAGCAGGCGACATGGAGGCTCCTCGCGCTCTACGACCGACCATCGTTCGTCCCGACGGCGAGAGGAAAGATCTGGTACATTATCCCCAAAACCTCGTCGCACCGCTGCTTCACCTCCCCAATCCCCACCAAGAGTACCCCCACCCTCGGAAGAGGAAATCCTTGCTACTAACGTGAGGCAGCTGAGCCTTACCATGGCATCGTCTTTCGACTTTGGTCGCGAAGACATACGTGAGTCTAGAATTACTTTATGTGGGGAAATGTCCGGAGCTGACACTGATTATCGTCTAGCCGTCACTCAAACGCATGTTCTTCTCCGCGCTCCTCGCTGTTTCAAGCACCCATCCTGGTTACCCAAACAAAACATCAGCAAAGCTCTCGATACCCGTGTTTCCGAGTTCTTTGAAAGCAGACACTCCGGTTCTCTCAATGGATCTCTCAACGGCTCACCTACCAGAGCCAGGAAGGGTCCTTTAGAAGAAGGTCTCCGTGTTTTGTGCCCTCAAGACCCCAACACCAAGCCTCGCCACGATAGCACGTCGAGACGGCGCAGCAGGGACGGCTACTATGGCTTTTCTTCACCCTTGCAAGAGCCGCTACCAGAGGAACCCGAAGCAGACGATGGCAGTCACGAACTGATCTGGTGGCAGTGGAGCTCTGGGAGCATCCGCGGGTTCGGAGACCTCTAAAAGCGATTTATCGCATTATACCTAACGACGCTCTCGTTGCGGTACACACATCTCATGTTCACACCTCTCTTTTCTCTACTCGGTCGGTCACGGTGGTTTACGGATTTCGTTATGTCCCTCTTTAGCTGTGCTGTCCCATCCATCACTGTCACGAATAAATCCGCTACTGGGATTACTGGAAATTACCGAACGCGTCTCACTGACAGACAGCAGTACTTTGGCTTCGTTGACCAGGGCAAAATGAGTGTTGGTTTGTACTTATGGCCAAATACGTCAGATACATGCCACGGCCGGAGGCCTATGCACAATGGGTTCAGTTGGGCCAGAAAGATGCTGTAAGCGTGTCATTATTTTTGGTACCAGGCGACAGTGCTCTTCTATAACAGTCCAAGGACGCTGCAGCCCTAATGGTGTTCGGCCTCTTTGGGGATATCCGCCTCCAGGTGTGCCAGGAACGCCTCTGCGCCACCAACGAAGCCCTCACCGGCGACAGCAGTCGACGTGGGGGTCTCGACGATAGGTTCTTGGGCATCATACGCAGCGAGCTCACTGGCGAGGTCACCGGGTAGAATCGGAGGCTTGGGTGCAGACGGCTGGGCGTATGCTTTCACATTTCCAACGTGCGCATCCTTCGCCTTGAATAGCGAGACAGTTGTAAAAGTCGTGCAATAGATTTTACAGGTTGGAGAAGTAGTCAGGTTATGTCAGTCTACGTTGTGCAAAGGTGGGAATTTTCGAAATGGCTGACCTGGACTGGAGGTTTATAAGACTTCAGCTCCCGGAGGTAGAGGTCTTGAACGAGGTCTGTTTGGGAGTTATAGCTAGGTTTAGTCGGTCGGTCGGTCAAATTGTGCTGCTTGTGTCCGACCTTTATGTGCGACAAAAGATGTTGAGATTCCTCGTGTTTGCCGTGGAACGGTCCGAGCCTGCCACGACAGTCTGAGCAGTGCATACGCTTCCTATCACGAAGGACGACGTACCGCTTGTCTAAGAATGGAGGCCATCGGTACGTGTTGTTGGAATGAGGTGCGAAGCGTTGATTTCACTCTGAACCGAAATGTTCTAATGTCCGTTTATGTCCGTCATGGGTTTTTTGGATTGAACCTTTTCAGACTCGTCCCAGATAACCGGCTCTGTATTACGCTACAAGTATACATGTAGTGACGACTCTATGATCACGAAGCTATGCCTTCTTTGGCTATATTTTTCGCATCCCCATCTTTCTTGCCTCTTTCTACTACTCCCAACAACAGCGACGGTGGCGATCCCGAGCGTCCTGTTCTTATGATACCGACAAGGGAACGATCCCCTTTCGACACCACCAGACCAACGTACTTATTTCGTGGTCCAGTTTGTCGGAATCTTGTTTTTGCCATGCGCGCCACAGCAATCTCCAGAAGCCAGCCGGTATAAAATACCTTTGTCCCCTTGAATGCTCCGCTTGCCTTAAGTGCATCCATATCCAACCTTGTGTGGCATTCCAAACCAGGGGTGTTGAAGAGGATGAGCTCCTTCAAAGGAGCACGCCGGCTTCGGACAATGTCCATCAAAGTCTCCGTCGTAACGTTTGGGTTTCGGGAAAGATCCAAGCTGGCGACGCCGGGGTACCGCGAAACGATTCTAATGACCTGGTCCGAGGTCAACTTGTTGCATCCACTCAGGTCCAGCGCAGTCGGATCTTGTGCCCCGGTTTCGTACGCAATCTCGAGGGCGCGAAGTACGATAGGCATGCATTGCTCTGGGAAGTACGCTGTTTGGCTTGCGCTTTGATGGATGTACTGGGAGTCTACGGCACTCCGGAATGCCGCCGTCTCCGTCATCGCCTTGCGGAAACAGATTTGGAGCCAGCACCGCGACCTGACGTCTTCTTTGGCTTCCTGTTCGTGGGGTACGACGCCTCCCGCCGCATTCACGCGTAGAAAGGTCCCGAAGATCGTATTAGGCCATGTGTCGGCAAGCGTTTTGCGTTCAACGACGGGTACCCCTTCTAACCGGCGAATGGAGTGAGCTGCGAGGTCGAATCCCTGTCCCCGCCAGGACATTGGGCCGCCGTCCGTTACCTTTGCCACAGGAGTATAGTGGCGAAGGTATTCTTTTGCGGAGAGTGGCACTCCAACTGGTAGAGTATGCAGCTGTGAAGAAGGGGTTCCGAGGTTGACAAAACACACGGCTGGCTGACCGGGATGAGTCACGTCAATGACGGTGATTCCGTCGTTGTTTTCTGAAAGAGGTGAGTGAGCACGTCTTCCCGTCAAGATAGCAACCAGAGGCGCACCTTGCTCAAGGGGGTTTACTCCTGCGGGTAGAGGGACGAGGTTCTCGCTTTGCCTACTGAATACTCCCCATAGATATGGACAAGGTATCGGTCCCTCCCTGGGGGAGTAATTTCCGTCAAGGAGGACTTGCAACTCTTTTTTGATGATTCGTGCGTTTGTCTTGATACCGCGGACCAAGGCGGCCGCCATCGCCAAGGCGCTGTTGCCAGATAGAGAAGGATGGTGGAAGGCGGCGATACATGTGCAAGCCCCTCCTGTCTGAACGATGGCGTATATCTGGGTGTAACGTAGGGCGTTATGGACGCGTTTGGAATGCTAGATGACAGCGAACGTACTTGATGTTTTTGTCCCATTAAGAAACGAGAGTGCTTATATGTACCTTAGATGTAAACGGAATGAGAGGATACGTGGATACGGGGCGTCGGACAGGATAATAGATAAAATGTATCAGTTCAGGTCGATTGGAGAGTGGGTAGTAAGACACGCGAAGGGTACGGAAATTCAGGGTAATTTTGCATAGGTAGACTGATACATACAGGGCGGCAGGGGATAAATCCTCCAGGTGGACGATCGACATCCCCATACCAAACAGGGATAGCGAACAGGGACAGCAATAGCAATAAATGACTCTGCATGGCGGAACATGACGTGTGAGTGTGATAAGCTACAATCAAAGGACCGCAACATCGATCACGAACGGAACGTAACGGGGTTAACCGTCGAGGATCGGGCCCGACGACAAGAGTCAGACATCCACAGCCGTAAAGGTCGTAGTAGCAACGGAAACAGACGACAGACGACAAAGGCTTTTGTTTTAGATGGTATGACAAAATTATCGTTCTTACGTTCTTACACGGCGAGACGAGCCTCATGCCACTCGGGCGAGGTGGCTATCAAGCAATGTAATGACTCGAGTAGTCGTCTATTCGCAGAAAAGTCCCGCATCACCAGAGACATAGACCATACTTCTGAGGAACGTTTAGGATGATTCCTGTACATGCACGGCCTCGCGTTATCTCGGCGACGAGATATCTGCGGGGAGCCCACGAAACGACGGCAGTGGGTGGGGTCTGCAGTCTGCAGGCGTCCGCTTCACGGCCATAAAGACGCGTACGAGAATGGATACAGGTATCGGTTGGGTCCGGTTTCTCAATCTAGGCCATGGTCGACTCGCGATCGGATTCGAGTCATCTTTGGGAATGGAAGCCGGGTTACGGGATGGAGTGCTTCATCGCTTGATCTTGGGGGTGGAGTAACGCATTTCCAGCCAAGCCGGATGCTGGTGAGACACGACACAATCACGCCGGTCGAAACGAGTCTGACTCATTGGCCTGCCTGGTACTATGGCCGTGTAGGTAGTTGGCGTTAGTCACATCACGTGATGTGACGATAACAAGGAAGCCGCAACCCAACCACCACTACACCTCTTTGTGAGATCGACCTACGTCTTAACGATTAATTATCACCTGCTACGCTTTAGACTACCGACCTCTACTCTTTATAGTAGGCCCACTCGCTTTGAGAAGAATGCTGTTTGATCAAAGCGTGTCCCCTACAGATGTTCAAGAAAGCACCCAGAGCCAAGCCGTCAGCACCATTGAAGAAGTGTGTGTTCTCCTCTAAGCGATTATCTAGCCAAGCTCTGAAACATTGCTCAGCTCCGAATGTCGCAAGGTCCGAGCACAGATAATAGAAGCTTTCAACATCGATCCGGCCGAGGATGGCGCCCTCCTCGTTCCTGACGGTCTCCACTCTGCAAAGTTCAACACCAGTAGTGGGGAAACAGGCATTGTGTATACTGAACCCCTATCTGGGGAGCCACTTTGGTTCACAATTGGCAAGGGCAGCACAAACTTGATTCCGACAGGCAGGTTCTGTACCCTCCTTCGAAAGTGGTTGTGACCTAGTTTTCTTTTTCTTTTTAGTGTACACACTGTGGAAACGACCATTATTGGTGACCCTGTCTACGCCGGCTGCAGCCATGACCAACATCTTTGGCGGTGCGGACCTCATGATTCCGGGTGTCATCTCGATTTCCTTGCCAAACCAGGGCACGACCAATAGTGCCGCCGGGACGCTGGTAGCCATTGTGAAATATGGTGAATCAGTTCCTTTAGCCGTCGGGCGGTTGCTTTTAGGACTGGACCAGCTGGTCACCATTCTCAAGTCCGGAGGAGACGTCAAAGGCAAAGCTGTGAATGTGGTACACACATTCAAGGACGGGTTATGGGAGCTTGGATCGAAGTCTAATCCGCCTGAGGCCCTGCCGGTCGTCTCTCGCGTACCATCAGCTGGGCCGGGGACTGCAGAAGCTGTCGAATCAAGCAACGTGGATCTCCCGGATTCCGAGAACATCAAGGATTCGCAGGAGTCCGAGGAAGCGAATTCAGAGCCTGTACAGGTCGCTTCTGGGTCTATCGCGAAGAACAGTGGACCATCTGGTGGGCAGGAATCAGACCTTAGCCCGACTGGTAAGGCACCACAAGACTCTTTGCATGAACTAACGATCCGCTGACAGAAATTGACGAAATATTGAAGCTCTCTCTGCTTCAATTTCTGGCGTGTGTGCTACCCAAGAATCCAGACGCACTGCCATGCCCTGCTTCTGCGTTCCTGACATCCCATATGCAGACTTGCCGTCCATTTGGAACCCCAGGTCTAGATCTCAAACACTCCAGCTACAAAAGTCTATCTAAATTTCTTAAAGCTATTGAGAAGGATGGGATATTGAAAGTGAAGGACATACACGGGATCACCACCGTAATCTCTGCGGACGTCAGTCACCCAGATGTTGTGGCGCACAAGCCCTTTACAACTGTCGGTCAAGTTGACGCAAAAGAACGCGCCAAAGCCGAAAGAGAGAAGGCAGCCGAAGAATCCGTCACCCCCCTGCAGATTACAGAATTATGGAAGCCGCATGGCACGGTGTTGGCTCTCTTTGAGCAACATGAAAAAAGGTATGCCCCCACCCATCTCGAAGGTCCTCTCCGTTGACCGTGCTATTCCTAGCGACAAAGGATTGTATACGACACGCGAGATTAAAGCTCTTGTCGACAGTCACGTCGCGTCAAATTCACTAGTACACCCCAGAGAAAAGGCCTTCATTGTCACCGACGAACTCCTGAAGAATATCCTGCGAAAGCAAGGAGAGGATCCTCCCGAGTTCGTCAAACGGGAAGAAGTCATTCCTAGAATACAAAGTGCCATGCAACGCTGGTACCAAATTAGGGACGAACCGCCAAGGTATGATTCAGTTCCGCCTACAACGACGCCTTGAATATCACCCTCGATAACATCCTTCGATCGTTATAGGAAGGGCGTTTTACAACCAATAGAGGTGACCGTCAAGTCGCGTGGGGGCAAGAAGGCCGTTACGATCATTACGGGCTTCGAGGCGTACTCAATCACCGCCGAGTTCTTAATGGAAGAACTGAAGCGGATCTGCGCCTCTGCCACTAGCTCTGGTCCAATACCTGGGGCTAGCAAAGCTTCCAAGGGCGTAGAGGTTCTCGTCCAAGGAAAACATATAACGGCGGTGCGAGACTTACTCACCCGTCAAGGGATTGCGAAACGATACATCCAAGAAAGCGACATTTCTGGGGGAAAGAAGAAATAGAGAAGTTAAAATATACACCGTTTCTTAGACTTGGGTCGATCCCCTGATTAGCAGAGACGTCGAGCACGGTCCGTTTTGCAGCGGTGTAATAGTCAGGACGGGACCAGCTTATCGACGATGAATATCATAGTCGCTCGAAGAGCCATCTTTGCAGAATGCCACTCAGTCATACGGAAATATCATAGCAATACGTTAATGTGAGACACCACGACCAAGCTATTAGGGTGCTTATCACGCGAATCCAGCTTTCAACGGGACCGCGCGGAACGAGCCTGGAGAAACTCCTCCAGTTTCTCGAACATGAAGTCGTCATGCTCTTTCTTCATGAAACCACCGGGCTTCACATCCGCATGCCACTCGATACTGTCACGTATGTTGATCATTTCCGGATATCAAGCTTCGGAGTGACGACCGCATCAATCAAAGTCGACGAGATACGTTTCGCTTTCGGTGACGACGATGTTTTGTAGTCGAAGATCTCCAAAGACCAGCCCCTCTCGGTGAAGACGCTTGACGGCCTGTTTGACCGCCGCCGTGATCCGCAATTTATCGCTGTTGGACACCGTGACAGTAGCGCTGGAAAGTCTGCAACCCGGCACATATTCCATAACGACCACCCATGGCCCATGACCACTTGCAGCGGCATTATGAGTAGGGTTATCCAGCGCTGGATCCACGTACAGTAATTTTGGAGCCCCATGTGTTTGTTCAAGAAGCTTGTGAGCGGTCTTGTTGTAACGGTAGGTAAACTTGACAATCAGGTCTCTGGCATCGATGTCGGTCTGTACATGGAATACAGCACTTCCTCTCAGCAGGTGCTTCTTGTACGTGAATTTGATAGCATTTCCGGGCTTGTCTATGGATGGGAACGATCGGATCACTGGGTAGTAGCACTGAGGGTCGTTCTGCGCCGGAAGGAAAGCATAATGCTGCTTGAGCGACGAAATCCCTCGCGTCAAGGCGCGGAAAAGTTTTCCGACAAACCGAGCTCGGGCGTTGTCGTTCCCACCATAACGAATCCATAGGTGACCCGTTAACAGCTGAGCGACAGATTCATAGAGAAGGACGGCGCCACGAACGCTGATCCCCGACCCGGCGATCGTAAGGATGAATGATGGGCAACATGATCGCTCGGCCCAACTCTGTAGCGATCTAAGTCAATAAGGAAAGGCGTGAAGAGGTGCACGTACCGTATGGCGACTCCAGTATTCCCAATCCCTACGGTTGACTTTATAAAATAAGTCGGAACAAATTTCATTCTTAACCTCTATGACGAGCAAGAGAGCGCTCGGCCTGCCAATCGGTGCGTACAGGACGATACTGTCTGCAGAACTCTTATCAGGGTTCACGTATTGTACGACCTTACCTTGGAGTAGCTGTTCCAGAACTGGTCGTAAAGCTTTCTGGTGATCTGACTCGGTCTTGAATGGGGCGGTCAAGAGGGCAACGAACTTGATTGCATGATCCATGTATGCTGGATCAAGTGGCGCCGAGTCGTCAAGGTCCTTTTGAAACTGACTAAAAGCCGGGTAATACAACGCGACGGACGGATGCCTCTCGGACGAAATTGCGCTTGACGGGTCTGGCCAGAGAGCCGAGTCGGAATCCTCTGAGGTCCACACTGCCAATTGTACCATGACCAAGGGCATTAATCTAAACAGGGAAACGACATCAGATTAAGCCGTATCTTCGTCTTGCCTACGATGCTTGGAAATAGGCTCGTCATCGACAGTTTCGAGAACCCTCTTCCGGGTGAGCTCGTTGAAGTCTACCATGCTTTTACGCGTAAGTTATGCATGGTGTGGCTATCTACATATGACGGACCTCGACAATGCACAATTACTTGTATAAGCTTCGATTCCCAGGGAAGGTATTGATCGATACGCTTTGTTATGAGCATATTTGTCGTCGTAAGTTCTCCCACGTTGCGGAGGACTTTAGATGGTTCGTCTGCTGGTATGTTCACCTTGCAAAAATTTGCAGCATTAAAGTGAGAAGAAGAGCAAGCAGTTGCCATTACCTTCAACAGAACGGTCCGAGCACGATTCTCATCGTCAGATCGACCAAGAGTTTGGAGAATGCGTTGCTTGACTGATTCGACTATATCATCAGGCGCATAAGACGCCACGTAGATGTTATCTTGAGGCTTGTCTGGTACAAGAACATAATACAGCTTTCTCATTGGGGCCATGGCGGGGGGTGTGGTCGAAAACGCGTCTTGTAACCGTGAGATGGTTTCAATTTGGACGAATCCAGGGGTCCCTCCCGAAAATATTCTCCAACCGTCCATCCATCGCCTTCCAGACTCTCAAAACCACCGCTGAGGTGGATATATCAGACTCGAATACCCGCTACGCTCCCTACACATCATGCTTACCCGCGCTGCCAAGAACTGCCCCTCCACAACCGCTGCCTCGATCAAAATTCGCCCTCGTGCAAGGTGTACCGTAGCTTTGCCGGCAGCGATCACGCCAGCTGCTCTTGCTCTGCGGTCTTGGGCAAATGGTGGGCGTTCCTTTGCTACGTCCAGCAAGCCTGCGCGCGCTGTAGCAGCTGCTGGAGCAGTGCCGAGCACAACCCCTGACTTACACTTTGCATCTACCAACTACGCGGCTCCGAACCTACTCCCCTCTTCCTATAATGCTCTTCAAAACCCCAAGCCATTTACTGTCCTACCTACTCCTCTTCCTCACACAGCAAAATCCGCTCTTAACGAAACGCATTATCTCAGCAGCGAGACACAAAGCAAGCTTGCGTTAATTCTCGCCTGTATCTCCGACCTCCTTGACGTAGAAAGGGCTGGGAAGATATTTGACTCCATGCGGGATGATTTACTCATCTCCGAGTCTATTCTCGACGTGTCCGTTTACAACAAGATGCTGAACGCGTACTTCGAAAAGGCTGCACAGGATCGCGCCGAGCTGCCACGGTGGCTTGATAGAGCTTGGGATCTCTATGACGATATGGCTCAAGGGAAGAGAAATGTTTGCCCTGATGCGTATACGTTTGCAGCTGCTTTGGATGCACTTCGCCAGTATGTTGTATCCATCTCAACTCTGCTAACATTGGCACTCACCTGGCTTCACCAGACTCCCGGATGAATGCCTAACAGCCGGGAAGGCACCTAGAGAAATCCTCCAAGATATCTCGCGTTCAAATCCTCGGATTTCGTTGGAGAGTATTGTCACCCAAGACGGACTGCTTACGGCCAGTGAAGCACAGCCAATGCTCGAATATCTCTCAAATATTTCCGCCGAGAATGATTTTGCTCCTATCGCTGCGGAAGCAGCCGTGGTGCAACAGAAGTTTGCTGAGCCACTGTTCGATCCTCTGTCCGATATTCCGGATGTCGAGCCAGTCCTAAAAAAAGTCGAGGTGTGCGACCCAACTTCGTAGTGTCTTTCTGGGCTGACAGAGATCGCAGTCGAAATACGGTGCATCGGAGGGCACCTCATCCGATAAATATAGGGTTCCTCATAACATCGAGGCACTGAGGCAGGATGTACGCGAGCTGATCGAGGGGCGTAGCGAAACCGATCTGATAACCCGTCAATTGGCTATGGAACGGACTGTTTATGAGACTGCCGTTGAACGCTTCCGGAAGCAGGCAGAAGACTTGAAGAAACTCGAGATACACACGGGACTCAACAAAGCTTCCTTACAGGCGTGGATGTGGGATTGGTATCAGAAATTGAGAGAGCGGTTGTCCCATGATCTCGAGATGATCAGAGAGAAAGAAGAAAAATCAGACGAGCGTAAGTCGAATGCGTGCTTCCCTTCCGCTTGAGCTAACTCGGGAACAGCAGAACCGAAAGGCCGGTCGAGGAAAGATCCGCCTCTGGTCCCCTTCCTCTCTTGCCTCTCTCCTGATACCCTTGCAATCCTCACCATCATGGAGGTGATGTCTCTACAAAGTGTCGGGGGCGTCGACATGGGTGTTAAGACCACGCGAGCCCTTATGGAAGTGGGCAGAGCCGTCGAGGCCGAATATCAAACGCGCTTGCTACAAAGGCATCGTATCCACAACCCATACTCAAAAGGTGGGAACGTTCCGCTCACTACTGAGGGGCTTAAAGCCTTGATTGAGCGACGAAAAGTGGCTCAGAAGGATTCTATCCGAAGACTTCCCGCACAAATTCTGGAATGGACGCAACAGATCCGCTTGAAGGTCGGTGGCTTCTGTGTTGACGCGTTGATGGATGTTGCCACCGTTACCCGGACGGCCACCATAGACGGCGAAGAATAGTACGTCCATATCCAACGGCTTTGAGCCAGTCCCTCACTAGCATCTCTCGTAGCTCCGAGGAGCAACCTGCGTTCTCACATACTTACGACTACCAACGTGGCTTCAAAGTCGGCATCCTACGTATTAATCCCGTGGTGGCGCGACAACTTGAAGAGGACGATGTTCACGCACTCGTGCACCCCCGTCAACTCCCCATGCTCGTTCAGCCACGACCTTGGATCGATGCAGCGGACGGAGGCTACTTGACAGGCCGATGTGCGTCCATCACTATGCAAAGGATACCTTTTCATTTAACTTCTCCTCACAGCACAAGTGATGCGAATTCGAGAATCCGTGGAGCAGACATCGTACCTCCGCCAAGCTGCCCAGGACGGCAAATTGGAGCTCATCTTTCGGGGTCTCGACGTCCTCGGATCTACGTGCTGGGTTATAAACAAGGATCTATATAAGGTCGCCCTCGAAGTGTGGAACTCGGGACAAGAACTTGCCGGTATCCCGCCGTCCTCGGTGATGCTTCCCGAACCTCCAAAACCTGACAACTACGATACGGATTTAAAGGTGAAGGCGGATTACGAGGCGATGTTGAGGAAGCTGGCCAACGAGAAGAGGAACAATCACTCCGACCGTTGTTCGGTGAATTATAAGATGGAAATTGCTCGCGCGGTATGCTCAAACGGTATCACCATTAATGGCCTCTGCGTTGCTCACTTGTATTCGCGTTCTAGTTCATCGGCGAGGAGATGTTCTTCCCTCACAACGTTGATTTCCGTGGCCGAGCGTATCCTATTCCTCCTCATTTGAGCCATATCGGTGATGACCTCAGTCGTGGACTCATGAAGTTTGCTGAAGCTCGGCCGCTTGGTGCTCGTGGACTGAGATGGCTGAAAATCCATCTGGCGAATGTTTTCGGTAACGACAAGGCCAGCTTCGACGACCGAGAGAAGTTCACGGAGGAGCACCTGGATGATGTCTATGACAGCGCTGAAAACCCGCTAAATGTGAGCGCTTGCATCGTATAGTTTTGATAGCTGCTTTGACCTACTCCATTTCTTAGGGACGACGCTGGTGGCTGAAGGCAGACGACCCATGGCAGTGCCTGGCCACCTGTATGGAACTCCGTGCTACGCTTGAGTCGCCTAACCCACTGGAGTTCATGTCCAACCTACCCGTCCATCAAGACGGCACTTGCAATGGTCTGCAGCACTACGCTGCGTTGGGCGGTGATGCGGAAGGCGCTGCTCAAGTCAACCTCGATGTGACCGAACGACCCTCGGACGTTTACAGCTACGTCGCGCAAATGGTTGAGAAGGAAATCATCAAAGATATTGCCGCCGGGAACAAGGAAGCGAAACTCATTTCCGGAAAGGTGGCAAGAAAAGTGGTTAAGCAGACGGTGAAGCTTAGTCGTATCTCAATGCCCATTCCAAAAATTAACAACAAATATCATAAATCGTTCAAGGTCATGACTACTGTTTATGGGGTAACTCTGATCGGCGCTCGAGCCCAGATCGAGCGTCAGTTACGGGACCGCGGCGATATACCTGTGGACCATTGCTGGAACTTAGCGGCTTACCTGGCTAGAAAGGTGGGCATTTTCAGCCCACTGTCAACTAGGTTATTATTGACGTTTGACGTGTTTTTAGACCATTGGCTGCATCGGAGACCTTTTCAAAGGCGCCAATGCGATTCAGGACTGGTTGACGGTCTCCGCCCGCGCAATATCTCGATCGATCCCGCCAGAGAGACAAGCAAACTGTCTTGATCAACGAAGTGAGGCGATGGACACCAATGATGCGTTGCCCACCAGAGGAAGGCCTTCCAAAGCCCCGTTGGTCAGGACCGACCCGCAGAAAGTCAGGCACGAGCAGATGACCTCCGTTATCTGGACGACCGCCCTTGGTTTACCTATCGTCCAGCCATACCGTAAGGTCAAGCGGACACAGGTGATGACTGGGCTGCAAACTGTCTTTATTGCCGACCCGAACACACCCACGGAAGGTATGGCCTAAATTGTATCACGTCGAGAGATCCAATTCACTGATGGTCGTGATACCAATGTCTAGTAAGCCCCCAGAAGCAAGGGTCAGCTTTCCCTCCAAACTTCATCCACAGCCTGGATGCAACCCATATGATTTTGACGGCCCTTGAGATGAGCGTGAGTTGGTCCCCTGGCATCAAACCAACTACCCGCTGAGAACGTATTATTTTAGAACCATAACCTAACTTTCGCTTCCGTCCACGACTCCTACTGGACCCACGCCTGCTCGATTGACGAAATGTCCATGATCATCCGGGATACCTTCGTTGAACTGCATTCAAAGAACATCCTGGAACGACTCCGCGACGAATTCGTGGAACGTTACGATGGCCATCGAGTACCATTCAGCTCCCTCCGGGCTGATGATGTCGACCGCATCCTCAAGCGCAAGGATCTCACCGACGCCGAACGGGATACCATCGCCAAGCTCACCGGCAAGAGCTTGGTGAAACGCACCATCCTCGTTGATGCCGATGTGATCGACGAAGACGGACTCTTCGTTCCGAGGACGAGCCGGAAGAAGTCGAAGAAGTCGGCTTCCACCGGTGATGCCAAAGAGGCCGTGGTCAAAACTGATGTCGTTCTGGAGGCAGATGCCACCCCAGATACTGTGGTTGAGGAGCAAGCTACTGGACGATTCAACGACCGTTTCGTCGATTTGTCACTGCTCATTCCTGCTCTGCCGGAGCGGGGGACGTTCGACGTCTCTAGAACGAGGAAGTCCTTGTATTTCTTCAGCTGAGCTCCGAGGCTGCATGTCCGTTGTAAATCTGACGTATTTTATTTTATTGTAGACCCCTTTCTGTTCTTGCTTTCTACTTTGTTTTCATCATTTGGTCGGAATAAATATCTCAGCGTGTATTCTCACTCACAGGGCGTTGTTGGCTGTGTGGTTGCCTTGTTCACAGGCTCGAGGCAGGAAGCACCTCATTGCAGACATAAGTGTGGCAGGAGTTGATTACGCGAAATCCAAACGTCGTGGCGGCGCTCAAAGCGAACATAAGGATCAGGGCATAAGCCATGCCTCTATTATCTAACGTTATAACGACCGTCCTCCGATTAGCACAATTGTCTTCTCGTACACGGTGAAAACAATGCCTCCGGCCATCTGGAAATGAAGTCATTATAGGCATGGTGCGAGCTGTTATTACGGACGTTCATACCACTAAACGCGCCAGACGTGGCGTGGTTCCCTTCCAAAATCCGAGAATACCATCTTCCGTAAAGATCTTGTACGCGCAATGGAATGAGTTTCTGTAAAGCTGTCTTGCTTGCAACGATTGCATGCGTGTTTTGACGACACTGGGTTGGGTTGGGTTGGGTTGGGTGAGCCGGTTACCGTGGTCCCAGAAGTTGAGTACGCACTCAAACGGCATAGTACAATAGACAGTTATGAGCCCCGCTATTCCTCCGATCGCAAACGTCAACCCGGTGGAGAGTGTTTGGCCTGGTCGTGCATTACCCTGCACGAATTGCTTCAAAGTGGAGTACGACGTGAAACGGACAGCCGAGTTGGCACCTTGGCGCAACATCTGTATTGATTATGAGTGATAGATTTCAACAACTTTATTGTTACTTACGACGGGGAATAGTCCGCGATATATACCTCTGAATCCTGTCGGATGGTATTGGGTCGGTATGAAGCAACCATCGGAGAACCGAAGAACGCGCAGAACTTACCTTCCTCACGAATAATAGTAGTTGTGCCATGGACAAGTCCACGGAAACGAGGTTCTGGTTTCTTGGAATCGTCGATGAGCTTGGTTCTAAGGGTGGTAAATTTGTCAAACAAAATTCGAATTAGCGAAAGAGTGGGCAGACTTGATAGTTTCCGAGGGGGTAACGGCGAAGATAGCTTCAGTTATTCCTGCTGCAAGACCAGCTATTTCAGAGCTGTTAGCATGATACCTGGGATTCGGAGCTGTGAACACAAACATACCCAACAGCCCGCGAGGTGGACTGACTTTCCCCTAGGATAAGGGGATCGCATAAGTCAATGTCTGGAAGCACTTGAACGAGTATAACTTGCCTCAGCATCCGCTAGTAAACTCTTATACCGCTCGTAGGACAAGAATCGTACTCCGGCCTTCAAGGCATTGCCCGATACCAAGGCCCCACAACCTGCGTACAGACCCCGCACGCCTTTATCCCTTAATGTGGTTTTAATGATACCTATCGGACCAAGCTTTAGAGAAATGTAGGAAAGTGAGTGCGCGCTAGAAGGATATCTATTGTTTCACATAACTACCTTGTTGCCGCTAAATTGAGAAGCAGTCTTGACAAACTCCGTTGGGTACGTCTCCAAAAATATTAATAGAGTCGCTTAGATAGCACACTAACCTATATTATGGCGCACGTACCACGAAACCCTCTACAGCACCTGCTGTGGCACCAGCGACGAGAGCATGAAATGGTTTCTCCGTTTTCTTCTGGGGAGCCATATGAACGGTGGACACCTTTAAGTAATGGTCTGGAGAAGCGTCCTTGATAGATGACGATGATGCCCTGTGGTCTATGGCTCAACTAACGGGGCACGGGGGGCACGGAGAGAAATCAACAGCTATGCTGAGTCATAAACCGTGAGACTTCGGAAACCCGCTCCGGGGAGTCCGAACGACCACCCACACACCCGAACTTGAAGGCTTGCGTTGCTGATAAAGCATAGCGGCTCAGATGACGATCCAGCCAAGGCCCATTGTTCTTCTTTTGAGATCTCCATCCAATGAAGATGATCCATACTCTGATGACTACGTAGCAACGTTCAAGAGAGCAGGATTCGACGCCACCTGTGTCCCAATTCTTCAGCACCAATTTGTCAATGTGGAAAGGTTTCAAGAGCTTGTGTCGAAGGGCCCAGTAAATTCTTACGATGGAGTCATAGTGACGAGCGGGAGGGCCGCTGAAGCTTGGAGATCAGCTGCTGGTAACGTGGATTGTTCTACAGGTGGGATGTTCATCGATAAGAAGGTCTATGAAACTTACAAGCTTGCTTAGGCACATGGGAACATACGCCTTTCTATGTAGTAGGCGAAAAGACCGCAGGACTTCTTGTTCCACCCTCGGACACCACATGTCAGCTCTATCCATCCCCCGATCGTATTCTTGGAGCAAAGGAATCAGGGAACGCCCAAAGACTTGCACATTTCATCGTCAACTGTGTGAATGGAAGAAAGGAAGGTGCATCGAAACAGAATCCCTTGTTATACCTCACAGGCGACAAGAATCGAGAGACCGTGACCACAATTCTCCATCAAGAAGGGATTTCCATTGAAAGATTTCGAGTCTACGAAACCAAGGAACGCACCTCACTGGAAAACGACATTCAAAATGCACTTAGAAATGTGAAACCCGGTAAGTTTACCCCATTCCCACTACAGCTTACTACCTAATGCCTTCGATCCGAAATACCAGATACGCCCATCTGGATCGCTTTCTTTGCACCCTCGTCAACGAAGATCGCCCTTCCCCTGCTGCAACCTTTCCTCGACTTCCCGACGGCGAACCCTGAATACACCTCTCCCGGCCTCCCTTCGGCTCGCTTTGCTGCTATCGGTCCAACAACCCATGCCTACCTCTCTGAGGAACACCCTGCTCGGTTTCGAGTAGGGGTAACTGCGAAATCCCCAACTCCCGAGGCATTGCTCGATGGGATCCAGATGTGTGACTAGCCAGTATCCCGGAGTCATTACGTGGCAGTGTTTTTGTTGACGACATAGGCCTTCATCGAGTTTAAGCTGCTTAAAACAGCCTGTTGTGGTTTGGCACTTCACGTCGAGAAGCACCGGCAGAAACACGTGTCCGCTGGCACGTACTGGCGCCGGAGCCACCCATTGCACCAATTTTCAAATATCTCTCACCGTCGTTGGGAATACTCCTCTTCCACCTCCTCCACAAATCCTTTCAGGATGAGCTTTCAGAGTTGGGAATACGTCCCGTCGTACACGTCTTCTCCACCACCTCTATGCTCGTATTCTCCCTACGAGCTTCTCTCACCCTCGACCTCCCGAAGAACAACAACCGATTCGGTTTACGAGTACATCACCGCTCCGGCGTCACCTGTCCGTTAACCAGGTCCTGTTTAGCTACATAACCCTTACAAATCGTCGCTTGATAGGTGGACGCGCAAGAAGCCTTCACCGCCCGTGGATTAGGAGGTGCACCACCAGAGACGAGCACTCCCTTTTTCCCTGATCAGGTCGCCAGGTCTGATCACACGCGCCAACTGTCTTCGGGGCGGGGGGTGTTACCATCGGTGGCTCGTCATAGCTCTTTGATTGGAAGTTCAGGAGGTCCCAACAGAGAATTAGATTTTCCGAGGCCACGACATAACAGTGCTCATCGAGAAGTGGACTACGGTTCACATACCCAGCGTGAGTACAGACCAACGTTATCAACCTAATCCCACTGCGCTGACCGTGAAAAATAAGAACCGTCACCGCAAGCAACAAATCTCACTGGCCAGGTCCAAAAAGCACAGAACGGATGCGTAGCTATAGGTGCGTGATTTCGGCGTCTGCCTTCTTGCGACATGATGCATACCTGATCTCTGCAGGTGGATACTCTGATATCTTTGTTGGGGTGGCGACCCTCGGTCCTCGTCATGCTCCCGAGCAGGTCAGTGAACACGCAAGTCTTTTTAAGTGTCCCCAGTGTGACAGTGATATTCTAGGTTGCTATCAAAGTACTACGCGTCCAAGGATTCGTCAACGATGAGCTCATGCAAAGAAAACTAGACAAAGTCCGTTCAAGCGCCCCCCGCCCGCTTGGTTCTCCGTTGACACGCTCCCGCCCCATGTTACGATTCTCTACAGCTCTTGAAAAAAGAATCAGAAATATGGCAGACGCTCAGCCACCCCAACATTGTTCCACTCTACGGCCTCTGCAACGAACCTAGCTGGAACACAGGAGTGCCGGCCCTAATCTCGCCTTGGATGGAGAACGGGGACGTAGCTACCTATATCTCCGGGCGTTCCGAAACTCGGCGACTTCCGCTAATACGGGATGTAGCCGCGGGCCTCCGTTACATGCACTCCAACAGGATAGCTCATGGCGACCTGAAGGGGGTTAGTATTGCCCCAATTCCTGTGAAATCATTAATCTGATATGCTCCGCTCGCTTAGGGCAACATATTGGTAAATCGGCTCGGTCGAGGTAAGCGGTGGTTATCTTCTTGGCAATGGCAAGGCTTATGGTGTGTTGCAAGCCTTGATCAGTGATTTTGGGTTAAGTCGTGCGATTCGGGAGACAACGGGCGTGGTACCTGGCGTAATCTCGCCAACATCCTTCGTTTGCGGTTCAACCCGATGGTACGCATAACGCCGGTCACTCGGATTCGTACCCCCTCTTCTGACGCTGTTGCGAGTAGGATGGCCCCAGAATTCCAGACTGGCGATCGGGTCAGGGCCTCGTTGGCAGGCGACGTATACGGCTTCGGTAGTACGGCCTGGCAGATTCTCGCAGGGCGCTTTCCTTACTGGCACCTAAAGACGGAGTACAAGATCATTGATAGTATCGTCAATGACCGCCTGCTGGAACGTCCTGCTTGTGAAGAAGCGACGGACAAGCTGTGGAGTGTTTTGTTAATGTGTTGGAGACACGAGCCCCAAGAGAGGTGTACGATGGAGAAGGTAGACAGGATGCTGTCAGACTGCTAGCTTGTACCGGGGTTACGTCCTGGGCGATAAAATACGGCGCTCCTAGTCCTTTTCAGCCTGTAACAAGGCTGATGAAACTTAAGTATTAGATTCGTGTAAACGTATACCTTACTCTTCTTTGTTGAAACTCTAGTTCCGCGCAATCTATTTGTGTATGGAGTGGCTCGGTATATATATAGCTCCTAGCTGTGGATCCTCCTGACTATCGGATTCTTTGGCGTGTGCGGCTGTTCCAAGAGGTAACGCAGAACACAGTATATCATTTACTCCGACAGGCACCCGCGGGTGTCCCACCGAAGAGGTAGTACTACAAGTGACCGCATAAGGCAGCTCGTCGACAAGGAACGTTACAAGGAAAGAACGCGTCAAACTAGTGTAGTGAAGTCCTTCAATGTCCTAGGTATGGCACACAGGCAGCGAGAAGAGGAAAAAATCCGGTGGAAGTAGCGAGAAGGGAAGGATACGGAAAACTTATTTCAATTTGGGGGTCTGCTGTGATAGCTTAGCAGTGCCAGCTCGCCTAGAGTTTTTACGGAATGAGCTGTGTCCCGTTGGGTAGGAGGATTGATTACTTACATCCTTGGTACTGGGGCTGCCGACGAAGTCGTAAGGGTTCAAGCCACCCAAGCACTCCGCAACTGTGACAAACGAATACCCCTTGGACTGGAGGTCGGGAATGAACCACGGAAGGATGTTCCAGGTGACATCGTCTACGGTAGCAAGACAATAGGCCGTCAGTTACGGGCGTTAGGACTGGATGATCGGGGAACGTACGTGTCTCATGGGCGGTGATCAAAGCCTTATTGGGGTTGTTGTTCTTGATGTCGTTGAATCCAGAGGCACTGTCATTAGGGTCGAAGTCCCAGAGGACGATGTCTTGGCCGTTAGCTTTGACTAGTTTCCTGATGCGATTGTCATAGTTGCCACCAGGAGGGCGGAAGAAATGGGCTTTGATTCCCAGAATCTTCTTGAGCGCCCCTGAAAGTGACAACATATTAGCAGAGGAGCAGAGGTAATGGTGGCTACAAAGCTGGGACGTACTGTCGAGTCTGTGCAGTTCTTTGTTGACGTCGGGATCGGAGAGAGAACGCAAATCACCGGGGTGGTCCCAGGTGTGAGTCGCGATCTGGTGACCGTGGCTATACGCGTAATTGATTCGCGCGACACTTTTGTCGTGGTAGATGCAATGTCCGTCTATGCAAACCACGAATAAGCGACTACACCCACAGCGAGATCAAGAAGAACTCACTCTGCTTTCCGGTCACAAAGAAGGTACCCTTGGCTCCGAAACCGTCCAAGACATTGACGAGATCTTCCGTCCACTTCGTGGGGCCATCGTCTGAGGAGAATCGAGAATCAGTCCTACGAGCAATAGCAGAAACATAGCAAAGAACACACTGAAGGTGAGAGCGATTTGCTTGTTGTTGACGCAGTGCTTGTAAACCTTGGCGAGATTCCATCTGGCTTCGATCTCCGCGTTGCCTTCAGCTTTGTCTTCAGGAGCGCCGGCAGGGAGTGCGTTGACAAGGGCAGAGAGGGAGAAGAGGATAGCAACGAGGCGAGATTGCGAGAACATCGTGGTGAAGAAGAGGATCTCAGAGGACGAGGTGGACCGTAGAGGAGGACTGGATCGGAGGGGGTGGGGTTTCGAACTGGCGCATTTGCCCAACCTTTATACGACAAGCCACCAGAGGCAGTTCGTCGATGGTGTGAAAACCGTTGTGTTGGAGTAAGTCACCTGGGGCAGCTTGTAACCTTGGTGGGCATCGCTTGTGAGAGAAGCTTGCTGGGGTGCAGGACGTACCGCCCTTCGAAATCCGGTGCCAAGGAACGGAGAAGTGGGTTGGATCGAAAATAGCACAGGAAGTATTCTTGGCAAATAGTGTTCCATGCCCATCTTAGCTGGGACAAGTGACCACAGAGTGCGTCGTTCGTTGACACATAGCCATCGCTCTTGATTGGGTCACCATAGCGGTGAACAGTTGGAAAAGGCAGATTTCCCTCCATTGGATCATCTGTTGCTTCTGAACGTGTTGACGTGGGCTGAGGGTAAGAGGAAAAGGGACAGCCTTTTGAACGAGGTCGGGGTCTACCCGGAAGGTTTCGTACGCAGTCCATTCGTGTATCGAAGTAGCATGCACTTGTAGCCCAAAGCATAGAGCTACGGCTGAGGTTAGACGAAGGACGTCTACTGGACTAGTGTGTGGCCGCCCAGATATATCCCAAAAGAAGCTAAACATAGCACGATACAGTACTCGTGTATGAGAATAACTGGGGTTAGTGTGCTGGCTGTGTTCGTTGGTTTTGGTGGTTGTCAAATCCATTGTCACGTGGCGTTTGTCCGACACCGTCTGGCACCACCAACCCCGTTTCCAGAGAAAATTCGCCTCCACTATCATATCAAAAAAGACGACATGTAGCTTCAAAACGCTCATGCTACGTTATAAGTGGACAATTCTGCACGAATCATGCCGTCTATGGGAAGAGTCCATTAGTGGTCCATCATGCAAGTTAACGCCCCCGCCAACTTCCCTAGCCTCAATATCAAAATCCAGCCTAGCCAATCTCACTCGGTTTTGCACTGATAATGCCTAGTCAGGCTCAACATTCACTTTCGGTATGCTGTAGGTCGTTTGACCCAGGGGAACCTTTAGTTTATTTGAGCCGATGGTCTGGAAGGCAGCAAAAAGGTCCCATTTGGTCCGCATATGGAATTCCCATGCTATTTTTCACCCTTATCCTGGTCATCGATGTGAGACCGGGCAGCTCGGCTGACTACCTCACTCAGATTCTCAAGCCCCCAGCACGCACCTGGTCTTCCGCGGAGAAGCCCTTCCGACTCCTCTATCCCCATAAAGAACCTTGTAGTCGTTGACCGCCGTTCTGGTATATGTCGAGTGGCGGTCCGCCTCCTATGGCAATGGGGTATGCCTGTCTACCATCGCCAAAACGCCGACGCATGGGAGCCGATGCATGCGCTATCACAACACCTGGTGTATTACCACAAGTTTTTGCCGCTATCTGCAAGGTCTTTTCCCTCTTTTCTTCTCCATTCCCTTCGCTCTGCGAACCACCTCCATGTCGCGGACCTGGCGGACCGTTTCTCAGACCCTCCCCACGACATGGCCACCCAGGAACTCTATCTCCGATCAACACATAGCCACTGCGTGGGCTCTTGTTCACCCGGTGCCTGATCGAGCCTCGCACAGCTTGGCACGGCGTTGTTCATCACTTGAACTAAGAAAAGCTCAAGCTATTGTTATCTCACCTGAGATTCACCGTTTCGAATCTGAACTGGTCGTCCTTGTCATCGGTATGGTTGATATGTTGCGATTTCTCAGGGCAGTCACTGAGTCTGCAGTACCGCCAACCTTGCAACACCAACTTGGGGGCCATGGGGTAGTTTTACCCATCCTCACCTAGTGTGTGGGTACAACAAACTCGAGCGCTTGGCCAAGATACGGGAAATGACACTTGTAGTCATATACACGCGCGGAGCAGCACAGAAATGCCTTGGCGAAGTATTTACGGATCGCCCCATGTCAGAACAATGGACTCGATGCCTCCCCCACCATCACTGCTACCTTCTATCCGACCCTCACCTGCAGCTGTATCAAAGATAAAGCGCCACTATGCTCTTGGCAATGTCACTGCCTCTATTCCGAATACCCTCAGACTATCTTCAAATAACGACATCATTGGCCTCGTGACAGCCTATACTCGATGGAGAAAGGAAGTAAATTTGCTCAGGGGTGTAGCATGTGTATGCTCTTGCACCAGACGCTTTTGCAGCTGGTTTCGGGTTACTGGGGCGTCCGTGGGTGGGGTTCGGGAATGGACGAAGGCGGGATTGTCGTATACATTGGCATTTGCGATATACACGAGCATCGTCCTATCACTCAAAGGCCTTTGGATACGGCTCGGGTTCATGAGTCGAGCATTACGGACGCGAGAGGGCTTGAATTGGTTCGTTGTGCCAACGGGGTCGAATGCAAACGACACAGTCGGGATTTTGACGGTTGAGACCACATAAGGTGAGGTATTCGTCTCTAGCGTAATGATACAAGTCATAGAGTCCACGGATCAAGTGGCAACTCCGACGACACAGATTCTCAACGCTGATCTATGCTCATTGGCGTTAGAACGCGAGCCCGTCGAGTCCGACTCTTGGTTTCGACTAGCACGTCCCCCCACTGTCACTTCCCCGTAGCTTGAAGGGGCTTTTGGTCGACAGACATCTATCCAAACTTGCAATACGGGTTGTCTGCACTCTAGTCCGTGTCTGACGTTCCTGCCTCTACATGCTCCTTCTTGAGACGCTCCAACCTCTCTCTACACAAGTAGAGCAGTCAGACGATCAATTTTTCCCGCTCAGAACGCCATGACCCCCCAGACGACTCACGCATTTCGCTTCTTCAGTCTTCTCATCGTCGCAGCGCGTTCAGCTGGCGTCATATCCGCCCAGTTGTCGATCTTCGACAGCGACTATAGCACCACAGACATGCAAAGCTGTGTTAGAACCCGTTTTGGTGTGTGAAGATTGGGAAAACACCCACGCCATCGCCATTCACCACGATGGGCCCAAACTTTTCCAGTTGTTCCTCTTCAGAGAGCACGTTCCTTTCATTCCCGTTGCTTTCTGACGGTGCGGGTAAGGCGGGTATAGGCTTTTGCACATCGGGTTTCGAGCCGCTGTGCTCCACGTCATCGCTATTGTTGCGAGACGTGGCGTTCGGCCTCGCTGCCCTCGACTTTGGAGAAACAGCCGCAGATTTCTTATTCACTGTGGGACGATGGTTTAACGAGGTGACATTAGGGATTCCAGTCGGAATCCTATGTGTTGTAGTGGTGAAAGTCGTCGACGGAGCCGTAAATTCAGTCGTGATTTGCGAATGCCACCATGGAGAATCGAATAAACGAGTCCCAGGGAATCGATCAGTAGCTTCTCGGATGTAGATCCAAATGCCGAGTAACGCAGCGAGAAAGGCGAAAAGTGCTGCCAAACGGAACATCGTACACGGGGTCGAGGGCGGGTGGTGCCAATCACGTGCTACGATCCTTCTAACAACGCGGCCAATACTCCGGCCAAATAAGCCCGACATCGAGAGCATTGATCCTGTATTCCGTGCTGATGCCATGACAAGAGCATGTGTCCGTAACATCGAAATCGGAGTCGTTGTCAAAAGACAAGTCGTCGTCATACAACACAGGATCCACAGAAAACAAAGTGTCCAAGGTATCACAACAGCGAAGGAATGAACTGGAATGGATATCCACAACAAACCACAAAACCATAAAAACAACCATTATGAAACAAGGAAATTCCGAGTCGCGAAAGATAGCGTATTCGTAGAAGCGTGTTTGAGGGAGTGGTGGGTATGACACAAGAGAATGGCAATCAGTGATCCCCGAGGGGAAGACCGATAAATAACAAACGGTGTGGGTGGCGACGATTAACGACAGTATACGTTCAAAGTAAGGGAGAGATTGCGGTTGTTGGCGTTGTGAATATTGGTCGATGTCACTGGCAGAAGAGCTAGACGTATTTAGCATTTCCAGGAAGACTGCAAGACAAACGTTGGTGAAGACGCAAATAGACATGGCAAGATATACGCACGTCGCGGGTTTGGGGGGTGAGATGCATGAGGTAAGGGTCCTTGACACCCAAGCACTGAGCGACAGTGACAAATTTGTACCCCTTGGCCTTGAGGGTCTTGATCGCGTATGGGAGGAGCGTATGGCTAGCGCAGGGTAGGTTAACAGTGTTCATATTCAGCAAAACAGCAGACACTCACGCAGTGCCAGCTGGTGTATCCGCAAGAAAGTAGCAAGTAAGCAAAGTGTGCGTCAGCATCCACATCAGACAGTCGATAAGTTCACTTACTTTCGGTCTCGTGGTTCAAAGCCAAAATGCTCGAGGGCTTCTTGTTGGCAAGGTTCTTGTAGGCCGTCTCGGATTCAGAAACAGTAGCACCAACAGAGTCCCCAGAGTCAAAGTCCCATGTAACAAGAGACTGTCCGTTGGATTTGGCGACGGCTCGGGCCTATATACAACACGCTAAGCAAAAGGATGGTCATATGCCGTATCACTCTTTACTCACGTTGTCGTCGTAGTTACCATAAGGAGGGCGGACGAAGGCAGGTTTGATGCCGATGATCTTCTTGAGGGCAGCTAATTTAGGTACGAAATTAGGACTGCAATGGAGAAAAGAGTAGAAAGGAACGTACTGTCCAATCTGAATTGCGGAATCGCAGATAAAGAATGATTCATTAGAACAGGTAACATCAGTCTAAATCGAGATAACGCACTTGGTAAGTTCCTTCTTGACTATTTCGAGCGGCCCGGTTGTCAGAAACGACCTTTCATCAACGCAAGGACACTTTCAACTTACGAGGGCCAGCGGCGAGCTGCGTCATATCAGCATGGCTCCAAGTGTGGGACGCGATCTGGTGTCCTGACGAGTACGCATGCTTCAAGCGGTCCACATTGGCACTGCTGTAGATGCACTCGTCTACGACAAAGACTCATCAGTGTCTGGAGAATTCGTGCCTGCTAGTGATGCGCGTACAGTTGTTGCCGTTGACGAAGAAGGTCCCTTTGGCGTTGTTCTGGTTGAGGGTGTCCACAATGAGCTTGTTCCTAAAGTATCAAGAAGCAGGGATCAGACCGCCGGGAACGTGCGACCCAGGAACGCCGGTACCTACCATTTATAAGGACCGTCGTCTGGCGATCAGATGCAAAAAGTTAATTCGTCAATGATCAATGATCGTGACGCGTCTGCCACGGAATAAGCGTGTCCACGTACCAAAGGTCAACGCGACGGTACCCTTTACGGAACACTTGGTGTACACCTTGGCGAGGGAAGCGCGCCCTTCCAGCTCGCTCTCGAGCTCGATGACGTCGGGAAGCTCGCGCTCGGTGATGTTGGCAGGTGCAGCCGAGACGAGGGTGGCGGCGGCGAAGAGAGCTGCAAGAATGCGGGGAGCGGAGAACATCGTGGCGACGAGTCGAACGCGAAGAGGGGGACAATATTAGAGGTAAGGGGGCGAACGAAACAGCGAACGAGCGGGGACCGAACGAAGGACGGCAAACGAGAGACAGGCCAAGAGGTGGGGAAAAGAGAAACGCGATAGGATGTGGCCTTTATATATCAGGAGAGGGATGATCTGACCTGGCTTTACGAAAATCGGAGACTGGATATAGGGTCGGGAGTGCGGAATGTGAACGCCCTTCTCGAATAAACCATGGCCGTAGTTTACTCCCGACGCGCCCAGTATCGGCAAGTCTCCATTGGGGTGTGTCCGCACATTCCAAAGGCTACCGTAAGTAACACAATGGAAGGTCGCGTGCGGGCGATCGCGTCCTGGCACGATTGCAAACTGGACCAGCGCCGTTTCCCCTCCCGGTACATGGTCGTTGGGTAAGCTGTATGACACACCTTGTGCGCGTCGGAGCCACCAGTCATTGGCCCAGCGTTCTTCTGGCCGCCCTGGTCGTGCCTCGATTGGATATCGGATTCGCGGGCGTTTCGCACGCGGTTGCAGGAGTGCCTTGCATTACACGAGACCAAGACATGGTCAATGTATAAGAATTCCCTTGGACGTACATTTGAGGTAGAACACCCGGATGGGACGGGTCTTGTGTCCATTTGTATAGTGCGCGCGGTAGCACTTGGCGGTGTTCCCGCTCTTGGGTAGCGGATCGACAGTACCTTGATTATTATTGAATGAAAGCGGAGGAACTGCAGAGGTCGGATGATAATTGTTCCTCCGAATGTTGGAGTAAGTGTCCGAACCGAGGGTCGAACATCTGCCTTAGAAGCGTCAGAAGCACATCGTCCCGACATGACAAACTGGTTGTTAAGTACCGACCTGATCGTCAGGCTTCTGTCGGAGTTGTATGCAATGCGTTGTCTCTCGGAGACTTTCCCGAAAAAGTGAAGCGTGGTAGGAACGATTGGATGAAATCAACCCTTGGTCTAGAAATAGATCGTTTGAAATACCGGGCCCCAAGGTCCCTGGAGGAGGAACTGCAAGGGCGGCCTCTTCCCGGTTCTTTACCAAATAAGCAGTTAATCAAGGGATGTAGAGCTGAGGGGAGAGATTGCGACGATGGTCGGTGAAGGATGCTGGAGAACATGCTTGAGCACGTGATGTGGTCTTTCGCCGATCGCGCCGCGACTACCGTGACGTCCGACTGTCAACACTGGCCAGTTGCCTAGAATGAAGCATCATCGCGTTTACACGCAATAACAACTTTGATACCACGTCCTAATCTCTGGTTGCCATCGGTGGAAATTGTATTGTGGGAGCCGTCGTTGGTCAAAAGCCGGGGCCCGACACCGTCGAGGCGTTTGGGAGACGGCGGCATGAGAAAACCACTATCGTACACACCATCCTACGTGTAAGGGGTGCTGCGAGAGAATTGCACGTTGATATCACTGTCCCAACCAAGAACAAAATCCATAAGCTACAACTTCCGTCCTGTCCATTTAGTAACCAGATAGAGAAACAAAGGCAAAACCGGGGGTATACAACATGTTACAGGCGAAACACGATGGGAATCAAGCCTATTCGGTGGGTGAGTTAGCAGCGCCATGACCTGTCGCGGCTCTTTGGCTTCTCGGTCTTGACGTAGGGTTTCTTGTTTCCGAGGCATTCGGCAACAGTGACGAATTTGTAGCCGTTGCGTTTAAAGTCCTTTAGGATACCGGGAAGGATTTGGTAACTGGAAGAGCAGAGATGTTGTTAGGCGTGCTTAAACACATCAACAGTGGACGGGTACTCACACCGTGGCCCCTATATAGAAGCGACGCGTTCATCAAAGAGTAGAGGGGAGAGAGAGAGGCGTCAGAGAGAGCCAAAGGGATATGAACGAAAATGACGTACAATCACCCTCATTGACGAAAGCAATGGCATTATTGGGCCGACTAGCGACGAATGTATCCCAATCACTCTCAGCCGGGGCGAAATCATCCCAACCGAAATTCCAATCAAACACATCCTGGCCATTATCTTTGACCCACTCGAGGACTTCGTCATCCCTGGCGCTATAGGGGAGAGCGAGGAAAGCAGGTTTGATGCCAACGATCTTGAGTAATGCATCTGGATCAAAGTGTTGGCACCAAACGTGCATAGCCCAGGAAGAAAAACCTACCGTCGATCTTCTCAAGTTCCTTATTGACCTGGGACTTTGGGTTTCCGGGAAGGTGTAGATGGCTCCAGGTATGAGAAACGATCTGGTGTCCACTCTTGTGCACCTTCTTGAGTCGCCTCACGTTGTCGGGGTTGTAGATGCAGTGGCCCTCTACAAAGACGAGCGATCAACATGGGGAATGAGAGGAAAGTAAAGAGGGGGCGTACTGTATTTCCCGTTGAAAAGGAATGTACCCTTGGCATCGTGATGGTCAAGCAGGGTCACGATGTGCGACGTCCACTTGATCTCATCGGCTGTTTGCCACCGTCGGTTGATCGTCAAATCGAATGTTTTGGTGGTAATTCAACATTGGGACGTACCAAATGTCAAGGCAATGGTCTTCGGTTCCGTACATTGGTCGTAAATGGTTGCCTTTGCACCCCGTTGGATGAGATCGACAGCACGTTCCGTTAGGTTGGCGGTCGGGGAAGCAGAGGTGAGACCGGCAGCGAGCACAGCCAAAGTCAAAAAATGCGAAGTGAACATATCGAGATAGGAAATATAAAAAAGTAGTGAGGCGGGGGGATCAAGACGAAGGACGAGAGGTGGCAATAAGAGACGGGATCGCGTCGACCAAGGCCTAACCTATTGATCCTTTAAAGTGCTCGTCCTGTCTTCTGAACATAGCAGCGCCACCTGTGCGTTTGCAAGGCACGGTGATCACGGATTCAGAAAAGAGCCGCCGGTCCCTGGGTTTGTTCGCTGATCTGCGCTGTGCTTCCAAGAAAAGCTCTGCTGTTCCTGCCAAGATGTGCCTGACAAGCATGCCCTGTCAGGGAACGAGAGGAGAGAGGAGAAGCGCTGGAAGGCAGTAACGTACCGCCGGAAACAAGCTTGGCAATCGAAACAACAAGCAGTGCTCACACGCGATAAATATGACGAGATGCCACAATATATTACTGCATCGCAATGTCCGTATATAACACAAGGTCATATTGTCCGTTTGGTGTCGTTGAAACGCGTTTGTGGTGCATAGCAAAGTACTTTGCCAAAAAGATGGAGCAGTCCCTATCAACAGGTCCACGAACTCTGCGGACGGAATCAGCATGCGAAAAGTCGGAGGTTGTGAGGGACGGCTTACATCTCTCTGCTGAGGTTTGGTCACTTTGACGTACGGCCGCTTCCCACCCAAACACTCCGCTACAGTAATAAAGCGATAGCCTTGAGCCTTGAGAACTTCCAGTCCGTATGGAAGGATGGTGTCCGCGGTAGCCGCTAGATACACGAAACCTGTCAGACCCCACGTAAACTCCCGCAGAATTAAAGGGCATCACTCATGGACGGTCTCGTGGTTGAATACAATAGCGTTTCTCGGGTGTCGGTAGGCCAGTTGCTTATACTTTTCCTTAGATTCTTCCGTGCTCAGGCCGTCCAAGTCGCCGATGCTATAGTCCCAGAAGACGATATCCTGCTGGTTCTCCTTGATCAGATTGTAGACGGCAGTATCGTAGTTATTGTATGGAGGCTGGATGAATGCAGGTTTGACACCGATTATCTTGAGAAGAGCTTCATCGAGACGCGTGATCTGTATCTTGGCTAAGAGACAGTGGTAAGTGGAAATTGCACCCAGACGGCGAAGCTGCTTACCATCTTCGGGAGCCAGCGCGGTCAAGTCCCAGCTGTTCCAGCCGTTGTTAGCAATCTGGTGGCCAGCTTTAATGGCATTTTGTAGACGTTCGACATTCTTCGGGGTGTATATGCATTCGTCTAAACCGCATCCACCGTTGCTCGTGAGTGAATAGGCTAACCAGATATGAGTCTGGTGCTCTTACAGTTATCTCCGTTTACGAAAAAGGTGGCCCTTGCTCTGTACTTCGCAAGGTTCTTGAGGATTTCGTCGTGATACTCGAACGGCCCATTATCTACCAAACTAGGCGGTTAGCAGACGATAGCGATGGGCGGTTTGATACGACTCACTAAACGTCAACGCGATGGCATTCCTCTTCTTGCAGCCATAAAAGATTTGTCCACCTTTCACCTTCGCACGGACTGCAAGATCACGCTCGGTAACGTTGGCGGGAGCACCGAGAGCGAAATTCGCGAGCAGGCAAAGGAAGGCCACTAGAGCGATTGATACGGCCATCGGAAAGACAGAACGTGAAGCAGGGAAAGTGCTGTATGGGGTGATTGGCCTTTTATTGTTGATAAAGTAGCCCGTTCGGAGCGGATGGGCCATGGGCCGGTTCCGCCGGTACCTGCTTGGCTCAACGATGCAGTCCTCACGATCTGCTCCAGCTCCCATCAGCCAAGCGAAATGCCCCGATCTGCTGATCCATAGCACTTAAGATAGTCTCCCTGGACCTTGTATAGCCTGCGAAAACACGTTTGGTAGTGGCGTTTCCCCTCAACAGAATCTATTATCCACAACGTAACAATCATGATTCACCTGGAATGGTGGTGCAGTTAGCTCACTGAGATGAAGTGGTGAAGAGGCTTTTCACATACAGACTGTGGATCGAGTCGTTATACCCCACACGAAGGTCCCGGAGATGATGGGCAATACTTAGGTCAAAAGTTCCGTTGGGCAATGGGGACCGGGGGATGCTTCTTGAGTGGCTGGACCCCGGAAATCGGTGCTTCAATGGGTTATTGTGGGTGATGAGTCGTAAAGTGCGTAGTGCTACAGCAGAGACAGGTCGCAAACGTTGCGGAGAGCGGATATACACTGCAGAGGTTTGGTTGAGGAGTCGGAGTCGTCGGGCTTTTTCGCACGGATTTATCACAAGGAATCGACTTCGGCTTCCCCAAGCGTACTACGGTCTGGTTAGCGCGGGAGACCTTCTCCTACCATATGAATTTCGTATCTCTCGTATCCGATCATGAATTACTCTCAAAGATAACGTGTGGCGTAACAAGGAAGTATTGGGTGGCGTGCAAGGTTCCTGATGGTCACGAGAAACGCAAAACATAGACATCGAAAACGGAAACACTTGTTTCCTTTTCACCACCGGGGGTCATGACCCCCCGAGGCTGATATGCCAATTAAACTGCGAGTCGAAGCGGACGCAATGAAGGCATATCGCCAAAAGGCGGGATGAATCCTGCTGGAAAATCGTCCGTGACGGTCGGAGGCGGTATCGAAGGAACTACGATGAGGGGAAAGCATGGTGAGAGGGCGAGCGCTGATAAATTCTCCTCACAGATGCAACCCCTGCAAGAGGTCAACCAGGGTGCATCACGGATACGGGAGAGGTTCGCAGGACTGCTGAATATGTATCATTGGCATGCCAAGTAAGTACTCGAAGCAGACGCAACCAAATCCGCAAGGAGGTGTGTTATGATATCTAATGGAAAGCCTTCCACAATAGTCGAGGGCGGTGTCCAGGCAACTGCAAGGAGGGGGAGAGTAGAGCGCTGATAAGTTCTCCCAATAAACCCAATCCTTCAAGGTAAACTAGGGCGCATTACAAATTTGGGAGAGGTTCGCATTGCTGGTGAATATGTATCGTGGCTGGGATATATGAGTGTTCCCCTAGGGCAGAGCAGAATACTGCCGTAGATGTAGTAGATGGACAAACCCGTGCAGTTCACAGGTGTCTTTCTTTTGTATGGCAGGGTGATCCTTGCCATTTGTATCGTTGACAACGGCACTGGATTCGAACAGAGAATTGCTGACTTGGCGCGGCTCGGCGCGGTTTGGCCAGGGTTTGAGACCCAACTGCGAGATCACCAATAAGCCTCGTGCGAGTCCGGACATAGTGTAAACCAGATAAATAAGGCGGTTTACAGGTTCTGCCGTTGGCAAAGAGGGGTTGGGGAAGGCAAAGGTTCTCCAAAGGGACACGTCGCAGTCACGTGTCCTTTATTGCCCCGCGCCGCTTTCCGAGCTGTCCGTCCGTCCCACAACGACCACCGTCATGTCCGATTCCGCTACTGCCACAACCAGGCGGCGCTATACTGGCAAAGCCGTAAGTAGCGATGAGGATCCCTCATCCGCACCACCCATCGGTGCTGCTAAACTCGTACGTATAAAGGGGACTTCTAAGCTTGAACCGGCGACTGACGACTCGTTCCCCGAACACGAAGAAAGCGATCCATCGAAGTCGACAACGACAACGTGCACTCTGGAAAAGCCCTGGGATGCAGGTTATACTCTTATTTATAGCCGGGTTGGGCCTCTACTTGCTGGCCCGTCCATTCTTGAAAGGAGGGGAGCCCGCAAACATAGCCACCGATAAACTTAGAGTTCCACCAAAGGTATCAACTATCAACGAGACTCTGGACCGCCAGACGACGAGTTATATGGTGGTAGACATCCCTGGAAAAGGGAAGGGGATGATCGCTGCTCGACACATAAAGGTTTGCGGACCTGTTATCAGTATTGTAGCTTACATCGCTGAGTGAACCATTTTTTTAAATTTAGCGCGGGGAGCTTATCATGACGGATACGCCATTATTCCACATTCCCTCCTCGAGTTCGTGTTCTCCATACCAAACATCCCGTCTGTGCTGACCTTACTTCCCGCAGCGGACCAATCTCCTTCGGAATATATCCGCCAAGTGATAGCAAGCCTCTCACCTGAAGGGAAGGCGAAGTTCTTGTCTCTGTCTGTACCGGCACCCGGGATTCCCGAAGCAGACGTCCCTTTCGCGATTGTCCAGACGAACGCTTTCGCTGCTGGTCCTGGTATGGCTGTGTTTCCAAATGCTGCACGCCTCAACCATGGCTGCTCCAGTGCGTTCAATGTCGTGTACAGCTTTAGGGAGGAAGAAAAGAGGCTCTGTGCGTCGCCTGGTTTCACGTTTGGACCTACACTGACATATTTCTTTCTCGAACCTTGCTGTAGACGTCCACGCGCTACGTGACATCCAACAAGGAGAGGTCCGTAGTGGACATCCCGCTGTTGATCTAGTTTTGTCCTGACACGTCGGTTCACGTTAGGAACTGTTGACGACATACCTCGACACGAAGAAACCTCGAGCTGAACGCGTGTAAGTGGAACGTACTCTGCATAATCTTTTGCGCTAAAATGCGTCTCGCTGTGCCCCAGCGCTTTCCTAAAGGAACATTATGGCTTCGAGTGTAGTTGCTCAGTCTGCTCCCTGCCCAAGTCCCTATCAATAGCATCAGACATTCGGCTAAGCAGCATGCAAGGACTCTACCAGAGGCTGTCTACATGGGCTCGAAATGAAATTGATGGCGTCGAAGCGATCAAAATTGTAAATCGTATATGGGAGCTTGGCGAAGAAGAGGGTTACCATAGCGAGTTGAGTCGTGACTCGACAACTGAGTCTCGAGCTAGATACTGACCGGTCTGTGTAGACGCGGTACCCTGGCAGCAGACGCCGCATTGGTGGCATCTGCACATTCAGAGTGCGTCTGGCCGCATCACTCAAATGCATGTGTCTTACGGTGCTGATTTCGTTTTTCTCAGTCTTGAGGCGACCCGGCATTGGCGTTCTCTCGCGGCAATGTGGTTCGAAATCGAGTTGGGTCCTGACCATGAGGAGGTTCAGCAAAATCTGCAATTGGTAGTGAGGCCCGAGTCACACCCTGCGTGGGGTATGAAGCAGCCTATGTCGGTTGGAGGACCTATTCTTCGAGGAGTGGATCATGGAGAGGCAGACCAAACGAACTCGGAGTGAGGATAGAGTTGGCATTATAACCTCACTCTGTCGCATTACCTCTGATTAGTCCTTGTGATGATCTCCGGCTTGTAAGGACATTTGTAACAGCTAGCAGTCTGTGGAATCTATCCAATGGAATTTATCTCGAAGGCTGTTAAACCATTCTGGCTTTGTTGCGGGGGCAGCAGTGACGTTTCTCAAAAGTCGCGATGCCAGTCCTGTATACCGCTAGATCGTAAGTCCTATGCTTTGGGAAATGTGAGGGGAGGAAGGATGCTCGCTGTTACGGCAGCACGTGACCTGAATGTCACTGTTGTTCCATCACTATACCGCACTTTAGTCTCTTTATCCTTGTTTACAAACCTCGATGTCTGTACGACGTCGACCTATTGCTACACCTGATTCTGAAAACGATCCTGGAAAGGAGTTACAAGCACTTGAGTTGTCACCAAGTGGCTCTTCGCCGTCAGCCAACCAACCAACCCCGTCGGAGAAAGGTTATGAACAACTAAACAGAAAATCGAGGCATGGAATTGCGCGGTCAAGAGTCCACGTCGTGCTGTCAACCATCTTTATCGGCCTCATCCTCGCTGTGGTTCAACGTTCATCAAAACCGGTACCTCTCCCGGATACGTGGGCACTATGCTCCAAAGAGGGAAGCGCAATTTATACAGTGGATGAGACACGTCCAACAGTTGAATGTATCGTTACCCACAAGGAAAGAATCATGGATTGGGGCACGTCGAAAGAGGTTCGAGATCGTTGGGGAGACAAAGATATTACAGGACCCGTCCCCGGAGCTCCGTTCTTCTCTGCGAAAACGGGTTTGAAGTTTATGTATTTGAAAAAGGGTCAAGCTGCATTTCCTGGGTTTGCAGGTACGTACAGGAACAAACTTAGGGGAGGACGTTCCCGCTGAGACTCCTCGAATGTGCACCAGATGCTCATGCCCATGTTCTGCAATGGGGGGCGACGCGAGAACCAGATATCGTAGGGTCACCATCGCCGAATGGTCAATCAGATTTCCGACCTTACCAACGTGTTGGAAACGCTGATAATTTTGCCCATAGATATTGTCCAGCGTCTAGTGAAATACATCGAAGCGAACCCAGCAATTTCCAATGACCCAACAACATGGATATATGGTCTAGGATGGGATCAAAATCTGTTTCCTGGTGGGCAGTTCCCGACAGCGGTAAGTGCCGACAACTTCTCAACTGTACTCCGTCGACATAATGTCCTCGATCTTCCAGGTAGATCTCGATGTCGATATCCTGAAAGGTCGACCTATTGTTCTGGATCGAGTCGACTCGCATGTCTCGTGGGTCTCGCCGAGGGTGTTAGAAATACTTGGGGACCTTCCCGGTCACGTTGAAGGCGGGGCAATCGTTAGAGACAAACATGGAAACGCTACAGGTATATTGATTCCCACACTTACGCTAAGAAACAGGCTGTAACGAAATCTGCATTATCATAGGAATTTTCGTCGACAACGCCATGAATCTCATTGGTGCGGAGCTGTTGCGCCGTACTTTTTCATATAAGCTGCCTGATCTCACGTTTCTTCCGCAGTTGCTAAACAGCCGCCGTGGACGGATGATCAAAGACTCCAGTATTTTCGTATCACGGCGCGAGACGCGCTCGCTCATGGTTTGACATCAATACACGACGCATACAGCACTCTAGCAGACGTCAAATTCTTCAAAAGGTTAGGATTTGCTTTCCTCGTCACCCTACTTTCCTAACCTTCAAGCCAGACTAGCCGATCACGGTGCTCTGCCAGTGAGTGTTTGTAACGGGGTATATTATCATACCGCCCCTGACGCCCAGGCAGCTTCGGTTAAACCTGATGGTGGGTGATGAAAGTGAAAACCCTTGGAACCAGACCATGGAAAAGCTAGTAGGCTACGGGAATGAGCGACTGGACGTTCGAAGCATCAAACTATTTGCTGACGGTGGGTACGCTGCTGAGAATGTTCATACTCAGCTAAGCTATGTCTTTATAGGAGCATTGGGATCGTGGGGTGCCGCTCTCTTTGAACCCTACAGCGACCAACCCGATAACAGAGGACTAATGAGGGTCACGACCGAGAGGTTACACGAGGTGATACGTCACTTTGTAACGGAGGTATGTCCTGACTTCTTCCGCACGTTGGCCTATCTGCTCACTGTTCTTCTAGGGCTGGCAAGTGGTAAGTCGTGCAGACTACCACATTCTGGCCAAATGACCGGACCCCTTGTATTTAGAACGTGCATTGCACTGGGGTACGAACTAGCCTTTCCCCTCCCCCTGAACATATCCTTATTTATTTATTTTTTCGCGCTGGCATAAATTCAGGACCGGGCTAATCATGAGGTCCTAAATGCATTCGAGAACATTTTGCCCTCAGACCCCTCCGGAGCTGGGAAGCATCGCCACCGCATCGAGCACGCACAGGTACTGACGCTAACGGATATCAAGCGATTAGCAGATCTTGGACGTGGGTTATCATATTGCACCGCCGGTGACATGACATCACGATCGTTGGAATTTGACAGTCATTGCAAGCGTGCAACCCACTCATGCAACGAGCGACATGGCATATGCGGAGAAACGGCTGGTACGTGTTGTGTACCACCATGGCGTAGGGTGACTATATCGGCTCATTCAACACCTTCCAGGGCCAGCAAAGAATAAGGGGTGCATATGCCTGGAAAACGCTTATCAGGTCAGAGCAACAGGCCAGCACAAGGCGTCGCAGAAAGCTCACAAACATTCTGAAAGACACGGGGCACGACTGGCCTTAGGATCTGACTTTCCAGTCGAAGGAATTGACCCTTTACTAGGTTTCTATGCTGCCGCCACCCGCCTTGACGTCAACGGACGTTCACCGCACGGTGACGGTGGATGGTGCGTCTCACTCACCATCCCGAATATAACAATTGACGTGCTCTTAGGTATCCTGAAGAGCGGTTGTCAAGGGAAGAGGCGTTGCATGGCATGACCCTCGGTGCCGCCTATGCAGGATACCAAGAAGACATCATCGGTATGTACTTGTATGATCGTAGATGTCTGGTGTAAGACTGGACTGAGTCTCTTCATGATCACGCAGGTTCTCTCACTCCAGGGAAACGCGCGGACATCGTGGTCCTTGACAAAGATATAATGCGTATTCCTTACGGCGACATCCTCGGAACAAAGGTTTCTGCTACCATAGTCGACGGCACCATTGCGTTTGGTCAGCTCTAATCACGTTGTCATATGTACGTCGACCAAAGACTTCAGTGGTAAAACCCGTCCTTCATGCTGGTACTACGACTTACCTTGATCTGGGCTGACACCCTTTCAATCCTCTCGCTGCTCGCTTCTCTGCCGCAGGTCCTCTTCCATTTCGTCTACTCGCTTTCTAAGAGTGATGAATTCGCTTTGCTCCTGATATCTTGTCCAATATGTCCTGTTCGACGATCCGGAGCTGGCCATGAAATTTGAGGCTGCTTGAAAGACTTTGTACATGAAGCCTCCACACAATAGTTAGACAACGCCGGTACAAGTCTCGAATGGGGGGGTGAAGATAGGGCTTACCTTCACTCTGATGACTGGGGATGGTGAGGGTGGGTTAGATTTGGACCAGAAACAAGTGGTTAAGCTTTATGATAGTGCGGGCGCGAGGCTGCCTCAGGGCTGCCTTTCCATTTCTAGAATCGAAACCGGACCCTGCATTGTGCAATAGATATGAGCGTGTATCATGGCTTGTCCCGGCTGCCAATCGTAAGTCGTGTATCTTCAATATTACAGCCAGCAAGGTCCTGCTTCGGTACCATCGTTCAACAGTCCGAGGAACGATCAAGCCACCGCTCGGGATGTTACAAACCCATTAATTGTTTATGAACAGGCCGGAGGCGGAATTACGCGGAGCTAGAGGGCCGAGAAGTCCGAGCCCAGGCTTCATCGGCGTGATTGCTGCTCGACTCTTCCATAACTTTCCAGAACTACCCAAGACTTGCGATCTACTATATATACCAACTCCAGATTATCCATCTGGATCGTCCATAACAGTTCCCCCTGCCAAATAATGTCGAACACCCAGGAGATCGAACAGAGCGGTTCGCTACCACATGAACCCCAACTGTTACTACCGCCACCCGAGAAGAAAGACGGCGCACAGGATGTCGAACTTGGTACGACGTTTAAATTCAATGAACTTGGGCCTATGATCGTTAACTCTGATGGGGTAAGCACCACTTTGTCCCTTCCGCTGGCTGTGTTTGGCTTGGCCCGTCAAATCATGCGACTGACGATCACCCGCCGCAACATGATCAACCCACCGCACTGGACCGCTTTATGCGGATCCGTACTTGGCAATTTACGACTTTGGTCGGATCCAATCTGCCGACACAACAATTCCGATGTGCGCTTCTGTCGATGTGTAGACACTATCCCGGATAGCGAACTGGGATAAGATGACGGAGTTGGAGAAGCAACGGACGTATAGAGTACTGAATGCTCGTAACCGGTAAGCTCCCTTTTCCGGTGCTGTCCGTCAGGTACGATCGCTGATGGGGCCCATTATAGGATAAGGCTTGAGGACCAAAAGGCGAAGCAGGCCAGTGAAGTTGATGCACAGGAGGTGTCGTCCTGATTACGTTGGCTTGTCGATCACAAGCTCTGTTCCTGAAAGGCCATAATCGTTATCTGCAGGTGGTTGTATGTAACTCCCCATTACTCATAGCTTGGGTATAGCGATGGGTCGCCTGTATGTTGACTGTTTAAATGCTTTAGTTTGTGCTTGAAGCTTGTGCCCTAAACCGTCTGAAAACAGAGGATCCGGTACCGAGGTGGGCCAAAGTGTGCCCTGTCTGCCAAGAGTATTGGATACCTCCATCTGCTTGGCTTGCGGTGAAGCAGCGCAGCCCCCTAACTGGACTGGAAAACTTCACCCACCGTAATTTCCGCCAGACTCCGAGTCGGGATGCTTAAAAGGCCAGGGATCATCATCGGTTCATGCTCAACGAACTACTTTCCTCACCTTCACACCCAGCCCACCCCTTCTGCTTTACGATGCTAACGACCCCTCGCATATTTTCTTTGCTTCTCACCTTTTCCGCCGTTGTGCTTGCCGCCCCTGCATCCTCCGCCGAGACTTCTGCAAAGGACCTAGAACCTCGCCTTCCGAAGGCTGTCGTCTATGACAAGTGCACCGAGAAGAACACAATCGCTCTCGCGTTTGGTATGTAACCCCCTCTGCATCTTGTATGTGCTGAATGGTCCTGACTCGCCAATAATCCAGCTGACGGGCCATCAAGGTGGACCGGAAGGATCGTCGAGAAACTCAACAATGCCGGTGCAAAGGCCACCTTCTACGTAAACGGTCAGTATGGTAAGTCTTTACTAGCTCTCGAATATATGAACCGGAGGGTGAAACTTCGTATTTCAGGTCGAGGACACTGCATTTACAAGCCCGACTACGTACGCCATCTGCGGAGGGCATACGAAGGTGGCCATCAAATCGTCTCTCACACATGGAGTCATCGCAACTTGAAGGGCTTGCAAAAGTCGAAGGTTCGAGATGAGTTGGAGAAGCTCGATGGTATGCTGTTTTCAACCTCGGCATCCTCTAACAAGTACCGAATGCTCACATGGCTTTGACGCAGACGCACTGCTCAAAATCCTCGGTATCAAACCTGCTTTCTTGGCTCCACCTTTCCATTCCTACGATGATCGCGTTCTTGAAGTCGTTGCGAAGAACGGGCAAGACGTCGTTACTTGGGACGAAGGTGCCGAGACCTACGTGTTCCGTCAAGAATACTATGAAGAGATTCTCAATCGGCATCCCGATAACGTTCTTCTTATCACATGGGATGATTGTGCGTATATCCCTCAAGTTCCTAAGCCCCATGTCTAACTATTATCGTCATATAACCAATACAGATGGTATCCCAAACTAGTATGTCATTCATCTTCTCCTCACATCCGTTCGTGTCTGACCTGTGTTTCCTTTAGTGACAACCTCCTCGACTGGATTCTCACCCACTTCAAAGCCAAGGGATACAATTTTGTCACTGTCGCCGAATGCTTGGGTGGCAAGCAACCATACCTCAAGGAACAAGGGTATGGACGCCGCGATTGGACCTGGCGCTGTCCCCGTCGCGAATGATTAAGGACCTACATATGTTTGTTTGGTTTGTTCACTCTTTGGATTTGGCGTATTACGGGACCATGGACACGACTTCATAGTTGTAGTTGAACACCCTTCCGTCTCTGTATAGGAAGGTATATACCCCATGAAATGTGGGAATAACGGCAGTTACTAGTGAGCGCTGGCCTGGTGAAGCGGTGATGGAAAGCGAGGTTGAGACATGTCCCGCCACGTTTGATTATGTCGCACGTGCTCGGACAGTTGCAAAGACCGTCTCGGGCTCCAACCACCTAGTTCAGGTCAACCAACTTGAAAGCCCTTGCCATCGCCTTCCGTCTGGATACCAATTGGTCACTCTATCGCACCATACGTCACTGGAGAGTCGAAGACGTATTGAACATTACTCAAGCCTCAGGTGGGTCGATCGTCTGCAGGCGGTCACGATCCTAACTGTCCGTGTTCGCTATTCATGCGACCAGTGCTTCTAACTTCCACAAATTTATGGGCGGCATTGCTATATCCTTGACGACAATTCCATTACCAACATCCATGATAAGGAGGTCTTTTTGCTCTTGGAGGGCGTAGTCCGACTTTGCCAAGCGTATCGGTCCGCTACATCGCTTGGCCTCCTCCGGACCGCAGGTTCTCTCGGTCAAACATTAACGATGCCCGCTTCAGGGCAACGTCCGTCGATGGGGCGTGGTGTGGGGGCTGGTTGCCAAAAATAGTTATTGCCGGGATCGGCGGGTTTGTTTTGCCATACTCTTGGCACTGCTCGACGAATGTCGTTTTCGTTGGCTCTGGAGTGACACCGGAGTGACAATCCGCTAACCAACGCCAGTCGATGTCTCGCTGCGAATGTCAGCTTGTATGGGTGTCGACAACCCCTCCCAGGGGGAACGACTTTTACCCTGTCCCATCAGGAGAGCAGGCGATGCCTGAACTGAAGGTACCTTTACACGAACATTTACTTATACTGGCAGACTCGGGCAGCCTTCAGGTACCGTCCCAAGTTTCATTCAATCAACGAGGCTATACCGGTCCGTTTCTTGCACTCAACGGTGGACAAAACTCTGCCCACTACTGCAATCAGTCAGCGGCCCGCACTGGGATGTCTATTCATAGGCATGGTGATCGCTCTATAAAGGTCTCTCTGAATCCGTGCTGTCTCCTCACCACCACCTTTACGACTTCTTTCAACCCCTTCTCACTTCTTCGCCTTTCTTCTTACTCTTCACCTTTTTTTACTTTTCACGATGTTCTTTCCCGTTTCCAGTGTTCTCGCTGCTGCTCTAGCCTTCTCCAGTCTTGTGGCTGCCCTCCCTGCCGATGTCAACGAACGTAGCGTTTGGATGGAGGCAAGGAAAACCAAGCACGCCAAAGTTTACAAGCATTGTACCAAGAAGCATGACGTCGCCCTCATGTTCCGTGAGTTGATCCTCGCTCTCCGCACGGTCCCGCGTTTAACGAGTGTTTGCATTTTGCCAGAGAACGGGCCGTATCACTACAATGCACACATCGTTGATGTCTTGGCGCAGTACGATGCCAAGGCCACTTTCTTCGTCGTCGGTCAGGGCAGTAAGTACATCGTCTCCTCGATCGTGGTTGAGTATGGGTTTGTCTAACCTATCGCCGGCAGACGAGTGCATTTACTCCGACGACAACGTGTCGAATTTGAGAAAGGCCTACAATGCCGGTCATCAGATTGCGACCCAAGGCTGGTATGCACAAGATTGGTCTGAAATTTCCACACCAGATCGTAAGCTGTCTCCATAATGTGCACTCTTGGAAGCATCTCACTCCGCATCTCAATGCAGTCAAGAATTCGTTGGACAAGGTTAACGACGCTTTAGAGAAGGTCTTGGGTTTGAAGCCTCGTTTCGTCAACCCTCCGGACAACAAGTACAGCAAGGATGACCTGGCCGTCGTTGCTGAAGAGAAACAGGTGGTCGTTCTCTCGGACTTCGACTCTGGGGATTCCCATGGCCTTCACACCAGCGATTCGAAGAAACGCTACGAGGAGCTTGCCAAGAAGAAGCCCAAGAACGTTTTGGCCATGAACACGGAATCCAATCGTGAGTGCCTCTGCTGCTCCGCTGTTCGAGCCTACGCTGAGCTATTGATTGGGGTTCACAGAGCCTACCGCTTTTGAGATCCTTCCTTTTGCACTTGAGACGCTCAAGGCCAAAGGGTACAAGTTCGTCACCGTCTCGGAGTGCTTGGGTGGCGTTGACCCCTATGTCAGCACGGGTCAGCCTCAGGACCGCGACGTAAGTGTTTTCAAGCGCTCTTCGACTACCGTGACTAACTTGGCTATTCCCAGTCATCTTGGACTTGCTGAGGCATCCCAGGCTGATCCAGTGATCCAAGCGCTGCTTGACAAGTGATTTTTCCTATGGACTTAGCTACCCAATTCTTGCTTCTTTCATTCTTACGACCTTACCTAAACGGACATTCCACCCGCCTTTTCCCAGTCATTTCACACCCTCTTTCTTGCTGTTTCATAGACTCTGGGCATCGCCTAGCAATACGCAGAATATGAGGGAGCCTTTGTTTTTAGGGTCGGTGTTGTCCCAGGTGCCCAACCAAGTATACGTCGACTGAATTACGGTCTCTTCGGACGATTTGCTGTTAGACGCTATTTCCAGGCATGTCACCACGCCGGGTGTCTACGGGTGTTCATGAGGGTGGGCATCGATCGGCCACGTCGGCCTTCACGGCGTAGCGGAACACGTATCCTCCAACGCTCCCGCCGTCCAACACGACAACCCAACGATATTCGGGCTGTACGTGTGCGTCGCCCGTCGCCGCGCTTACAACCGTCAGGCACCGCGGAAGACGAGTGGGGCTTGCAAGCTACAACGTTTCCCTGTCGATCCTTCTAGCATTCTCCACCACAATTCGCGCCCTCCAACAGATATCCCATGTTGGAGTCTTATCCACTAGCATGTCTGCTCACTCTGGTAGTGGGCACTCTTCTCTGGTTCGTCGTCCGGAGCACGAGCTCTATAGAACCCAAGGGCGAAGGAAACGCATTCGTCCTGACCAACACTGTTGCCCATCAACGACTTCTCCCGACCCCGTCCAAGCATCGATTCTCTTATACAACGGTCTCATTACTCCTAGCCTTGGACGACCTAGAAAAAGGGTCGTTGAATCTTGCCAATGGCTGGCTTTTCCGATACCACGGCATACCGCCCCGAGATACGATATGGAGCGTCTGCGGGATCAGACCGGAGGCGTATCTGACCGACCAGTTTGTTATCGACAAGCATGACGAAAAGGAGTCGGGGGGAAAGCTTCGAAAGCCCTTGACGATCCGGCAAAAGCTGGATCGACTGCTTCACGAGAGAGGCTGGGACACCCACGAGATTGAGGAAATCTGGTTCGCAACGATGCCAAGTTATTTGGGATTCGAAGGAATCAACCCGCTTTCGGTTTACTATGTCTACAAGAGCGCCCCGGGGGGTCCGGCGCTGTGGTTGGTCGTTCTCGAGGTGATGCACATTAAACACATCTTTCGATTCCATTAGCTAAGGCTTCCATTTGTTATCCAGGTACACAACACCTTTGGGGAAAAACACATCTACGTGCTCGAGACAGGTCCATCCGAGGAAAGTCAGCGATCCGAGTGAGCTTTATATCATAGCGCTGTTTGAGTTGTCCCCTAACCAGACCTACGCACAGAAAAGCGAAATTTGACCATGTCTGGGTCTTCCTTCGCCAATTCCACGTCTCTCCATTCAACGATCGCTCGGGTTTTTATCGTTGTTCCCTCAACGCCATCCCTCCTCCGTCCCGAAGCTCGGACTCCGAGCCTCCGCGGCCCATGGTACTGCTGGAAATGCTAACAAGCGACCCCGAGCGACGGGTAAAGCTTGTGGCAAGCATTTTCGCGCAAGCCTCGCAACGACTGGACGCGAGGTCTCTGCGAAGCACGTTGCTTCGATATCCGTTTTCTCTCCTGTTGACAGCCCTGCGAATCACGTATCAAGCTTCCATCCTCCATTTCAGTAAACGACTCGATGTGTACCCTAGGCCGGAGCCGGTGGCACAGCTATGCTATGCTGGGGACCCACTCGGGGACGATAACAACCCCGCCGAGAGGAAGGATGATAATGGCGCAGACTGTGTCGCAGGCTCCATTGGTTGGCAAAAGGAGGGCTCTCTTGAACGTTGGGCAAGAAATACGGTTGAAGCTTACATTCGTCACAAAGTGGATGAGCTAGGTGTTGCGGTTACATTGACGTGCACCAACCCACTTGTACCATCCAAAGCGTTTTACCCAACCGACGCTACCGCTCACTCAAAAGAACTGGATCAAGAATGCTTATCGACAAGCAACGAAGATTGCTCGACACGATCGACAGTACGAACACCTACGACCCAATCGTTGGACATCCGATCTCGCTCGCCGGCGTTCTTCACCCTGCTTGTCATGGCTCCATCGTCTCTGCACGCGTTACTCCTAGGCTGCGAGGCAGAGAAAGCCTTCTCAGTCAACGATCGAGAACTCTTCCTTTCCGTCTTTCCTTCGATGGCATACCCCAAATCGTGGCACTCGACCGCCACATGTTCATACCCATCATTACTTATCTACCTCACTCAAAAACTCCGTCTGTCGCTCTTGGAACCTCCGGAATCTTTATTGCCCTTGATACCCAACCTTACGTATGGGAGATATGCCAATCCCGTGGACGAGCTCGGAGGTCTGACGCTATTCCCTCTGGTGTTCTGCCTCTTTGTGGTTCAGAAAGTAGAGAGGGCTGCGTTCTGGTTCTCGAGGACGCGCTTCGTACCTCGTGCAGAGCCATGGAATGGGTGGGCGAGGCTGGACAAAGGGATCGAGCGAAACGAGATCGGTTCTGTATGGCGGCCCCGCACATAATCTGAATTGCGTCACTTCATAGATTGGGTGCATCCTTACTTTCAAGCTCGCAATTGTCATGAAAGGACTGTACTTGATTAGACTCCTGGACCGTACTGTACACTATTAGACTGGGGTACTCGACGTCCTTGTTCGGAAAGGCAACCGGCACAAGCAGCGCGTTTGAGGGAAGTAATACATGAGCCAGGAGCAGAAAGCAAAGCACAAGCATGTAGGATATAATCGAAGCAAAGGAGAGGGTAGAGGACCGAACAAAACAGGAAAACTGTAAGGAAGCATCAAGAAAACATGTAGGTAATAGACTAGACACACGTAGCACAGTACAGACATCAGACTTCGGCGAGCTTCTGGGATCTTGAAGTTATGATGAAGGGGTATGGCAGAAGAGATGTAGGTTTGGCTTCGCCTGGAGATCTATTTACTCGTCGTCGTCGTCGTCACCAGCGTCGTCTTCGCCGGCGCTCTCGGACGGTACTTTAGCTTTCTTCGTCTTCTTAACAGGAGCGCTCCCCTATAGATGACATGGCGTCAGCGGTCAGCGACGGAAGGAGAAGAGTGATATACGAACCTCGCCGTTGTCCTTTTGTCGTTCGTATCTTGCCTTATCGCGAGCAGCATCCTCAAGGTAGCTCTAAGGAGTTGACAAGCACGTTAGCGGACGCCGGTGGAGGTACAAGCAACAGTCCACTCACGGATTTATCTTGCTCGTCGAGCTCCTTCCACTTTGCACCGAGCAACTTGCCGACTTCGCCTGAAGTAACGACAACAAGAGTCGGAAGTACAAATACACACGGATATAAAATAAAATGAGCGGTGTTGACGTCAAAAGGTTTCGTGCTGTTTACTCACCGAACGAAGCCTCGGGGTTTTCAGCCTTAACCCTCTCCCTCCAGTCTTTGCAAAAGTACATGAAGGCAGAGAGGGGCCGCTTGGGTCCACCTTTCTCTTTGGGGGCCTTCTTGGTCTTGGTCTCGGTCTTTTCGACGGCCTTGCGCTAAATGGACAACAAATCCGGATGCAGTCAGAAGGGGCACATGACTTTTGAGCACGTCATCATCGGCAGCGTCGGAAGATGCCAGCCAACACACTGGAAGCGATGTGTTCCAGTGGTTGGGGGTGGTTGGATGGGTGGGTGGGGCAGAGGGACAAGAGGGTAGATTTTTTTTTTGGATTCAACACAAACCTTGGGCTTTGCTTCTTTAGGCATCTGTTTGACGACCAATGAAGTTGGGTCAGTTGCTGTACGACAGCGGTGAGAGTGGTGAAGGATGGCAGTGGGTCATGGAAGGGGTAGAGCGCGTCGCGTCCAAATTACAACACGCGTCAACAACCGCGTCTCTATGAGCGTTGAGGACGGCGGCGACAGCACGATGGGAACGATAAGGATCGCAGATTGGACTGATGGGGCATGATGGGAAGGTGGTTTGCAGCAAGTTTTACTCACATTGTTCGGGGGTTTGGAGGGGAGACGAAGAGATGGGTGTTCTCAGTGGCAGCGCTGCAGAGAGAGCAGGCACTTGTATGTGAGCGAGAATGTATGGGAGAGAGACAACTGAGGTTGGCTGGGATTTAAATCGGAGTTTTAATCTCCCTCCCGAGCGGAGTTACGCGGAGAAAAACAATGCCCCACGTGCCCGAGACTTGACCTGCCCAACCTCAACTTCGACCTGCCCAACATGCCCGGGACATCCGCGAGAAAGAGCAAGACAAAATATCAAAATTCCAGCAAGAAAAGAGGGAAGCACGAATCCAAAAAAGCAAAACCTAACGCGTCGAAAGTGACGCCACCCCAACTGCACGACGCGTCCACGCCGCAAACAGACCCCAACGACCAACCAAGACAGGACGAGGCGACGAACACCCCCAATGTCGTGTATTTCATACCTGCTCAAACCAACGTCGCACCCATCCCACCTCCGCCTTTCATTACCAATCCTGGCAACGGGCCACGCGTTTTGGATGTCGTGCAATTTCTTGCCTCCCCTTTCGCAGACCAACCTTCGACGACGGATCCACGCGTAAGTGGGCCGACTCTCCCGAAGGATTGTTGATACGAGTCCTTGTAGTGCCTTGACCTCGGTTCTCCAGAGGTGCTTCCAATTCTTGCGGAACTATTGCCACCAGAAGTTGCACTTGTACGTCGGCTTGCGTTGCTTCCATATTTGTGTGTTGACGCTTGTCCCGCGATTCAGATCCTTCACTACAACGTGACACGTAAGTTTGGGCGCGTTTGTCCGGCGTGCCGGCGCATCTATCGACTTGGTGATACTTTACCGCCTCACCTGCCGGATGGACAAGACCGCCTACAAGAGGGACCCAGAACGCTACTCGAACAGTCGATTAGCGGACTGTGCAGCTGGATGTGCTTCGCCCTGGCAACATACCGTACGTCTTCCAAACGCCTCAGCGCTCCGGATGCTAAGAAAGGCCCCCATTCGGTGATCTAGGATATCCAGGTAGCATTGGCGCATGGGGCCTCATGGGGGACTCCATGGATGAAGCAATGATTGAGTACCTCAACGGGCCCGGCGACCAAAGGATACCGGACGAAGAGGGACTCGGTCAGCTACTGCGAATGACACGAAACTATGACCTCGGGATTAGCGAGTTTAGGCCACGGGGAACTTCTGTCGGATGCGAAGACCCACCAGAGCCGCTGAGTTCAAGTGCTGACAATGCAGCGGCAACGGTGGCCGATGCGTAGATAATCAAACATGATTGTCCTTATTGTGTTAGTGATTGGAATTGAGACCGCCGCCACGGAAATTGCAAAAAGCGACCCTTTCCCTTCGGCCATCTGTGGCAGCAATCGAGCGATTGCCCTCACGACCGCCAGAAGGCCATCGCACTAACCTCTTTTGGGCCTGTTCTGTCTCATCTTGAACCGGATATATAACCCCAACATGTCGGCTGATCCTCCCCTCTTGGGCTCTCGCAGGCCGTCTACGAGCTCTGGCACGCCCCGCAATCTCTCTTCCCCCAACTCGCCTCTGCTTCATCAACCACCGACTCAACCATTACCTCCTCTACCGCCTGGTGCTGTTCATAACCACCCTCACAGGCCGTCTTTGGGCCATATAGCGCGTTCGCTGTCCTCCTCACACAGGACTTTAGCCTCCGCAAGTGACTTCGACAGCCCTCGGATACCGTATTTACAACATCCGGCAGACTCGCCAGACGACGGAAGCCTAATGCTAAAGGATGACGACGAGGTTGATGGCAGCGCGAATGGTGGACCATCTGGATCCTCTCTCGCAGCTGGAAGCAGCGGGTTCACGGGCTCCCAGCCTGGCAATTCTCAACTCCTTCAGCACTCATCATCGACGCCTCGTAAGACTTCGGGTGGCTCTGTGACTGGGTCGGTCCCCAACCCGCATGTGATGCAACATCACCCATCACAGTCGAACTCCCTCAAGACCATGAATTCCCAGTCGTCTTTGGCGGGCCTTCCGACCAGAACTACGAGACACAACCAGGTTGTAGGAGATATGACGCCTAGGTCGAGTTCCCGAGCTGCGTCGAGACAACCATCGGGTAACGGTCCTTCGCCCAGCAACGGTGCAGGAGCAGCAACCGGGAACGGCACGCTCGCGGCTGGGAATACGAAGGGTACAGGAGCTATCGACAAGGATAAAGAAAAAGACGCTACCAATGGAACGACAGGGGAGCGCGAGAAAGGCAACCCCACTCCAAAACCGTCGAAAGACTCGCAGCAGGCGTCTTCAAGAGTCGCGAAAGAGAAGACCAGCGGAAATCCCTCTCAGCTTGGGCATCACCAGCGTATCAAGTTTAGACATACGCCCCATCTTCCACACTACGAGGCTGAACGTGTACCCGCCGCGATGATGCACTGGAGTAAAGCACCTGTCCATGGCGCGTTACCGACGAGGAGTATGAGAGCCCATACCGTGACGATGGTTGATCATATGGCATGGGTGTTTGGTGGATGCGACGATAGGGGATGTTGGAGGGACGTCTGGTGTTTTGACATCGGTAAGCCTGTTCGCCGCCCTTGCCTGTCCGCTGCCTTCAGTTTGTCCATCGTTGATCGTACCGTCTTTCCAACCATATAGAAACGTTCCAATGGAGTCACCCCGAGATGCTAGGCGAACTTCCTCCTCCCTGTCGTGCACATACCGCCACGCTTGTGGATCGCAAGATATATGTTTTCGGTGGAGGCGAGGGCCCGACATACTACAACGACCTGTACATCCTGGACACAGGTCGGTCCTCTTCGTTTGTGGTGGCCAACGAATTACTCATATCTGGTGGTAGTCTCTCACCGGTGGCACAAACCCAATATACCTGCACCCCACCCACTTCCTCGTCGTGCACACACTGCGGTCCTGTATCGCGACACGATATACATATTCGGCGGAGGAAATGGCCACCGGGCTCTGAATGACGTTTGGGCGCTTGATGTTTCAGTGGGACCTGATAAACTGCGGTGGGAGCAGATCCACGCCCATGGTCAAAAGCCTGGAGCGAGAGGCTATCATACAGCTAACCTTGTTGGAGAGGTGATGGTGGTGCTCGGAGGGAGTGATGGCCGCGAGTGCTTCCAAGACGTGTGGGTGCTGGACCTAGGTAAGCGGATCGGTGTGGCAGGCTCTATGCACTGCTGAGTGGTCCTGCTAGAAAAATTGGTGTGGAGGGAAGTGAAACCAGACAAGACTTATAGGAGGTTGTCGCACTCCTCGACTCAAGTGGGGTCATACCTCTTCGTGATGGGAGGGCACGACGGGAACAAATACTCGCATGAACTGTTACTATTCAACCTTGGTGGGTGCAATGACTAACAGCTTCGCATGATGATTTATACCCTCTAATAGTCACTCTGCAATTTGAGCCGCGTCAAACACAAGGTCGTCCCCCTTCATCGCGGGGTTACCATGTCACTACCCTCGCCGACTCTCGTCTATGGGTCTTTGGAGGGTTTGATGGGCACATTGTTTTTGATGACGTCTGGGTATTAGATCTGGCTGCTGCGGCCTATTTACCTCAGGTGAGTTCTCCTCATGGCTTTATTGTGTATTTGACAAGGTTCACCCGCTGGGGTATCACCTCCAGGTCACAAGTTTTGGTATCTTTGTCGAGTAAACGTACGTAAAAATCATTGCTACTACGTCGGGGCCCCGGTGGCCCTACAGCTGGTACCGTTTGTGGACACGGCTGGATCTTATATTGTGTGGTAATTTATTGCTTTTTGCACTTCAATTGTCGAGCATCTGCGAGGTGTAGGCGGCGTGTCCCAGGCAATGGTGTTATATCAAGGCAGCACATGGATCGGAGGGAGTGTGAAGCTACAACTTGAAGACACGGCATTGGGGGGCGAGTTCAAAAGTTGGACAGCCGTGGGGGTGGTCTACCCGACCCACTCAAGTGAGCTGACCACGCAGAGGTCAGTCGGAATCCCTTTCACCGGTGTTCTATACCTCCCTCATGTTTTGTTATGTTGCTATTCAGAATGTGGTGTCCCGTTGCGCGATGCGCCGCTCTCCCGCACGTGACCGGGTTTTGAACGCGACTGGTGCACTGTATTGACGTCGGTTGGTCTCCCACGACAACTCGCATACTTGATCTGACCAACCCACCGTCTATCCATGTACGAATCTCTTTTTATCGCGTCTTGCTCCAGACTAACCATTCCTTTTGCTCCCATCCTCGTATCCTATTCCCATCTAAACTAGTCGCTCGTTTTTGAGGTGTAGAACTGCAGTCTTATTCGACGATCCGCAGGTTTGTTCTCTTCCCCCTTTAGCTGTACCGTCGAGCAGACACTTACGCTGACTATGATGACTTCTCAGTGGACGTCTACCCTTCCCCAGCTTCTTGCATACCCAGCCTCTCATCGAACTTCCCCTCCTTACCCCTGTCCCCGATTTCGACATGGGCCGAGCTGAAGTCACTCGCCATAGAGCGCACAATGCTCGTGAGGCCTCCATGCCTTATTCCAAGAGGTCATTCGATCCCGATCCCTCACCTGCAGCCGAAGAGATGTACACCATGCCCGACCCACCGCCGTTCCGAGTGAACATCCCCGCCAACAGGGGTAACTTCTCAGGACAACTCAACCTACTACCTGAGAACAGTGATACTACCTACTCTCTCGAACCCGACGAGTATGGATCGTATCCAGGGTTCCCCTCCGTTGCAGAGTACGAAGAGATCCAAGACATGTACCTTCAAGGCCTGTCAGCACGGAAACAGGAAAAGGCCCTGATCACGCAGTCCATGTACGACGCTATCCACGCCGTTCTCAGGGATCCATCCAATACCGAGATCGGCAGCCCTCAGTTCCGATATTGGGTCCGCAAGATGTTCGTCCTTGCGTGCTTCCAAGGCGAGTACACCGTCACTCATGAGGATAAGCCCGTGGCTTCCAAGGAACAGATCTACCAGATCCTCGTGCATTGCCATGGCGAGTGCTATCACGGCGGTAGGGACAAAACCTGCAATCAGATCAAGCAGTATTACTCCTGGATCCCCAAGGAGATTGTGGCCCAATTCGTCAAGGCTTGTCCTACCTGCGTGTTGAAGAGGAGCAACAACCCTAGGAAGTTCGTCGCAATGCTCAGGGATATAGGCGGTAACAATACCGCCGTCACCGAAGACGCTTACGCCGGGTATCTCTCTTCCCCTGGTCGTCCGCGCATCGTGCCTCCTTCGAGCCAGAGGTTTGGAAAGCTTGACAAGATGAACGTCTCTCCTTCGCGCATCGAGGGCTCTTCTAACGACGGCTTGAGAGAGGCGGTGTCTTTTTCCGTTCCTGGTGCAGGCTCTGAGTTAGACCAAGCTTGGCCTGTAGCTCAGATGTCGGCGCAGTCGACAGCCCATGGAGGCAACTACTCTGTGAACGACGCGCGTCTGGATCATCTTCGGGTCGCTAACCTCTCTGTCCCTACCTTTGACAACGCCCACTGGCATCCCGCTCTTCCTCCTTCCGTCCATGTGACTGACCAGGGCGTAACTTACACAATGGGTCATTCAATGTCTGCGCCTGGCGCGCCCCAGACTACCCCAACTAGACCCCCTCTTTCGTCCCGCAGCACTACTCCAAGCTACGATCCCTACGGGTTCCCAAATACGTTTGCCTCCCGCACACACCCCTCACTTGAGGCAGGTCCCTTACACCATGCTTTCGATATCGCCAAGAATGGGTCTCTTATCCGGGAAGGCGAGGACCAAAGGGATGTCATACCCGCTTATGGGTCACAAGAGATTAAGGTCGAAGTATTTGCAGTGGATGTGAAGGATCAAGGGCAAGGTACCGGGGACTACAGCAATCGAAGCCCTGAGTCGACTTTCTCCACTCCAACTCGACCTCCTGGTTCAGCCCATCGTCGTCCAGCGGCTCCAGCTCCCCTCAATCTTTTTTCGAGCAACTTCTCCAACTACCGAGGTGCGCCATCTCTCCTCTCAGCCTCCACCAGTGTGGGAGGGTACGCCTCGGCTCCTGCCAGCGCCACAGGTCAAGTATTTCCCGGTGATGAGATGTCCGTTGCATTATCCTCGGTTCCTCTCTCTGCAGCTTCGACCTCGTTCGCATCTCAACTTGACAAACTCTCGTTAGACCTCACGGCCTCGTACGACGAAAATTGTGGGCTCGACCTCCTCTCGGCTGCGTCTCTCGCTCATCATGCCGCCTCGCTCCCGCAGCAACTGCCGGCCGTCCAAACCGTTGAGGACGACAAGTCTCCGGTTGAATCGGAGAGTGGATTCACCGGTCATCAGAGCCTTATTGACGGAACAGAACTATCTCCTGAAGCTTTGACGTTTAGTATTGCATATCCCGAGGAGGGGGAGGAAGACGGCTCGGAGATTACGCCCTTGGATGACGGTGCGCCGGCCACTTACCTTCTGAAGTTTAATACCGTGCAGCATGACGTAGTACAGGGCATCCATGTCGTCTCGTAATACGTTGGCGGACCTAATATCTGTCGGTTCGTGTTTCGCCTGTCTTGGCCTATCTCGCCCGTTTCGTCATCTCGCACTTGTTCACTGCCCAGACACACCTTAATGACCTTCACTCCTAACAGTAGGAACTATTCTACTGGTAATTGTTCTTTACTCAATTATAGTTACCACGGATTTCGCTTCGCCTCTGAAATGCAGTGATGTCATCTCCGGATCAATTCTGACGTCGAGAGCGGGCACGTACCAGTGTCTTGGGCAGTGGGGATATGCAAACGCCGGAACGAGCAGACGCCTCCGGATCGTTCTGCTTTGTCCTACTTTGTCTGTTCGCCGCCGTTATGACGTTACTGACCAGGAAGTCGCCGATTAGGGTCCCGCGGCGAGGTCCTTGTCCGGGTCCGCCGGCTTACTATTTCCGACACCGTTCGGCGGGTTGCCTAGCCCGCCTACTTACGTCTTCAGACTTGCCGCCACCTGTATAGTGTATAAAAAAGCACCATAAACGGCAAGCGAGCCTCTGAACCTTGAGAACTATTTCCTCATTGAGGCGGAAATGACTCAAACCTGGCACCGCTTTTGCAGTCAGCGTGTTTCCGGACTGCTCCCATGTATATAAGACCCAGCACAGATATGAATCTAACACGACCTCCTTCCTTGCGACTACCATGGGACAAAGGCACCAAGTGAGCGTTCGTGGGCTTCTTGCTGTGATGGTGAATACTTATCCGTCTTGACAGGTCTACGCGATCGCCCGCGTTCAGAAATACTCCATCTGTGTCGCCGCCTTCCACCATCAATGGTTGTACGGTTACCTTGCTGTAGAAACCGCATTGGCCGCTCTTCGCGATATCAAACGGCAGGCGAGGATTATCAAGAAGGAATTGCGGATCATGCACGATGGTGCATATAAGCCCATAAGAGGACCTATCCCCCTTCCATTCGTGTGGAGCGTGCTGAGGAAGCACTATGGGGACCACGGGATTTCTGCGAAGAGTCATCCAGTCGACCAAGGTACGTGGGCTAGCGTGTCCCTTTGCCCTTGGAGCTGACGACCAGAATCGTTCGATTTGCAGATAATAATGACGGAATCACAGTGATCGACGTGACAAACCCGAATCAGCCTACCGCATGCTTCATCAACCTCGGGATCTTGACGTCGGAAATTGATTCGTTGCCTGTTGGGGAACCGTCGACCGCCGAGCAGTATATGCGGCACTATTACCCTGCCGGTCACAAGATCACCCCCGAGGTTCCTCGTACGATACGAGATGGGTACGAGGCGTTCGACGAACTCGTCAGGGGGTTCGAGGAGTTCCCGTTGACGGACCGCGCTGTGCTTGCGGATACGTGGCCGCGGTCGATATTCGGCGATGGACGCATTGGGGACGAGAGGCAGGAGTATCCCGACGGCGTGCCGCTCAACGACTCCTGCTTGGGCGAGTGCATGCAACGCGCGACCGAGGAGAACCCAGCGTTCCTCCAGACCCTCTCTGAGGAGAACTTGCGCATCAGCGAAAGTGGGAAGAAGCCGGACGGGTATCCCGAGTCTCTTATCCCGCTGCTTGTGCGGGCGTATGAGATGATCTACGAACGGGGTGCGTTGCCGAGGAAGGAGTTGGACCTCAGTGGACCCAAGTCGTGGAGCCCCGAGCAGATCATCCAAGTCGCGGCCAAATTCCCGGAGGCGACAAGTTTGGACCTGTCGTTGAATATGAATGTGACTGCGGCGACGGTGGAGGCTATCATCCGGGCGCGGGAGAAGCCGCTGAAGGAGCTGTTCCTCTTCAACGTCCCTGGGCTGAGGAACGAGGGCGGGGATAGCATCGATACGCTCAAGGCAAATCGCGTCTTGAAAGGCGTGAAGGTCTATTACACCGACTGGCTGTTGGAGAGTGCGCTCGCGGAGGTGGAGGGGAGGACGACGTACTTTCCTGACGGCCTTTTTGTTGCCGTTCAGCGTCCCGATGGGAGGACGGGGATAGAGTTTGTGAGTGGGGCGGAGTATTATAGGTCTCGGAACACGCCGGATGTGAAAGGGAAAGGGAAGGAGAAGGCACCGGCAGACTCGGAGGACTGAGGCGGGCAGACGACTGGTTTGTGCATACGCTTCGACGGCTTGCCCTGTAGACAGAGATCCATTGACAGAAAACAACTAATGAAAATCCCATGTACTCCTACTCGCTCGCAAGCGTCCGAGAAGTACGAGGGTGCAGCCAACTACCAAAAGACACCAACCCCAAATAAAACACGTTACGGTATATTATAAGCAAGCTTCGGGCAAGTCCCGTTGCAGAGCTGTCGGAGGAATGGGACGATCAATCAGCAATGCCAGGTGCTGTCGGGCGAGCCGGGCGATTGCTTCTTGATGTAGTCCTTTACACCTCCTAGGCACTCGGAGACGGTGACGAACTTGTATCCTTTGGCACCAAACGTTTTGAGTACATAAGGCAGAACGTTATTGCTAGTGGATGGGGGGGACAATGAGCCTTCGTCGCCGAGAGGAAGGTTAAAGACTGATACTTACATCGAATCGACTAAGCAAGCGAACGAAGAGGGAGAAAAGATGGTCAAGTTGGGGAAGAAATGAAGTCTGCGAGAGGGACGTACAAGACGCTTCGTCCATTAGAGCAAGGACGTTCTTGGGCTTCTTCTTGAGGAGGTCGTCGTAATCACTCGTGGACTCGAAGAAACTTTCGTTTCCAAAGTCCCAAGTAACTGCGTCTTGACCGTTCTTTTTGATACGCTCTAGAACGGTGTTGTCGTAAGAACGGAACGGAGGCGCGACCAAGGCGGTCTTGACACCAAGGATCTTGAGGAGGGCATCTGGAGGGTGTGGTAGAGAAAGTCAGTGGGCACCGTATAGCATGGTGGAATAGTGTTTACCGTCCAACCGATGGAGCTCGTCGTCGATCAAAGATGCCGTCTTCCCTTTCAAGTCAGTGTGGCCATAGGTATGCGAGACAATCTGGTGGCCATGGCTGTACGCTTTCTTGACATTTTGCACGCTTCCAGGGTCGTAGATGCAGCCAACTAAAGAGACGGTGAGCTGGGACGAGGACTCTGAACCAGTCGACTCACTGTAAGCACCGTTCACGTAGAAGGTGCCCTTGGCCCCGGCCTGATCCAATGTATCAATGATTTGATTGGTCCATTGGTATGGGCCGTCCGCTGTTCGACGCATGTCAGAGGGTTGTAGCATCTTCACGGGGAAGGACGACATACCAAAAGCAAGCGCGAAGGTGTTCTTCTTAGAGCATTTCGTATAGACCTTTGCCTTGGAGGCTCGGGTCTCTAACTCAAGGTCGCGCTCTGTGACATCAGTTGGTGCAGCGGCGGTAAGAGTCGCGATAGAGAGGAGGGCTACGACGATGCGAGATGCGGAAAGCATACTAGAGGCAAGGGAAGGGACGAGGAAGCTGTGGGATGGAGAGGTGGGAAATGGATCGCGGTGAAGACGATGTGGGACATCAATCGAGCGTGCATTCTGATTTATACGGCAGGTTGCCGCAAGGTAGAAGGCCGGAGACGACGACAGCTGAGTCGTCAGTGGAGAAAAAGGCGATGAGCCTACTTTTAGCTACTTCCTCATCGCCCCGCGAAGATGCAATAGATCTCTTGACTCTTCCGACTTTGGGCTTTCAGAAGACGTAAAGAAAGGTGAGCTTTGTTGCGGACCGCGGTCGAGCCTAGCCATACTCGATTTGGGAATCCCACAGCCTCGGCGTTGCGTGACCGCATCTATTTTTAGAGATTCCCAATCCGCGACTTCGATTCAGGGGAGGCTGTTCAGCGAAGACTCCCTTGGGCGAGGCATGCCTTTTGCCGGAGCTGTCGCGTCCGTATCTGCTATCTTAGACGTCGTAAGCTTCCGGCCGTCATTTGGAACAAGGGATGTCGGACGCGTCATTAGACCTTCGTTAAGGCATGAAATGTTAAGGCATGAAATGACTACAGAGAAAGGGCCACAGATCCAGACGGGGCAAGGAGTTGCGTATGTGCCGGAACGAACGCATTGTTCACAGGAATTCGTAAGAACACAGCGCAAGGATCGTGGGTACTACGAAGAAGATCCCAGTCTGAGATGAGGGAATCATCCGATCGGTAGCAAAATACCGCGGCGGGGGAAGGTGGGAAGTGCAAAACAAACATATCCGTGATAAAGCCGTGTCACGTGGTTGGATATCGGCCTTTGAGTTTCAACTGCTGGCTCGCCCCTCGTCGAACATACATTGTAGGTGCGGGACGAGCGAGCCATCACTACACCTATGCTACGAGCTCTGGCTTACTGTTGTTGACACAGCCCATGGAAACGCCTCAAGCTCATCAACTTTGGTCAGCGTGTCAACGGTCTTGAAGCATCGCCCCAAGGTGCATCCCAGGCTCTCGTTCTGAGGGAAATTTGCGAATTCCACAGTTCAGAAACGTTTGTATGCGTCTGCCGCACGGCTGCACGAAGTAGCCCTGGTGGGGTGATTTGCACCAAACCCGACAGGAGGTCGGAGAAGGCGAGATGCTTCGTTCAATTCATCGCCGCTCCGGATTATGCTTGACTACGAATGTCACGTCCCGACGAAGGCTTCATGAGGCCTAAATTTAGGTCTTTCGGATGAGGTAAGCTTTGCTTGGCATTGCCCCGCATCTTCCTTTGGCCCGACAGTCGTCGGTGATTCACGCGTCCGACTGGTTTACCGTGTCCTTTTCTCTTCAGTCTCCTTCAATCTGCGTATGTTCGAAACAGGTCCACAGTCCGTCTTGATCGCAAGTGTGCATCAATGGGTCTGGAGAGGATTTTAGGGTGGCAGTTATTTACTGGATTCGGCTCGCACAGCATTCACCAGAAGAGCCTACTTCAGCGCTTCTCTGGACCCATTTCCCCAGACTTGAGGCAGTACTGGTCGAATGCCCTCCCTCCTAGGCTGCTATGCGGGCTCTAACTTTACCGCATGCAGGCTCACGGATTGCAGCTGCGTCAATCTTGGTTGAGTTCATGCAGGCGTAAAGGTTGATGCACCATATATGTCTGATTTCCGGCCCTTCAGCATCGTACAAACATGCGAAAAGTCACCATCATGTCTCCTCGACTTTGCCTCGGTGGCCGCATAGCTACTCCATCCCCCATGGGAACTGGTAAATGTAGCTGAATGGTGTTGCGGCAAAGGGGAAGTGATCGGACCCACGTGAGGCCGTTCAAACGAGGGATACTCGACCCCGGGGAGGCAGTTCGACTTGTCTCGTGTTTATGAACTTCCTGCCGTACCGCTTCGACGACAGGTGACCTTCTCCTATACAGGTCCATAGCAAGCTCGGTAAGTGCGAACACTTCTAGAGTACTCAGAGATGCCTGCTGAAGTCGGTATCGTATTCTCTAGTCTGTCGTTGGACTAGCTTTGGTCCCAGCCTCATCCCCTGTCTGAGACAAATGTCATCCCGTGGAATAGTATGCTTTCCGTCTTTGTGAACTGACCCCACCACACCGCCAGGTAATCGTGTGGGCAGAACTACACGAGAAAGGCGCCTACGTCTGCTCCGTTTGAAATCCTCTAAGCACTGGAACTTAGGGTAAGAAGCAAATCCCAACCGTGCATGTCTTAAGTCTATTTCGACAATCCCAGCAGGCTGGAAGCATGGATTGCATGGATGCTTATCCTATCCCGTGTCCAGGATTGCCCTCCCATACCGATCCGGCGGTATTGGCTAGGGTGGACATTGTGCTGTGGTACAAGATCCCCGCCAACCCGTATCCTGTGCGTCTGCTCAGGTGAGTGAATAATGCCATTCGAACTACCGTTAACGTTATTGCACATGAACATTTTGCCGCGTTTAGTGGTTAGCGCTGCCCCTCAGTGAATGAGACGCCGCGATCGCCAGTTGTGTATACGGCGTCTCGAATTTGGTCTTGTCAACCGCTAACCCAAGTTCTTGCAGTGTCAAACGCATTGCTTGGCCTCTCATTTGGACACCAGCATCTGATTCCTTCGGCTGCCCTCACAGTTTTCGCTCAGTGCTGGTGAGGGCGCGCCGGACATCATGATCCTGGCAATGACGGGGAGCTCATGCTCTCGTGTCACTGAAGGCTTGCTTGGCTATTGTTTCTTGTGTGACATTGCCTGTGCCAAGTCTGGTCCGGTCCACCCGCTCCAAGAGGCTGTGCCGGGCCGCTCTGGCATCTTGTTCTTGGCATTCGCCTCTCCAAGGTTGGTAACACAGCTCACTTCCCCGCCTTCATACCAGAACAGGCGTCTTGCCACTGCTGGGTACCCATCGAGTGTGATGTCCGAGACCGTCAGCAGCTCGATGCTGTTCGTGCTCGTAAACCCACCGCCCCTTCCTCCAGTATATATATACCATGGTGGTCTGCCTCGAAAATCATCACTCAACACCTTCCATCTCTTCTTTCAGTTTCAACTTCTTCTTTTCTTCAACACTTTTCTATTTCTTTTACGATGTTCTCCTTTGCTCGCCTTCTCACTACCGCTTTCGCCGTTTCCACCCTTGTCTCTGCACTACCCGCTGTCGACCTCGCTGAACGCGACTCTGGCCTCGAGGCGAGGAAGCCAAAGCTCGCCGAGATCATCAAGAAGTGCACGAAGAAGAATGTCGTCGCACTGACCTTCAGTGAGCATTATGGCCCATATCCGCATTTGACATCTTTTCTGATTTGCCACCGACGTAGATGATGGTCCCAGCGATGTCACCGATCATATCGTTCAAGTTCTGGCCCGCTTCGACGCTAAAGCTACCTTCTTCGTTCATGGCCACGATGGTGAGTGGCCCCTTACTCGATCATCCCTGTACGGAGCTGACGGATCGGCAATATCAGGCAACATTTACAACGACGACAACGCTGACCGCCTCAGGAAAGCGTACAAGGCTGGTCACCAGATCGCTTCCAAGGGTTTCAAGAACAAGGACTTCACCACTCAATCCGCGTCTGAACGTAAGCAAATAGCCCGATGCGAAGTAATTAGGATGCGTACTAACTTGACTTATGCGTAACTCCAGTCAAGGATGACCTCGACAAACTCGACGACGCTCTCAAGAGTATCATTGGTGTCGTCCCTCGCTTCGTCCGCCCCCCTAAAGGCCACTACAATGACAAGGTCCGAGAGGTCATCTACAAGAACGGTCAAAAGATTGTGCTTTGGGACATCAACTCTGGCGATGCTGATGGCTTGTCTACCGACGAGTCCCAGAAGCGTTACCAACAGCTCGCAGATAAGAAGCCCAAGAACGCTTTGGCTTTGAACCACGAAGTCTGTACGTACCATCACTTGCCTACGTTTCGAGAGTTCTGTGCTGACACTATTGTTATAGCTGGCACGGCCTTCCAAGTTCTTCCCTTCGCTCTCAAGGCTTTGTCGGAGAAGAAGTACAAGTTCGTCACTGTCGCGGAGTGCATCGGCGAGAAGCCCTACCAGTAAATCCAGAACGTACGCACTCCCTGCCTTTCGGTCCTTGTCCCTTAGGCTGATTCGACAACGCCAATACTATAGGTCACCCCCTTACTTCACCCTTCCCCTTTCATGACATAACCATGGTTTTCTCATGTTCTCAAAGGACTGACTTTGCTAGCCTTGCTTGTATACGATCTTCATACGTTTTACCCTCTCGGACTTACATTGCTGACTGATCCTCCTCGCTCACTGTCCTGTACACACCTCCTGTCGTTGTTGAAATAAACATTGATGGATGCCGATTATTACACTTGACTACGAGTGTTGTGTCCCGAGGGCCGACGAACTTTGTCAGGCCAATTTTAGGTCCAGCTAGATGAGGTAAGCTTCGCTTGGCATTAATGCTTGGCATCTTCGAACTTCATCTCGACAACCATCGACAGTTCGCGCGTACTACGACCGGTCTTCCCTCCCTCTCTTCGTTCTTCTTCAACCCGACTATGTGCGAAACCGTCTCAGAAGTTACCTTGATCCACGGTGTTCTGGATGGCGGCTATTCCGGTTCGCACTGCAACCGCCAGAAGAGCCTATTTGTGCTCCGCTGAATTTACTATGCCTCTTTCCTCAACTCCGAGGTAGTAGTGGTCAAATTCCCCCCTCCCTAGGGCTATGTGGAGTCTGAACTTACCCCATCCAGGTCGACGGAGCGTAGGTGCGTCAACCTGGGTTGCACTCACACACCTGCAAATTGCAATGGCCACACTGACAGGGGTTTTGGATTTGGTACTTTGTACATCGCGTTTAGTTGAACAATGTATTGTGGCAAAAGGGGAGGTGATCGGAGCCACGGGTGGGCGTTCGGGCGAGACCCAGTATCTGACCCACAGTCATGGTATGGCTGTTCGTCCCAACCTGTCTCATGTTTATTATTGTCGGGCCACACCGCTCCAGCTCTGGGTGACATTTGCATACGCGGTGATCCACGGGAAGTTCGGTCAGTACGAACTCTCCTAGGGTGCTGTTAGTTGTGATACTCTTAAATCCATTGCTAGTTACTGGCAATGGCCCATTGTCGTATTCGCTAACCAAGACGGACCCCATCTCATGGAACAGGATGTATATTCCATCTGCATGTCCTCAAGTCTATGTACTTTGATGATCTGGCGAGACAGGTGCACAAATCCCAGACGTAGGACTGGACTTACATGGCAACTTGGTGGCATCACCCAAGGTGGTTATTGGGCAGTGATACAAGGTCCTCACGGACTAGTATCCGGTACATCTGCACACGTGAGCAACGATGCCCTTCGGACTTCCATTGACGCTACTATACCACGTTTGTTGATAGATGGCGTGGCTAGCGCTTACATCCAATGACACACGCCGCGATCGCCAGTAGTGTGTAGGCTTGGATTCGTCCACCAACGCAGGTCCTAGCGGCGCTTGGTGCGCCGGTATCTGATACCTGTGGTTACCCTAACGGCTCTCGCACAACGTCAGTGAAGTTGCAACGGTCGCCATAACAGTGGCAATTCTTATAGGAAGTTCGTTCTCCCATGCCACTGAGGTAGTCTGGCTGTCGTCCACCACATAGTAATGCCGATTCCAAGTCTAGTGCGGTTCACCCGCTAGTGGAGGTTGTACCACGCACCCCTTTGGCACTCTGCGCTTGGCACTAGATTGGCAACACAGATCCCCTCTCCGTGGTCACATCAGGACAGGCTTATTTCACTGTTGAGTGCACCTTGCGTGCGATGTCGTGGGCCACAGTCTGTCCGATGCCATTTATACCCGCGACCCCACTGCCCTTTCTCCCAGTATATATACACCTCTGTGGTCTGCCTTCGTCATCATCACTCAACACATCTTATCCCTTCTTCCACTTCCAACCTCTTCTTTTCTTCAACACCTTTTTACAACACCTTTCTTCAACATACTTCTACCTCTTTCACAATGTTCTCCCTTACCCGCCTTTTCGCTACTGCTCTCGCCGTCTCCACTCTTGTGTCCGCATTGCCCGCTCCTGACATTGCTCAACGCGACTACGATGATGAGATCAAACCACCCCGAGCCCGCGTCATTAACTCGTGCTTCAAGAAGGATGTTGTCGCCCTTACCTTTGGTGAGCATCATACGTTACTCCCCGTGTTTGGCGCCTTTCCTGATGTGCCGTCGACCTAGATGATGGTCCCACCGAGTTCACCAAGCACATCGTTTCAGTTCTAGCCCGCCACAACGCCAACGGTACATTCTTCGTCAGTGGCGCCGCCGGTGAGTGGTTTTATATCCGACCGTTCCTTGCTTAGAACTGACGAGCGGACGATACCAGGCAATATCACCAATGATGTGAACTCTAGAAACCTCAAGGCGGCGTTCGACGCCGGTCATCAGATCGCGTCCAAGGGTTTCAGTAACCAGGACTGGACCAACCTGTCCGAGTCTGAGCGTAAGTCCAGAGCCCCTGGGAAGTGATTCGTATACATGCATACTGACTTGACCGGTACACCTGCAGTCAAGGACGATCTCGAGAAACTCGATGACGCGCTCAAGCAGATCATTGGTCACGTCCCTCGCTTCGTGCGCCCCCCTAAAGGTGTCTACAACGACCAAGTCCGTTCGGTGGTGTACAAGAACAAACAATCGATCGTGCTTTGGGACTTCGATTCTCATGACGACAGTCTGACACCTTACAAATCGGAGCAGCAATACGTGAAGCTCGCAGAGGCCAAGCCCAAGAACGCCTTGACTTTGAACCACGAAATCCGTACGTATCATTAGCTGCCTAGGATCTATGAGTCTGGTGCTGATATTATGATTATAGTTGCAACGTCCAAGCAGATCCTTTCGTCCGCCCTCAAGACTTTGGAGAAGGCCGGTTACAAGTTCGTCACCGTCGCGGACTGCCTCGGCGAGAAAGCCTACCAGTAAACGCAGTACGTCATCCCTGCCTCTCCGTCCACACCCTCATGTTGATTTGACAATGCCAGTTCTATTACTTTACCCTCCTCCTCTCGTGGCCTTCTCGTGGTTTTCTCATGCTCCCAAAGGACTGACTTTGCCCGCCCTCGGTTGTATGCGATTATCACGTTAGGCTCTCGGAGTTATACTGTTGAATGATCCCCTTCGCTCGTTTTCCTTGTAGACACATTCTGTCGTTGCTGAAATAAACATTCATGGACGTTGGCTTGTTGTATATGCATACGCTGGGAGTGTCTGTGCGAGCCAACCCAGACTAGAGTGTGGACTGCGAAACTATGAATTCTGAACTACCTGAGCTGAGCTGTCGGATGGTTTGGTAGGCTTAACTTTCTATGTTTACGGTATGTTTACAGGCTAACTTATGCATTATCGGATCGACTGCGAAAGACCTAGAGCTCGCACATTCCTCAGAGAGGGGCTGGGCGACACGTGACAAGATCCGTCGCGACACGCATATGGTCGACGAAAGACAGTACGTCGTGACACACGAGATAGGGAAGTCGCAATGTTATATTTCAAATTAGATCTCCGAGATAGAGAAAGCGTGTTGAAGGCCACATGGTTCGCGCCTTGGTGTTCAGTCGTGAAGGCAGTAGAACGGCATAATAGCATGACCTACAGCCAACGTATCAGCTCCGGTCGTATCGCTAACACCAAATCAAGCTCACCGTTGTTATCCTTCAGGATCGCAGACCTGATCTTCCAGGGCCTATCCTCTGCGGGCATCACGACCTCGACACCTGCCTTGGACCATTTCTCAACCCACTCATCAACAACCACCTTCCCTTTCTCCTCCCCTTCATCCAGCTTGATCGTAAAGTCGCCGGTAGAGAACTCGGCAGTGGGGTTGAATTTAGTAGGGAAGGCATAAAACATGATGTGGGCAAGGGAAGTCATTTGGGTAGGCCCACCCATGTAGAGAATGGCGTGATCGTTGTCGAACTCGGGGTTCGCCTCGGGGACGTGAGTGAATCCGAGTTTGGTGGTGTAGAACTCGATGGTGGCCTTGAGGTCCTTGGTGTAGAAGTGGGGAATGAGGAGGGGGAGGTGAGGCATGGTGAATGTTACCGAGAGGGGTGTGGACTGGTACTTGGGATTTAGGGCCTGTGTAATGTCCGACGAAGCAAGAGAGCTGGTGAGGCGATACTTATACCATTGCTAGTCCTTGGCACTCGTACGCCCTTCGGTTATCCATCAAGTTGATCGTCCGAGGTCTCCGCATCACCCGTGGTCCAAGCTTACAAGCCAATCTTTTAATAGCGCTCCTTGGCACACATTTGCACACCTGATAACGCCCGTCTGGCGTCTCATTGGGCTAGACGCTGAACCTGCTGCAAAGTTCCTGGCTTGGCCCTCGGTTTCGACGGCCATGGCGTACCTTTCATTAGCAAGAGGCAATCAAAAGGCACGTTCCATGCAGAGATTTCAAGAAAATGCTCACCGAGCTCACCGAACTGAAAGCGTTCTAGAGGCGCTGCATGGGACAGGCACCAGGACCAAGATGAAATTAGACACTAGTATCGACGTGGGAAACTCAACTGCAGCAGCAGGTGGCCCAGCAGTATGCGTGGCGTGGATGCTCGAGAACATCCGCAATGCCTAGTTTCATCCGTAATATAGATCGGTGTAGAACGCACAAGAAATCAAGCTGCAAAAGAAGCGTCCAATCCGGTGTCCGGACAATTCCATCGCAAACAGTTGCGCACAGGTCACGCAAAGAGCATATACAGATCACGATGAGCATATATGTAGTATAACACAGAAACGCCAATAACGGAACGCGGGAGATTCAAGAGAACAGATCAGACTGAAAAAGGATCGAACAAAACAGACCACGGAAAGAGACGTCGAGGCAAAACCCCCCGGAAGCGCAAATAGTACGTGTACGATAAAAGTGGGAAACGCGTACGTAGCTGCAGAAAGCCAACTAGTAGGATAGAGTCTCGGGAGGCGGGCAAAGAAGCAAAGCATGAACGAACTGTATCGATGATGCGCTGGTACGAACGCAATCTCATCGAACACGAGCAACGTTCTCCTCAACCATGGGGGAAACGGACTTCAAAGTTCAATTAGATAAGGAGAATGAAGCTGCATCAATTCCGCCGAGGAAAGTGAAGGTCGGGCAACGATAAATGCAGAGAGATAACGTAGGTGGAAAGTATCAGAGCGAGGACCAAGAGTAGACACAGCAAGCAGCTCAGTGGGGAGGCAAGTCAGAAGAGAATTCTATAATATAGTCGGGGCTACAAAGCAGTAAGCGTTGCACGTCTGAATTTGGAGAGGGTCAGTGTTTGCGCATGCAGCATTGAAGATCCACTCACTCCCTAAGGTTGTCGTAGAGGAATTTGTAGCTCCTGAGGTTTCCCTTGAGCCGTCTGATATCCAAACTGAACGTATCTTCCAGACGGTCAATTCTCGTCAGTTCGACAGAGAATCTGACTTCATCATGCAAGTCGATCGTTCGATCACCGTAGATAGGTTCTTTACGAGCTGCGCCTTCAGTCACCTCTACAGGCGATAGACCATTCCGCTCGTCATCGGCACCGTCCGCGTGAACTTGAGTCGAAGAGCTCGAGGATGAAAATTGAGGTGCGGGGCTATGGGATCCTCGCCGGAGGAGTAACCCACGGAACATCCCACTAGTAGCGGCACCGAAATTCGTTGAAGGAAGTGGCAATCCCCTCTTGTCAACCTTTGTTAGACAAAGTCAATACGATGGACTACTGCATAACGAATCAATACTCACCCCATTGGACGCTGCGGACCCGGACAAATGAACAGCTGCCAGCCCACCATTCTCCTTGGAACCATTAGCAGCGGCATTTGCGGAAACCTTCTTGCGTTTGTGCCTAATGCAGCGATACTTGAACTCGCTCTCCCTTTGGATCTCGATGCCCATACCGAGCAGCACCTTCGTGACATGCTCGAACACGTCTGGCGGTGACCCCGTGGTAACCATGGCTTGGTCTACCGCACCATGATGCACCCTGAGCATCGCCTTATTAAAGGCCTTCGCTGCAGCCATAGCTGGAGGATTGCGGAACGCAACGTTGGCGAGTGCTTCGGCGGCACGTTTTGCAACTGGAGGGAGATGCGAGGCGGCTGAAGTCGTGGTAGGTGCGGAAACGGCGGCCACCGAGGGTGCAGCCTTCTGGCTCGAATGCAGCGAGGCGGAAGTATCGGTACTGGTATGGCTTGCACCAGAAGCAGATCGAGGCGTCGGCCCCCATCCAGCAGGTTGCTGTTGCCCTTGCCCTTCTGCAGAAGTGACGACGACCTGAGGTGCATTCGCCAAGGAACTCGACGAATCCCCGTTCGATTGCTTCCCGCGGTACGTGTCGATCGTAGGCGTCGAAGGTTCCAGTTCCTGAGAAGCAGACATCTCAAACGAGGTGACGATAGGTGGTCGGTGGGGATCGGTTGGAGGCTGTGCAGGTGTAAACACCGAATCGCCTCCACTCTTGGCAATACTGCGTTTTCGGAACCAATCCATAACCTTCTTGGCTTTCCCGGTGGAGACGCCATGCCCAATGTCGTGCGTCGAGTCGTGGACCGGCAGGCTTGGCGCAAGTATTGGAGCGGTTGTCTTGTTATGAGGAATGGAAATCTTGTCAGAAGTCGTGAACGAGCCGTGAACGTCGGCAGTTTGAGGTACCTTTTCAATTGGTGAAGCCCGCTTGCTGGCAGGCACCGATGCCGGCAAGGTTGGGGCATTCATCGGCTCCGTGACAGAACGATGACTTTTGGTCCTGTCCCGTCCAACGGCAGCCCTGGTGATTTCGTAGTCAGCAGGGTATTAAAGTATTAAGTATGATCCTACTCACTTGGCACTTTCGGCCATCATCAATGTCAACGTCTTGCGTCTAGAAGCTTTGCTCTTCGTTGACGCTGTTTCAGCGCCAGAACCCTGTTGACTGGGGGTGACGGTTATGGTAGATGCATGGCTTGACGTAGCGGGGGTGGCAGGAATAGGAGGAATGGGAACACTCCTCGGGTCGAAGGGCACAGGATGAGCATCGAGTAGCTTCTTTGAGGGTCCAGTGACAGGAGGTTTGTTACCGCCATGCTTGTCAACGTCAACCTGGCTGTGGTTAGCACTTTGACCAAGTAGCTTATTGAGGCTAAACTTGTCCAGCGACAGGCCGGTACGATGCCTGCTCTTGTGACTGGCCGATGAGACAGAATGAGTGACAGACACAGCAGACACAGCAGCGGAGGAAGCGGATGGAGTTGGATGGGAAGAAGCCTCAAGCTGTCGACTGTCTCCCTGGGTTGACGACGAAATCGCCGGTGATGGTAAGGGCTGAGGCGCTGCGTGGGTAGCAGCAGCAACAAAAGTAGCATCGGCCGATGATTCTGATTCCTGTGCGTGCGACGCGGTCGGTTCGCTTTCCAAGGTGGACTGGACTGATAGAATAGGCTCCGTAGCAGGCGCCCGCTTGTACGTTGGTGACGGAGGAGAGTGTGCAGGAGGCGATCTTGAGGAACCACGTGGCGTCGTTGGAGAGCCTGAGACACCGTTTGTGGAGGGGACATCAGGTGCAATAATAGACGAAGGTGCCTTCTTCGCCCTGGGTGTGGCATTCGAGTTGCTCCGCGTAGGTTTCCTCGGCGTGTCTTGCCCACCTTCAATAAGTCCATCCGAAGTGACAGAGCCATTCACCATTTCGGTCACATATTCTCCGGGCATCCTCATGGAAGGCACCTCAACCACAGGCGCTGTCTCGGAAACACCATTGGAAGCGACGGCCGCGTTGCCCGCAATATCTACAACGCCATCCGCGGGGGTGAGGGAAGCATCGATCGTCGCCTGCCCAGCTCCTTCGAAGACTGGGGGAGATGAGACAAGAGGGGAAGCAACAAAGGTATCTACGCCCGCTTTCGGGGAGAACCCATTAACCTGTGGCTGTGGTGGTGGGGATGCCGGTTGTTGAGCTTGTTCAGCGTCGGCATACTCGAGTTGAATAGTATGTCGATAGGCGCCTGCCTTCCGTTGCCCAGGGGGGTTTTGGGTAGAAGAAGGAACAGCGGGTGGGACGGGCTTTGAAGCTGAAGGCGGGGCTTTTGAAGTCTTTGACTTGGTGGATGACTTACGGGAACGAGTCCCATCATCTCGTACAGGTGTGGATTCCGCGTTGGGTTTCACCGTAGAGGGAGGCTCAACCATTTCAGGACGGGCTGCGCCAAACGGATCGTCATCGTATGCCGCAGTATTCGAGGTGGGGATAATGGCGGAGGCTACAACTCGGCGACCCGAGTTGGCAGGCGGGGCAAGATCGGTGCCACCAGTTTCGTACAAGAACTCGTGTTGGTGTTGACTGCGGCCGGTGCGTGTGGAAGCAGAAGAGGATATCGTAGTAGCGATGGGTGCACCGCTCGAGGACGTTCCGTGGTCCAGACGTGCGCTCTGGGTCCGGTTCATCTTCGTCTGCTGTTGCGAAGTCTCTTTCTCCCGGGTGCGCATCATCTTCTGATACTGTAACCGCTTGGCAGTTTGCATTTCCATCGCTTGATGCTCCAACTCATCCACAGACTTTTCGAAGAGACTTTGGTATTGTCGCAGCCACGGGTGTCTCTTGATCCCATCGAGATCGCACCTCTTCGCTGGATCCGGAACGAGCATCATACTCAGCAGGTCCCTAGCCTCCGTCGAAACGTACTCCGGGAAGGTAAGTTGGGTGTTGATGATGTACTTGTAGAGAAGGTTAATGTTGTCACCATCGGGGTTTGCCGGATCGTCGTCGAAGGGGAGGTAGCCTGCCAACATTGCATACAGGATGACGCCACACGACCAGATGTCCACCGCACTGCCAACATACAGGCCTTCACTGATGACCAGCTCAGGTGCAGCGTAACAGGGGCTTCCACAGCTGGTCTGCATCAAATCATCGGCCTTGTGTTCGAACTTGTTCGCAAAGCCAAAGTCGGTGATTATGACGTTCCGATTCCGGTCAAGTAGGAGATTCTCCAGCTTGAGGTCGCGATGGACGATCTTCTTGGCGTGAAGGTAGGATACACCCGATATAAGTTGTGCAAAGAGCTTGGCGGCGTCTTTTTCGCGCAGATAGCGATGGGCCAGGATATGGTCAAATAGTTCACCACCGGACGCGTATTCGATGATGATGCCGATGTACTTGTCGGTTTCAATTACGTCGTAGAGACGCACGATATTGGGATGCCGCAGATGCTACGAAGGGTCATAACGTAAGTCGGGTGCAAGATGCCAGTTGGCGATGCCACGGACCCGTAAGACCTCGATCTCCCTCTCGATCTTGCTAAATCTGACAGCATTATCCACGCTACCACGTCTGATCAGCTTGACGGCGACCTCCTCGCCATATTCCATGTGAAGACCGAGCTTGACCTTGCCAAATTCGCCTTCTCCGAGTGTTTGTAATAATAGGTAGGGTCCGAATTTTGGAATTTGGCGCCGAGGATGAGCGTTGGCATAGGCTACAGCAGCAGGAAGGGAATACACGTCGGGATAGACGCGGGCGCCGGCGTGTTGGTTGGACCCACTAACGCTGTGGGAGGCTCGTTTTCGTGAGGAAGCGGCATTTGGCTGGGGCGCGGGGGAGAGCGGTGTTGAGTTGGAAGTAGATGAGGTGTAGACAGCAACGGAAGCGGATCGGCCTGGTGGTCCTGATCTTGAAGACACGGACTGGGATTGAACCCCGTTTGAAGTAGCTGACGAAGCAAAGTCCGGCGGAACTTGAAGGGAAGAGGTGTCGTGCATGAATGGATCCGTGGCTGGTGCAGATCCAAAAACACGTTCATCGTCGACGTCCATCATCGGGGCTGCCTGTGCAATGAGCAAACGGGATGGCGGAACAAGTCAGCTTAGGATGTCGACCGCCACCCACGAGGCAAAACAATAAAGGGAGGATACAGCGTATAGGAGTGAGCGAGGACGGGCAAGGGTGAATGGAGGGCCCGTACTACCGCAGCGGTGGGAATGGGTTAAAAGAAGGGGACGAGCAAGTGCCGCGGTGCCGTTGGTTGAGAATGAAACGAGCGTGGTATACACACCTAGTGGAAGAATCTGAGAAAAATGTGGACCGGGCGGGGACGAACAAGGTATACACGCGAGTGTTGGTCAACACGAAGAGCTGTAACACGAGAACAAAGCGAGAAATACGGGGATAGGGTCAGGGTATGAGCGAGCGAAGACGTAGTAAACAGCAGCGCGGTACGCACCAAACAGTAATCCGTAAACAGTAGCCGACAAGTTTGCACGCAGGAAGGATGAGTCGGGGTTGTCTGTGTATGGAAGAGATTCTCACCACTGAAGAAATGTGGGTGCTGGATAGCAAAGAGCGAGTAAAGGGAGATTGGATGAGTTGATGTTTGATGGGGAACGCAGCAACCGGCCAAACTCACCTAAGGGACTGCAGAGATGATGTTACGGACGATTAGTCGCCCGTAATTGTCGGGGGCGTTGGGTAGAAGGTGGGTAAGCCGGACGAAGAGATGAGGAAAGTTGCTCAACGGAGAAGCCCTCGTGTTCCCCCTTCGAATTTCGACTGGAACCTTGGGAATATCTCCCCTGACAACTTTTTCCTCGTCCCTCCCCCAATCACGCATCTCTGTGGAGAGTGGAGCGACTAGGTCCTACGCAGCACCCACGAACTCGACGGACCATACCCATTTTGCTAGCATTCGGCGCGTCAGGCTGCGAAGGCGGCATCCGCCGGCACGTCCATCTTTATTGTGTCGCCATTCCGCAAATTGGGCTCATCTTCACCCTCGGAATGCGGGACTTCTCCAACTAATGTCTCCAGCCGTGGATCTCTTCCCATGATCATTCCACCAGATTGTCGACTGATCATGACTACATCCGTGTTCCTGGCCCTCGTGTTGGTTGTCCGTTGCCAACCTGTACCCGCAATAACAACCCATCACGTGAAGCCCTGTACTCGTCTCAAAGCCCTAACCAGCTCCCGCAATCATTTATATTGTTATCACTGCATTGGGTCCTCGAATATGTTCATCCAATACCACGCACCGACAGCCAACTTACAGATTTCTGTGGCTCTCGTCTCCAAGCACTCGCTTCCAGAGACTCGCCACCCCGGACTTGCACGACGTAAAAGCATACCCGGATGACGTAGCCATCCCCGTCAAGGGGGGGTAAGACATGGGAGGAGCGCAAAGGGGTCGAGACTTGACTTGACGATCCGCTAACCGAAGGCAAAAGAAGCACCCGAGACCGAGATCTACAACTGTAGAATGGCGACCAAAGCTCGGTTCTAATCAACGAATTCTACTTTGAGGGGAGATCCAGCTTGTACGCTGATTTGTCTCCATCGTCACAAATGCGATTCTGATGGTCTCGGGCGTGTTCATGTCTCGGAATCGCGACGCCTTCAGCCATGTCTAACCGCCCCAGAGCGGCCAGCGAGGATACGGAACCCAAGTGGCGTGTAGAGTTTATGATGAAAACGTAAAGCAAACTTTAACGGTCTTTACTCAAGATGTTCCCTACAGTTCTGGGTAACCCCGACAGCGGCCATCAGCATCGTGCTGGCAAGGCGTAAGTAGCTTGTACTCATTGTTTGTTGCCGATCAGTGCCGGGGTGCACCACGCCAATCTTTCGAAGTATCCAAAAGTTAGGAGTCGCTGCGACGGGCGCCCTGACACGCACAGGCCTCGTGTTCCCTAGCCAACCCCGGTTGCCTGAAAACTAATCCGAGGACAAGAGCCTGTAAACAATCTACCTCGATGCTTTTCGCGTTCCTATTCTACTAAAGTATTCTACAACAACAAGACGTAATACAGCTTCAAAGGTACATGTACCAACGAACACCGATCAGACGTCAAGTGCGTAAGAAACCTAGCGGTTTAGAGCGAGGAGATTGGTGCAAAGTCTATGTCCGTGATATCCAAACAACGTTTCAACCATCAAGTCCGTGAGTCGTAAAGAAGGAATCGAAAATCAAAGGTGAGGAGTGAATGTTCGCGGGAATAAGAAGCGTCGAAATCGTTGAGCGGTCTCTTCACCGTTTAGTTGTACGCGTCCTTTCCGAGGCAGTCGGCAACAGTGACGAACTTGTACTTTTTCTGGAAAGCCTTGAGGACGTAGGGAAGGACGGTGTATGCCATATCAGCTGGTCGCGAACGAACATCAGTATACACCGCTTGCAAATTACCCAAAAAGCCGGGTCACTCACTGCCTTCGTGGTTAAGAGCCAAGAGGTTGGACGGCTTCTTGTCGGCGACCTTCTGGTACGCCTTCTCGATCGCGTCGCTGCTCGAACTTTCGTCCTTGGAGTCAAAGTCGTAAAGCGCAACGCTCTTCTTCTGGTTGTACGCGGCTTCGAGACTGTCGTCATCGGTCTTTCCGTCAGAAGGGCGTGCAAAGGCGGGTTTCACGCCAATGATGTTCTCCAAGGCGTCATCGAGCTTGGCAAGGTCGGATTCGACTGGACGGAGGACTCAGTTCCGCTCGTCTAGCGGCAACGGTATTGGTATGGACTTACGGTCGGACTCGGACTGGCTGGTCCAGCTCTTGCCGCTGTAACCGAGCGAGGCAATCTGGTGACCCTCGTTGAACGCATTCTGAACTCGGGCAGAGTTCGTGCTGTCCTCGATGTCACCTAATGCGCACAATCATGTCAGCGACTGGTTGGTAGTTGGCCTGCTAAGGAAAGCTTACCACCGGCACCGTCGAAGAAGAAAGTAGCCTTGGCATTGTACCGACCCAAGACTTGGACGATGTGATCGGTGTTGTCGCTGGGGCCGCCATCTGCACAGAAACGACTCGTTCAGCAAAAGCAGACGGTGAAAGCTAAAGAAGTAGCGTACTGAAAGTGAGAGCGACGACGCCCTTCTTGGAGCACTTCTTATAGACCTTGGCCTTTGACTTGCGGGCGTCCAGCTGAACGTCGCGCTCAGAAACATCAGCCGGCAAAGCAGCGACGAGAGTGGAGACGGAGAGGAAGACAGCGACGAGGCGAGCAACTGAGAGCATTGTGGAAAGGGGAAGAGGTGGAAGGTGGAAGTGTACTGAAGAGAGAGGTTGAAGAGAAGAGAGCTCGATGCTGGGGAGGTATTCGTCGCATCAAGCCAGGCTTTATACCGTTATTACGCACCTAACACAAGTGGTTCGTGGGCGTAGAAGATCGGCGGACGGACACCGCCCAGGGCAGACGGCACGGACGGCAGCTTGCAGTGTCCAGTGTCCTACCTCACTAGAACAGCAGCAGGGAGGTCAATATCGAACCCCAAGTGACAGCAAACCAAACCGGGCCGGCATCGCCTCTTCGATTGCACTGTTCCCCCTCTTCCCAAAGCGGCCCGCGGATGTCCCCGTTTTCGCCGCGCGCGAAACTTCTTTGGCGCTGTCAGCCTAAACGAATCGCTAGGCTGTCCGTATACAGACCCGCGAATGGAAGACCAGTGCACCGACGCTCGGGTGTAGCAATAGCCTCCTTCAATAGTCAGATGAGGAAGCACAGTTGGCTATGCTCAAGACAACGTCTGTCCTGAAAGCGCACTCGAAGTGCTCCCAGCTGAGTCCCGTAGATTCAAGAATTGAGGCGGTAGAGGACATGATGTCGCCTGGGTTCCCAATGCCAAGGGGCGAACGCGGGGACCGCGCGCTCGAGCACGACCCTAAATTTAGAAACGTGTCCGGCTCAGTGACACCCCCCTCGGAATTTTGGGCGCAGAAGTTAGGCAAACGCAGTATGCTGTTCGACGTCGTAACATACCTTTTACGTACGACGTCATCAGAGGGAGATTCGCTGGTCACATTCTCGACGTTACGGGTTCCATACCGTGTCGAATAGGCCCGGTGAAGAAGTTGACCTAACGAGATCCCAGAAATTACTCAATCGCATACGAGATGTTCGTCCTTCTTGGCTTGACCGATCGTGTTGACAAAAACATTAAAACATTCAGGGTAACACGAGAGGGACCGCCTCCCCCACCCAAAGCCTGCTCACGGCACGGCTCTCTTGCACCTAGGAGTGCTATTTCAGCACCTTTAGGAGCACTTCAAAACGAAATTAACTCTGCTGGCAAACGCTATTGTTGACACCACAAAGAGGCAGTTCAAGCGATCGGACAGAAAAGTCGATTTCACGAGGTATCCCACGCCAGGCAACATCGCTTGCACAGCAAAAGTCATGGAGCGGTGGCAGTGTCACCAGCCGAAGAGTAGAGCATCTCCGAGATCCAGGTTGTCGCTAACTCGGCGCCTCGGGTCGGACGCTAGGCTTCCGAAATCAACCGGGGATTATTTCAACCCAACGAAAAACACCTCTGCCAATAATGAACGGTAATGACTTTCACAGGGGAAATCGCAATGCTGAAAAACCGCCAAAGCCGTAGGGGGGGTTAAAGCTGGCAATACGTCTGCATCCCGTCCGAAATAATACTAAGGACGTGAATCCACGGATCCACATAGTCGTACGCGGTTTGATGCTGTGATCTTGAGAAGGAAGTAAGAGCCCTCCTGGAAGTAAGCCGGGAGCTAGTGATGGGTGAAAGCGGCTAGACGTTGCGCGGCAACATGTCGGCTAGTGTTTGGAGGCGACCGTCGCTGAGATCACAATTTCAGAGAGACCTATTTCGTCGATTATACCAACCGTGTTAGTAAGGTAGCTCCGAATCAGTATCTGCATAGTATCGGTCACAGTCCAGATGGGTGCAAAGTCCGACGCGTCGAAGGGCGCGGGGAGCGTAGACAACCGAGAACCACCCCCTATAGCTACCGCAGAGGCACGTCGCAAGCGGCAAGGGCACACGGTATCGAGTTCCACTTGGAGAGTCGTCTCCATAGTTCCTCATTCAACATCGTCTTCATCACCCGCTTCTCCGTAGATTTCAACGGATATATTTGCACCGAACACCTCCTGCGCATCCTCCACAACAGAGCAATCGTAGAGCTTCAAGTCGTTGACGTGGATCCGAAGGGTAGACAGGAATCCTGCGGACACCACTCGTTGCAATGCTTCGAGCGATGCCCGCCGCGCGGCAAGTGTTTGGGGCCGCGGCATGCCTGTTCCGGCGGATGGACTGGCCAGGATAGCGAGAATCTTGTCGACAGGCGTCGCTTGTAGTCTTGAAGCGGGCTTAGTCCTTTCTGCAAGCTTGGAGAAAGACTTGGCATCGTGGCGAATGTGGATATGTTTGACATGGCCACATTGTCGGAAGAGGCGTATGATGCTTTGGGGTATAGCAACGATATTTCGCAATTCCAGCGTCTCTAGTTGTGGGAATCGACGGTCCCATTCATCACCATCGGACCCTAGGTGCCAGGTCCACGATTGATACTGTAGGAACCCGACGGAAAGCTCCCTTAGTTGGGGAGCTATCAAGCAGCGCATTACGCTAGCAAGTATTTGCTCTGGATCCCATGAGTGGAAAGATGGGATAATGGCGAACCGTCGAAGGGATGGCGCATGGATTTCGTATTGCGCGCCTAGGAGGGGGACGACGCAAGTAGATGAGATAATTTGGAGGTCTTCAATGACGGGGCAAGTGTCAAGGATCTCAGCAAGCTCCTGAACAGAGACTGTTCCCGATCGAAGAATGCAGGTGGTCAGGTTGGGAAAAGCGGCAAAGTAAATAGGAGAGAAGAGTGAGGCAGGGATGTCAAGCGCAAGACAGCGAGGGAATGCGATAGTCTCCCATAAGGATGGGTTTTCAGGAGACAGTTGGAAACTAGGTCCGCTGTAGACGATTTGCAGCGAGGTCAAAGGAGGGTTGACAGGCGTGGATGGGTGGATGACGATCCCGAGAGTTTCGAGAACCGCTTCAGCGCACGGTAAGGTCATTTTGACAGATCTCCACCGCCCAACCAATGGCTTGATGACCTCGAATAGCTCCTGAAGGGGTTCTTCAGCGATGTCTGTTCTCCATTCAAAGTCCATATCGAGATTTTGCGTCCCCGCAAGCCAGATTTGGCGCTTGAGAGCTTGTATAGAAGGGTTGGACGTTTTATCGACCTTGATGTAGGACCAGACGCAGGATGTGGAGAGGCACGTAGAGTGCCATCGTCGACACACGGAAAGAAGAGTGTATGGGAAGGTGGACCGTGATGGACCAAAGAGCGTATCGAACGTGGCAGAAAAAATCTCAATCAAGAGTTCTGTTGGCAGACGGTCGAAATGGTTGATGGCGTGCATGAGGAACGCAGAGGGGTGGAGAGAGGAGGACTTGTTACAGAGGCACTGAGATGACGTGAATATAAACTCGTCAGGAGGAAGGAGGCTGTGTGGAGCATGCAGTCTTGAACGGGAATCGGAATGTTGCCCCAGCCCGCACTCTCGCTACCCGCCAAGATAATGAGACCGGAGCACGTGTAGCGGCCTATCGTGCGTTAGGTACGGCATACTTGACTAACAACAGATATCGATGCCTGTAGATAACCAGGCAAGCGCGAACGTCCCTTGAATTCATTTCTCCACTTCTCTATTCAAGGACCGTCAGGTGGGGCTTGCTAGTAGACGAAGAATGGTGCGAATCAAGCCGCAAGATGAACGCACAACGGATCCCCAACACTGCAGACTACGGTAGTGACCTCCCCTGGTTAAGCGTGCGTGGTTCTGGGCTAGACACGCATATCGGATCGTTAAAGTCTGGGTGTCCATAAATATGTAATAGCCCGAGCAATGTCGAAACTGGGCTTGTGTGTGTGGTTCTCTTCCACATCCTTTCCCAGAGTCGTCTAGGTTGTGAGGCCTTTCGCACTCTGAGCTCGGGGTGGAATCGTCATCAACCCCATCGATGCGCCACGCTCTTATGTGGAAAGGCTAGTTGTGGGTCCGAATTAGCTTGGTTTGGTAGCCGTAACCTGTGACGTGATTGCCACGCGGACAAGAGTGAGAGACCGAGTACACTTTGGAACAATGGATAGTTTTTAGACGGACCGAAGTTCAAAGCGCCTTTCAGAACTATACAAAAGGGGTGTTATCCGACGCGCATAACGTAACAGCCGAGAAGCTCAAGTGGTTTGAACTTCTGACCAACACCCTGACGGGGTTCTTGTTGCGGAGTCGGGATAACACTTTTGCTACTCGGTCGTAATGAGGATATGTAGCTGTTGATGTATAGGTGTAGTAGTCATGGCAAGGCTCGACGCCTCGTGGTGTTGTGAAGAGAATAACGGTCAAAGTGAGCGGAGACTAGTAGGGGCAGTCTCAACTGAAACGTGTGGATGTATTTGTTCAGGGTCTCAGGGAGTGCTGTTGTCCACCACGGTCGTCAGTCGATGGTCGTTAAGCACATTTACGCCGAGTCGCGCCGATTCTTGAAAATGCGGCTTCTCCTTTCCTCTCCCTCGCCTCCCCTTTCTCCATCGTCGTCGCTAGGTTTGTCCTCGTCCCCGTCGATGCTGGATAATTTCGATTCCGACTAACCCTACCTTTTCGTAGCTGACGGCATTGTAGGAGCCCCTTCCACTCGTTTTAATCAGCAGCTCTCGGGAGCAGGTCTCCAATATACCACTTCGTTCTCGACTTCATCTACGCCTTTTCTTCTCTGGGCATGTCGTTCTGGTCACGGCTTTCGCTTTTCCTCACCCTGGTGGTGTACTTCACGGGGGTGTTGGCTGGAAATGCTCGCATCCAATCTCAAAAGTCCCGCCTACCCGCCAGACAGGGCTCTGACCAAGCATTTGATGGACCTAAGACGGTGCAGGCAGTCACGACTTTTAACACGTGAGCAGTTCAAACTATTGCCTCGCCCGCCGCGTCGTCTGACACTTGGACAGGCCTGCTGGTGTAAAAGTTCAGACCTGCACCATAACGCTAACGCCGACAGTGTCTGACACCGGCGAGCATCTCGTACTCGAGGTGTGTACGATGTTGCTGAGAAGTGACATCCCAGCTGATGCGCGTCACCACAGGATCGCAGATGCTCGACCCAATTCACTCCAAGCGTCGACTCCGGGAATAGCACTACAACTACCTCTGCCTCAGTAGGCGAATCCACCTCGCTCACCGACAGTTCAAGCAGCACGGCAGCTGTCGCAACCACCACCGCCGACGCGACGACCACAGCCACCGACGTCGCCTCCACATCAACAGTCGACAGCTCGTCTTCGAGCAGCACTGATGCCCTTGCTACTTCTGCAGACGCTACTTCCTCGGCCGAAGTGACAGCCAGTGCTTCGAGCGCGTCTGAGACCTCTACCCCTGTCGTGACGTCCACTGTCACCTCATCCGCCATTGCAACGCAACAACCTCAACTTCAGCCCGTCTTAACAACCAGTGCTTCCACGGACCCACTCCCCGCGACTGACGCCTCATCCACGACGTCTGCTGCTCCGTCGTCGGCCAGCAAAGCACCAGCTATTTCCGTAATCGTAAGTCAGCGATGTCGTATACCCACACACGTGCAAGTCTTATGGACTCTTGGTTCCTATAGGGTACCTCTTCTGTTGTTAGGACGGATACAACCTCTTCCGCGGTCTCTACACCCGATGTCGGATTACCAGACAATGCTGCAGCACCCGCTGTAACAACAGCTGCATCCACGGACAACGGTAATGTAACTTCGGCATCGGGCCTGGCCCCCACGCCAACCCCTACCGCCGCTGAGGACCAAGCTACACTCAGTCCCAGTGGGGATCCCAGCACCACTGCCACCCTTGCCGCTGTTAGCAGCGCACCCTCTCCCATCCAACTCCCTGGAACCAAATTGTCCGTCCTTCCAATTGGTCTGGGCGTCTTTGGCGGTATCTCCGCCATTGCCATCCTCGTTGTAGCCTATGTCATGTGGGAGCGCACCAAGTACAGGAAGAACTTCCGCGCGCGCCAGAAGTTGTCCGACCAGGGAGCGAGAACTGGCTACGGAGGTGAGCAACGTCGTAGCGAGCCATGTCCTGCCAGTACTCACATTTTGCTACAATAGGCATGTCCCAGAGAGTTTAAGTCACTACTGTCTATTTGTCTATCCTTCGTGTCCTAGTGCTAGAGCAGCCCACCCCACTCACTTGTTGCTTACCTTCTTTCTTGTTGTACGTCTAACCTACTCCACTATGGGGCACTCGTTTGGCCTTTGTGGGCTGTTGCTTCACTATGGACAAAGAAGGTGTGCCGGCACCGGCCTTCCCTTTGACGACGCCCGTACGGGTTGAGCTGTGGGGGTTGCCTTCGTTGAGAGGACTGACATCTATGGCGACTATGAGCAATGTCAAGTTCTATAACCTCGGAATTGCTACGAAGGGGCTAGGATGGCCCCTGAGCCGCCGGAGACCACCTTCATTCGGGCACAAGAAATCTAATAACAGCAACCCGGCTTAACCTCTATTTCTAGCGAAGCACATCTCGGGGACTCGCGTAGAATTGAGTTGCGCGGTGTCGTGGCGACAAAAATCGGCTTCGCGTGCGAAGGCAGAACGTTGCTCAGCGACATACCCCCGCCGTACGAATGGGCGACGTGTAATGCCACGTGCTCGATTTGAACGAGATATTTGACGTGTTTTTTTGGGTACGGTGAAGGCGAGTTGCTCGGCTGGGAAGGTTGTGCTGGTTCCGCCGTTGGTAGTTGCGCTGGGTTGGGCCACCTATCACCGAATACCAACCGATTATGTGCAAGTGAAGTGGGTAGAGTCGTTTGTACCTTGAACCAGCTGGTTCCTGAGCCGTCGTAAGTTGCAGCGGTTTTGGGGGCCTTGGCAAAGTAGACGTTGATCACACTGGGGTGATACAAGTTAGAATCGGCTTGGAAGCCAATCTATGTATAGCTAACGAGGGTGAGTTTCGAAGATCTGGAAACAGGATGACCTGTGTGCAACGTACGGTGCGGCCAGCAACGTCGGTTGCGGTCGCCGGTGCTAGTGTAGCCCCAATTTCGCAAGTAAAGTTTTTTGATTTCACATCCGTGACTGGGGAGTTGTAGAACGTGTATGGCCAAACGTAGTAGTAACCTGCGGAGGTCTGTAGAGGAAATGTCAGAGTCTCGGAGTGTTCGTTGTTGCGAGTACCCACCGTACCATTGACAACCAACGCGGTCAAGCGGTAGTGAGCGGCGATGCGAGGGATAAACGCAGCCAAAACGGGTACGAGACTGAGCAACTTCATTCTAATTTGGTGAAAACGAAGGTAGCGAGGTTGGTCATTCGAAAAAAATCGGATGTGGGCATTTATAGCCCAATCCCTCGTCGAGAAGCGGCCGACGACGGCTATGAGATGACCGGCAATAACTCTGCAGAAATAGTCATAAACCAACGCAGTGGATATCTCGGAGTGGTCGACATCTCAATCGCGCTTCATTATCGCGATTCACGATGCCCAATCAAGTAGATAGAACAGCGGTTCCACCCATCCCATGCGCGTACGAAGTAAGGTCGACCATAGATTCAGCAGAAGGGAGCCCTACAATCTTTCAGGCTGGTCACCCCATTGGATTGGCCAAGTAGAAGTCCACGATGGTGCAACTCTGGCACGTCGTAGTGTTACCGAGAAATTCTTGCGGACGAGGGTTGAGGGAGAAAGCTGAGGTCTATAGCCAAGCATGCAAAGCGAGTTTCTCAGGGTAACGGCAACCGTACCTCTAGTGCTTGGCGCAAGGCTTGGTGGGACTAGGTCGTCGTCGGTGATGTTTGTGTCCGGGCGGGGCGAATTGGGAATTGGAGCAGTGGCAGCCAAGGATGCCCTAGGCAAAAGTTCCTTTGGGAACACCCCAATAGCATCTAGATTTTTTTGATTTAGTAGTTAAGCAGCCGATGTGAGGTCGTCGGGTGTGGCCGAGTCCAGGTCGTTCGGAGTCTTCGGACCTCGGACCTGCGTGCCAAACAGTACCAAATGTTCGGTGTAGCAAGCCGGCATGTTGAACAGCGCATTCCAACCAACTGCTCGTACTTGTCATTTCAAGCCTCGACGCTACCCAAATTCCAAACACCAAACACCAAACTATTTACGCAACTTACTTGAGATACCCATAGATGCCCACTGGTAGCCGTATACGTGAGTGCTTTCCTTGGGCGTCAGCGTCACACTTCATGGTTATGGATCAGCACAAATCGCAAAGCACTCCTCATGTGCATCGCCTCGATAGGATAAATACACGTCCCGGTCGTGATGTCGTATATATACGCCTGACGCGGAAATGGGCGGGCGTATATTGACCCAACCTCCGGGAGATCCTCACACGCGGAAATACATTTCCGCCCTTATGACATTGATAGAGGCAGAGATATGAGAGGAAATCAAGCTGAGGATCAGCCGTTTGTTGACAGGCCGTGGTTTCTGGGGCCTGTTCCTTGCAGCGCCCCTGGAACGCTTTCAGTCTGGTGAGCTCGGTGAGCCTTTTCTTGACATCTCTACTTGGAACGTCCCTGTTGACCATTTCTTGCCAATGAAAGGTACGCCATGGCCGTCTAAACCGAGGGCCAAGCCAGGAACTCGACATCAGTTTCAGTGTCTAGCTCATATTAGGTGTGCAGAAGTATGCCAAGGAGAGCTATGTACCGCTATTAGTGGATTGGCTTGTCACCTTGGGCGATGGGCGATGCGGAGACCTCGGATGGTCAACCTGGCGGATGACCGTTGGAAGGGGTTTGGCCCGGCCGACAATGCACCTGTGCCAAGGGCTAGCAATGGTACAAGTACCCCTTTGCTTTTTCTTTTGCTTCGTACATCAGGTCGGCGATCCTGAAGGATAACAACGGTAAGCTTACTCTACTGTTAGCGATACGACTGGTGCTGATCCGTGGGCTGCAGGTCATGCTATCATGCCGTTCTACTGCCTTCACGACTGAACGCCAAGGGCACAAACCATGTGGCCTTCGACACGCTTTCTCTGTCTGGGAGATCTATTTTGAAATATAATGCTGCGACTTCCCTATCTCGTGTGTCACGACGTACTGTCCTTAGTCGACTGTTTTGATCGAGTTTCACGACTACCCCATTGTGGGCGTCGACCATATGCGCGTCACGACGGATCCTGTCACGTGTCGCCCTCTCTGAGGAATGTGCTAGCTCCAGGTCGATCCGATAATACATAAGTTAGCCCATAAACACACCGTAAACATAGAGATTTGACCCATCAAAACCATCCGACAACTCAGCTCGTGTGGTTCAGAATTCATAGTTTCGCAGTCCACACCCCAGTCTGGGTTGGCTCGCGCAGATACACTCCCAGCAGATGCATATACAGTAAGTCAGCGTCCATGAATGTTTATTTCAGCAACGACAGAATGTGTCTACAAGGAAAACGAGCGAAGGGGATCATTCAACAGTATAACTCCGAGAGCCTAACGTGATAATCGCATACAACCGAGGGCGGGGAAAGTCAGTCCTTTCTGAGCATGAGAAAACCACGAGAAGGCCACGAAAGGAGAAGGGTAAAGTAATAGGTGATCTATAGAATTGGCGCTGTCAGGTCAACAGGACAATGTGGACGGAAAGGGAGGGAGGACATACTGCGTTTATTGGTAGGCTTTCTCGCCGAGGCAGTCCGCGACGGTGACGAACTTGTAACCGGCCTTCTCCAAAGTCTTGAGAGCGGACGAAAGGATTTGCTTGGACGTTGCAACTGCGATCATAATATCAGCACCTCACTCATAGATCCTAGGCAGCTAATGATACGTACGGATTTCGTGGTTCAAAGTCAAGGCGTTCTTGGGCTTGGCCCCTGCGAGCTTCACGTATTGCTGCTCCGATTTGTAAGGTGTCAGGCTATCGTCATGAGAATCGAAGTCCCAAAGCACGATGGATTGTTTGTTCTTGTACACCACTGAACGGACTTGGTCGTTGTAGACACCTTTAGGAGGGCGCACGAAGCGAGGGACGTGACCGATGATCTGCTTCAGGGCGTGGTCGAGTTTCTCGAGATCGTCCTTGACTGCAGGTGTGTACTGGTCAAGTCAGCATGCATATATACGAATCATTGGCCAGGAGTTCTGGACTTACGCTCAGACTCGGACAGGTTGGTCCAGTCCTGGTTACTGAAACCCTTGGACGCGATCTGATGACCGGCGTCGAACGCCGCCTTGAGGTTTTTAGAGTTCACATCATTGGTGATATTGCCTGGTATTGTCCGCTCGTCAGTTCTAAGCAAGGAACGGTCGGATATAAAACCACTCACCGGCGGCGCCACTGACGAAGAATGTACCGTTGGCGTTGTGGCGGGCTAGAACTGAAACGATGTGCTTGGTGAACTCGGTGGGACCATCATCTAGGTCGACGGCACATCAGGAAAGGCGCCAAACACGGGGAGTAACGTATGATGCTCACCAAAGGTAAGGGCGACAACATCTTTCTTGAAGCACGAGTTAATGACGCGGGCTCGGGGTGGTTTGATCTCGTCATCGTAGTCGCGTTGAGCGATGTCGGGAGCGGGCAAGGCAGACACAAGAGTGGAGACGGCGAGAGCAGTAGCGAAAAGGCGGGTAAGGGAGAACATTGTGAAAGAGGTAGAAGAGTGTTGAAGAAAGGTGTTGTAAAAAGGTGTTGAAGAAAAGAGGTGGAAGACGAGATAAGATGTGTTGAGTGATGATGATCAAGGCCGACCACAGAGGTGTATATATACTGGGAGAAAGGGCAGTAGGGTCGCGGGTATAAATGACATCGGACAGACTGTGGCCCACGACATCGCACCCAAAGTGCACTCAGCGGTGAAAGGAGCCTGTTCTGATGTGAACACGGCGAGGGGACCTGTGTCACCAATCCAATGCGAAGCGCGGAATTCAAAAAAGGTGGGTAGCACAACCTCCACTAGCGGCTGAACCAGAGCAGACTTGGGATCGGTTGTCATGTGGCGAATGACAGCCGGACACCCCTTCGGTGACATGAGAGAACGGGCCCCCCGTAAAGGCTGCCACTGTTACGGTGTTCGTTGAAGCTTCACCGGAGTTGTGTGAGAACTATCGAGGTAACCACAGGTATCAGATAATGGCGCGTCAAGCGCTTCAGGAACTTGGGCTGGTGACCAAATCCGAGCCATGCTCACAACTGGCGATCGCGGCGTCTGTCACTGGGTGTAAGCGCTAGCCACGCCATCTATCAACGAACGCGGTATAGTAGCGTCAACGGAAGTCCGAAGGGCACCGTTACTCACGTGTATAGATGTACCGGGTACTAGTCGGTGAGGACATGTGTCAGCGCCCAATAACCACCTTGGGTGATGCCACCAAGTTGCCATGTAAGTCCAGTCCTACGTCTGGGATCTGTGCACCTGTCTCGCCAAGATCATCAAAGTACATAGACTCGAGGACATGCTGATGGAATATACATCCTATTCCAAGAGATGTGGGTCCGTTTCGGATAGCGAATACGACAATGGGCCATTGCTAGTAACTAGCAATAGATGTAAGGGTATCACAACTGACAGCACTCTAGGAGAGTTCGTACTGACCGAACTTCCCGTGGATCACCACGTATGCAAAGGTCACCCAGAGCTGAAGTAGTGTGACCCGACGATGATAAACATGAGACAGGTTGGGACGAACAGCCATACTCTGGGTCAGATACTGGGTCTCGCCCGAACGCCCACCCGTGGCTCCCCTTTTGCCGCAATACATCATTCAACTCAACGCGATGCACAAAGTACCGAAACCAAAATCCGTGTAAATTTGGCCTTTGCAAGTGCGTAAGCACAACCCAGATTGACATACCTACGCTTCGTCGACCTGAGTTAGACTCCACATGCCCTATGGAGGAGAATTTGACCACTACTGGTTCGGAGTTGAGGAAGGAACCATAGGAAATTCAGCGGAGCGCGCAAATAGGCTCTTCTGGCGAATGCAGTGTAAACCGGAATAGCCGCCATCCAGAACACCGTGGATCAAGGTGACTTCTGAGACAGTTTCGCAAGTAGTCGGGTCGAAGAGGAGAGAAGAGGAGCGAAGAGGGGCAGGGAAGACCGGTCGCAGTACGCGCGAACTGTCGATGGTTGTCGGGGTCAAGAAGTTCGAAGATGCCAAGAAATGCCAAGATTCGAAGCTTACCTCATCTAGCTGGACCTAAAATTGGCCTGGCGAAGTCTTCGTCGGGACATAACACCCGTAATCAAGCGCAATAATCGGCATCCATCAGTGTTTATTTCAACAACGACAGGAGGTGTGTACAGGAAAGTGAGCGAAGGGGATCAGTCAACAGTGTAAGTCCGGAAGCCTAAAACGTATGATGATCGTAATCAAGCAAAGGCTAGCAAAGTCAGTCCTTTGAGAGCATCAGAAAATCATGGAAAGGTCATGAAAGGGGAAGGGTGAAGTAAAGGGGCGATCTAGAGGATTGTCGTTCTCGAATTAGCCTGGGGCATAGGACGGATTCAAAGCAGGGAGCACGTACGTTCTGCATTTACTGGTAGGGCTTCTCGCCGATGCACTCCGCAACAGTGACGAACTTGTACTTCTTCTCCGACAAAGCCTTGAGAGCGAAGGGAAGAACTTGGAAGGCCGTGCCAGCTATGCCAATAGTATCAGCACAAGACTCTAGGAACATAGGCAGGCAATGGTACGTACAGACTTCGTGGTTCAAAGCCAAAGCGTTCTTGGGCTTCTTATCCGCAAGCTCCTGGTAGCGCTTCTGGGACTCGTCGGTAGACAAGCCATCAGCGTCGCCAGAGTTGAAGTCCCAAAGCACAATCTTTTGACCGTTCTTGTACACCACCTCCCGGACCTTGTCGTTGTAACGGCCTTCAGGGGGGCGGACGAAGCGAGGGACGACACCAATGATACTCTTGAGAGCGTCGTCGAGTTTGTCGAGGTCGTCCTTGACTGGAGGTACGCACAAGCCAAGTTAGTACCCATCCTAATTACGCCGCATCGGGTGATTTGCTTACGTTCAGACTCGGACTGACTGGTGAAATCCTTGTTCTTGAAACCCTTGGAAGCGATCTGGTGACCGGCCTTGTACGCTTTCCTGATGAGGTCAGCGTTGTCGTCGTTGTAAATGTTGTCTGATATTGCCGATCCATCAGCTCCGTACAGGGGATGATCGAGTAAGGGGCCACTCACCATCGTGACCATGAACGAAGAAGGTAGCTTTAGCGTCGAAGCGGGCCAGAACTTGAACGATGTGGTCGGTGACATCGCTGGGACCATCATCTACGTCGACCGCATATCAGGAAAGACGTCAAGGGCGGATACGGGCCATAATGCTCACTGAAGGTCAGTGCGACGACATTCTTCTTCGTGCACTTCTTGATGATCTCGGCGAGCTTTGGCTTCCTCGCCTCGAGGCCAGAGTCGCGTTCAGCGAGGTCGACAGCGGGTAGTGCAGAGACAAGGGTGGAAACGGCGAAAGCGGTAGTGAGAAGGCGAGCAAGGGAGAACATCGTAAAAGAAATAGAAAAGTGTTGAAGAAAAGAAGAAGTTGAAACTGAAAGAAGAGGTAGAAAGTGTTGAGTGATGATTTTCGAGGCAGACCACCATGGTATATATATACTGGAGGAAGGGGCGGTGGGTCTACCAGCACGAACAGCATCGAGCTGCCAACGGTCTCGGACATCGCACTTGATGGGTATCCAGCAGTGGCAAGACGCCCGTTCTGGTATGAAGGCGGGGAAGTGAGCTGTGTTACCAACCTTGGAGAGGCGAATGCCAAGAACAAGATGCCAGAGCGGCCCGGCACAGCCTCTTGGAGCGGGTGGACCGGACCAGACTTGGCACAGGCATTGTCACGCAAGAAACGATAGCCAAGCACGCCTTCACACGAGAGCATAGGCTCCCCGTCATTGCCGGGGTCATGATGTCCGGCGCGCCCTCATCAGCACTGAGCGAAAACAAACTGTGAGGGCAGCCGAAGGAGTCAGATGCTGGCGTCCAAATGAGAGGCCAAGCAACGCCTTTGACGCTGCAGCAACTTGGGTTAGCGGTTGACAAGACCGAGTTCGAGACGCCGTACACAGGACAGGCGGTCGTGGCGTCTCTTCACTGGGGATCAGCGCTAACCAATAAATGCGGCAGAACTTTTTATAATAACGTCAACAGTAGTCCGAATGGCATTATCCACTCACTCGTGCAGATGTACAGGATACGGATTGGCGGGGATCTTGCACCACAGCCCGAGGACCGCCTTAGATAATACTGCCGGCTCGGGATGGGAGGTCAATCCTGGATGCGGGACAGGATAACCATTCATGCGATCCGTGTTTCCAGCCTGCTGAGACTGTCGGAATGAACTTAAGACGTGTACGGTTGAGACTTGCTTCTTACCCCAAGTTCCGGTGCTGAGAAGATTTCAAACACGCCTTTCTCGTCAAGTTTTGTCCGCAGATTACCTGGCGGTGTAGTGGAGGATATCAGACTGGGACCACAGCTAGTTATAGGGCGAGTTGGAGTCGTGCTCCTTCCTTGCCGGCATCATTAGGCATAGACCTGAAGACATACGGTGGAAGTTTGCTTCTAAAATCAAGGCTAGATGATTACCAAAGGCGTCTCGTCCGTTATGTAAACATGGCCAAATGTTCAGATCGACTAGAAAGGCGATACAACGTGACTGTACAGGAGATTCAATATACCCATTCCTTGTGCTCATCTTCATACACCTCTAGCTTAACCACACTTCTTACCCGTGCCACGACTTCATCCACATTCATCAGACGGCCTACAACGAGCTCGTTCCTATGCATCCTCACGCGGAGAGGCAGGGGCGCCATCCTGCTCTTCAAGCCTTCATGTACCACCCAAATGGTAATACCATAGAGATCTAGAGTCTCTAATCTGACCAGCTCGCCCCTCTCTACCAGCTCCGTAAGGACATCCACGATTTCCGCCACATTACGAGGGCGCGATCTAAATCTGAACCTCCGCACGTTTTGAAAGGTGGACAGAAGCAATTTCCGCAGATCTGCACCCTCTATGAGTCCATACCACAAGCCAACAACATCCAATTTCGGAAATTGTACTCCCCACCTCTCGGCACCATGTGGGATTCGTACCGCGGGGCTACTCCACTCCCCAAATCCAAAAACCAGTTCCCTCAACTCGGGTGCCTCCAGATACCGAATCAACGTCACCGCCAAGCACTGTGTCCACGGTATAGACCATAACATCACGTCAGGTACAACGCAAAACCGTCGGAGACTCGGTGCAATGATCCCAGACCCAGGCTCTTCAGCTGGAGAAGGAATCACACCGCGTGCGGCCAGAAGCTGAAACTCCTGTATCTGTGGCATTTCTCGAAACAGCAAGCCGACATTTCGTACAGATGCGGCACAATTCTTCAGCACGAGCACCGTAAGACTGCTGTATGGTAACGGAGAGCAAGTCATACACCCCGAGTCCCATATATGCAGCCGTTTTATCCGTGGGCACGAAAGCTGTTGCAATAGGAAGTGGAGATCCGGTGCGTAGTCCACTCGTAGTTCGAGGTTTTCGAGGAGAGGGAGCATCTTGATGCTGTCAAGGCGACCGTAAAGTAAGAATCGTATTGCAAATTTGAAGTTCCCCTCGAGTTTGACGCTTTGTGCTCTTTCCATCTCAGGAATCAAAAGCCGGCACAGCTCCTCCGTTTCTGAGTCGGCCTCTCCCCACTTCAAATCGACGTCCAAAGGATGATTTCGCGAACGGGCCAGTTGAACAGCTATGCGCTCGCTTTTCACATCCCCATCTTTCCACCACGTATATGTCCACAGGCTCGGTGTCGCGATGGAGAGTTCTCGCCAGTGTCGAGAGACTTGAGAGAGGGAAACAGGAAAGTTGATGCGATCGATACCATCCGATGATGCGAGGACATCAAGGAATATGACAATCAGTAATTCCACTGGTAGTCGGTTGATAAAGTCGTTTTGATTATGAGGAGATTGCATGCGTGGTGAGGGAACACGTTCGCTCATCCCTGCCATCTTCCAAACAGAGCCAAATGTTTGGCCGTAAATCTATTCGACTACCAACAGAACCTCAAAGGGCGAGCTCACTAGTATATCCATTCCTTGCCCTCTTTATCACCATACACCTCCAGTTCAACGATCTCTCTCACCCGTGCGATGACATCTGCGTCACTGCCAACCACTGTTAGTCCCTCTCTATGGATCCTCACGCGCAAAGGCAAACGCGTTTTTCTACCCCTTAGGCCTTCGTGTATCAGCCCAAAATCGGCACGGTGGAAGTCCACAACCTTCAACCTCCTCAGTTTGCCACTCTCCACCAGATCTCCAAGCAGTCTCATAATATCCGCCACGCCCCACCGCAGTTCAAGCCTCGATCTAAACCTAAGCGTTCGGATTTTCGGAAAGGTGAGCAAGAGCGTCCTCTTCAGATCGTCATCTTCCAAGGACACGTCCCAAAACCCGACCATGTCCAGCTTCGGAAATCGCGCAGCCCATCCCTCGACTCCTTGCACGACCGATACCGTATTGGTGGGCGAATCCATGAAACCATATAGCAGTTCTCTCAACTTGGGTGCCTCCAATGCCCGTATGATCATTACCGCCAAACACCGTGTATTCGGATCGTGCAAACGCGTCATGTCCGGCACCATACAGAATCGTCGCAGGTGCGGTGCAGCGATTGTAGGAACTGTTTCAAAGGGATCTGCAGCATATGCGTCCAACAGCTGAAGTTCCTTGATCTGCGGCATCCCTCCAAACAGTAATCCAAGCATTCCAACGGACACGATATTATTCTTCACCACGAGCACCCTAAGACTTGCATATGAGGGCAGAACGCAAGGGGACGCCTTATGATTCCATATCAAAATCCGCCTCAAGCGAGGGCAGTCGGGGTTGTCCGGTAAGATAGGATGGTCCGAATGGTCCCAAGCCGACTTGTTTAGCCTGAAGGTAGCATCCTTGAGGACTGGGAATGTCTTCAGATCGTCGAGGTGATGGGTTATGATGGTCGCGACTATCGACGGTGTAATTGGTCCATGGAGGCTGACGGTCCTCAGTCTTGGCGCCAGATGGATTACCATCTGGCTCAGTGCCTCCGCCTCCGAGTCATTCCCCCACTCCAAATCCATGTCAACCGGGATACCTGCTGAACGCTCGAGTCGGAGTGCTATGCGCCTGCGATCGAAATTGGTAGACCCCCTCCGATGCATCGAATATGTCCAATATTCGGGTGACCCGAGGCAAAGCCTTCGCCAGTGTTGATTGACTTGTGAAAGGGTAAACGAAGAGAGGAAGAGATCGTAACCCTTCAACGACGCGAAGAAGTAGCGAAAGATGCGGTCGAGCAATTCGATTGGCAGCCGATTGATGAAATCCAATTTGTGGTGTGCATCCTGAGGTGACATGTCGTGGTTGGGTAGCACCGGAAGGATTTCGTGATTTTCGGAGATCGAAAATGCCGACGAAAACGCTGGCAGGTGGTGGCGCTTTGGGAGGCCCCAACACACTCCCAGCATTTTGAGCGGCCAGCCGATCAGAGCGCGAGGTATGGCCGTTTTCGTTGGCATTCTCGTTTTCGTGCAAGAGCCCCGAACACGCGACCACTTTCGGTGTGGTTAACCTCACTGTCAAACAAAACCAAATGTTCGATGCAACATCGATGAGTTCATCCATAACAAAAGAAGAAGGCATAACACAAATGGTCAAACATCATAAGAATAGGTGGACATGTATATCAACTCACCAAGTCCGAAAGATCTGGCTCGTCATCGTACTTAGCGCAGCGGCTGCGTGATCCCAAGTGGACTTGGGTGGTGCTGACGACTCCTCTTCGCAAACAGCTGGCCAGGAGCAGGTTTCTTCGTCGCATTAAGAGGTCGGCCTCTCCGTTCCGATTCTGGTTTTTCTATGACGAGCGTTCTGGGGAAGATGTTTGTGGCACCCCTTATGGGCTATAATGCATAGAACGCGCGGTCGAGCAAGCTTCATTCACGTAAATTGCAATATACCGCGTACCCTCAATGGTTGCCGAACGAATGCGCAGGTAGTGTCGTTGGCGTTATCATTGTCATCAGATGGGAGATTACGTTCCTTCCTCGCCGCAATTTCCGTCGTGCACGGCTTAACTACGATACCTTCATCTACGGGTAAGAAATCGGAGTAAAACAGTAAGCGTTCAATGCCCCAGCCGATCACACTCAACCGCTTACACTCGCCATCCTGCTCCGCAGACTCACTCGCAGTGACTTCCTTACGCGGACGGCCCTCTTTGGCTTCTCTTTCCGCCGCAAGGTCGTTGGTCTTCTTTTTCCGCTCGTGGCCGCGGCCTTCTTGGTGGGAGCCTTGCGCTTTGCAATGCCTGGACTCTTCTTGTCGACGGCTTCATCCAATGTTTCGTCATGGCCAACATCGTTCTCTCGGGCAAGCTGAGACAGTTCAGCAGCAATAGGCCCCTCTTGTGCATTGGCCGTACCGCGGCAGATGGCTGCAAGGGTTGAACATTCTGCAGCGCAAACGGGCTTTGGAGAGGCTATCAATCAAGACCAACGCTCTCATCCTCATCTACAGGAGAGAACTTGTGCCGTCTGGATTGAGATCTGCGTCGTGTGTCCGGATTCTCAGAGCCAGCCTGTCGTAGCAACCGTTTGAGTACCGCGAGTATAGTTTTGCAGACATATATGGAACACTAACCACTTTGTGTCGTTCCCCTCCCCGTCTGCCTTCTCTTTGGGATACAGTTCAGACCGTCCCGTTCTGAAGGCGGGTACGCGGAGTCTATCGACAGTACAGGGCGTCGGGCTCGTGATGTCCGTTGTTGGGCAGCGATTTCCTCCAACATTTTGGACGAATTCCTCCTAGGAATCGGGTTTTGACGTGGTACGGTAGGGTATTGGCAGAGATCCACTCTCAGTAGGCTGATTGGAGCAGCTTGTGGCCGTTCGCCCGTTTCGTTGAGCAAACTTCATCGTCCAGAGCGTCCTCATCCCCGGAATGGCGTTTACGATTCGCACCACGCTTCCTTCGTACGATTCCGAGGTGTGGGAGCTTCGAGAGACTTGCGTTTTTGGCACGTCCGGGCGTCCGGTGTGGACTTGTCACCCGTCGCGGTCTGTCAACTGGATTTGTCTTCCCGTCCTCATCTCATCCTCCATCTTGGATTTTAGGTAGAGCAAGTAGGAGCCCGATGAGCGCCGCTGGGTTTCACGCGGAAGTCGGAAGATCCCTCCACGTTGACGCATTTTCTTTGGGTCGTGCCATTTGGATAACGTCGAAACGTCGAGTGCTAGTGGAGGTCTGATGCCTCGACGATTCACGTCAAGTTGAGTAAAGTTTGTATCGATAAAAGGGGGGTATGGCAGCTTCGACTCGTTGAGAAGGCCCTGCAGCTGCAACTGAACGGCAACGGGCGCGAGACCGAACCAACAAACCGAACCAAACCACACAGATTCTACTCAACAACTCATGACTCAACACACCAAAAAAATTGCAAAATCAAAAGAATCAAATAGAGACAACTAGCTGCGAGGAGATGTAGATAGCAATACAGTTTCTTGTTATACTTGTCGTCATTGCTGTTGTTATAATCAATCAAAAAAAGAAGAGAAAAATTACGATAAAACCACCTGCCGACACCTCACACCGCAGGGACACAAACGAAACAACAAAAATATGCTAAGGGAAAAAACGGACACCAAAAAGAGGAACAGACATGCGAGACACACACACATGAACGAATATACAAGGAAAGCAAACCAAAAAAAGCGATACGAAAGACGACCACCCCTCGGGAGAAGCAAAGGGGTACTTGCTCTTGATGCAAACGAGAACAAAAGGGCGAAGGGCAGATTGAGTGGGGGCATAGGAGCGCGGAGAGAAACACATAGCAAGGGAGGCATGCACGTTGCGGATTGCGAATATTATGAGAAGCGTGATCCCCATACCATAAGTCGGTGGGGAAAAGAGAATGCGAACGGTGCTCGATGAGGGAGGGGTCTAACGATGATGCAAAAGACGAACGAAAAAGCGGGACAAGGTCGTCGGACTACGCGCTCGACGCGACCCAACTCCCCATCGCCCTCCGATCGGCTTCGACTTCCTCGCTGGACGCCCGCTCCTCCACGACGGTCCCAAGCGCCGGCGGACCGAGCTGGTAGGCGTGGAACGACGGCGGCACCCCGGCGTACACTTCATGCTGTCCGGCGGCGGTTGGTGGAGGTCCAGCCTCGAACTGGAACTCCATACCGACGTTGAGGCCTCCATACGCGGACACCGTGGCGGGGCTGGCGAGGTCGTACGCGCGGGGGGTGTTGGCGTCGTGCGACGAGGCGACCTCCGTGGGCTGCGCGGACGGGTGTGCGGCATGCGCAGTGTCGAACCCGTACAGCGCCATCCCGACGTCGGTGCCAAGTGTCATACCGACCGACACGCTCGGCCGTCGCGATGCGTAGTCGGCGTCGGCACGCGTCCCGCCGTGGGCCGTCGACCCCGAGCCCCTACGCCATTCCATCATCTCGTACTCGAGCTGCTGCGAGGACGACATCTCCTCCACTGCAGCGGCCGTCAGCTGTTCGCCTACCGCGCCGACCGAGTCGTCGGCGATGTATGTCGATGGGTCGAAAGACTCGAGTACAGGGCCCGAACCGTCGTCCGCGCCGTAGAGCGCGTTGAGCGGCACATCGAGTGGCCCGATACCCTCCTGCGAAGGCATATACTGCTGGGGAGGATACTGGTACTGCTGCGCCTGCTGTCCATCTTGATCTTCGTGCATCCCGAGCGCGACATCGCCCAGTAACACATGCGGGTTCGCACCCACCAACGCGTACGGCATTCCACCTTCGGGCAGCGCCTGGGCTTGGTGCGGCGCGTACTGCTGGCCCTGGGCAGACGACGGGAAGTGGAACTCCAACAGTCCGTTCATGTCTGGGACGTCCATCCCAGGGGGCAAGTTCAAGTCCACACCGAGATCGTCGAGCGACGATGCCACGCCATGCGAAGCAGAGGACACAGGTGGTAGTGCACCCTGCTGCGCGAACGAGAGGGTAATCGGCGTGATGGGGGTGGGGCTGATCAAGTTCTGAGTGGGCTGGGCGGATGACACAGGCGGAGGAGTATACCTCTGTTGACCATCTGATCCAGGTGGCGAAGCGTTCCGTAAGCCAGAACCCGTCTTCCGAGCGGCGATAGGCGAGTGTCGACCAAGCGGGGAATGGTGGTGTGGCTTGGTCCACTTCGACACCTTCTCCCTCTGCGATGGCGCCTTGGGCGGCGATACACGACCGCCGTCCACGGGCCTGCTCTTGGGGGACTGACCACCGACACCAGGGGACGTCGAACTCGGTGGTGGGGGGAAGGTGTAATTCTGGTCGATAATCGTCAACCTGAGCCCGCCGGTCCCTTCCTCACTCGCAGGTTCGGGAACACCAGTAGACGCAGGCTTAAGAGGCACAAACCCATCCACATAGCCAAACGCCGGCTGAAGTGGTGGCGGCTGTGAACCAGGGTGCGAATAGTCGTACCCCTGCGAAGCGGGTAAAGAAGTAGAATGCGTTGGGTAGCCCATCTGAAGCTGGTTTGTAAACGGCGGTGTCTCCAAGAGCGAAGGTGGGGCACTGCTCGAAAAGGTTTGGGGCGAAGAATGTTGAGAAGGGATATCCTAGAATCCACAAAACAACCCAAAATCGCAAACATCAGCACACCGTATCCACAACAACCAGAGAATACGACTCACGAATGGTCCGATATTCCCATTCGCCGGGATCCATCCGGCATCTGCACCTGCCTGTTGCGTGCCCGTCGTCATTGGCACCTCGCCAGCCGGCGGAATGCCCTTCACGATGCTGGGCAAGCTGGGTAACGTCATCCCACCGCTATTCGGCGTCGCCGCCTTCCTCGACGAACGCGTAGCCATAGTAGTCGCAGGCTTGCCGTTCAAGATCTGCGCCTTCGCACTCGGAACACCTGTCCGCATCTTCCGGACCGTCTTACCGCCGGGTCGGACAAACGCGTGCGCCGGTGGCGGGAGAGCCGCATGTTGTTGCGACTGAGGTGAATACGTGAGGGGAGGTTGTCCGGATGCGGGATATGTCCAGGCGGGGACAGGTTGGTGATGCGTGAAATGGTGGGGTGCTTGGGACGCCTGCTGGGTACCTGTGGGTGGCGGTGTGTACATCTGCCCTGCGGCCGCAGACATACTATATGCGGTGGGATCGTCCCAAGCGAGATGAGCACCTACGGGAGGGCAGCTCGAAGGTCTGCGTTCCATTCTAGGCCCCGGGGCGGAGTGGTCCACGAGAGACATGGGGACACCCATCGAACTCGTTGGCGGGTAGACGGGGGCGTACTGATCGTCATGGTAGCCATGAGCGAAAGGATACGAGGCGGCGGATGAGGTAGAAGGAACACCGTATGATGAAGGAGGGGGAGCGGAACCGGTCTTCTGCGGGTGAACGTGGTGGGTAGAGTGTTCGTAGCCGGGAATGCCGAAGGCGCTAGTGCCGGGCATGGACACGCCCATCGTGGCGTTGGTAGCGTAGTTGGTATTGGAAGGAAGGTCGTCCGAGGCGTTCTTGATTGAGCTGGGGGTAGCACTCCGTTGCTTAACATCCCCGCTAGCCCACCCCATCTCTCGAACAAGCACGCCAGCGACTTCTTCCAGCCTTTCACGCTTCTCAGTTGGCATCTTCTTGCCTACGCGTCGCTTGACTGACTTGTCTTTGACCTGTTTCATCGCCACAAAGAGGAAGCGTCAGATGAGTTTTTTTCAACGACGAGGAGCACAAAGAAAGCGAGGAGGGAAACAAGAGGAAGCTGATGTGGATGGAACCATAACATATTTATGGTACGAATCGCAACCAGGTTCTGTCGTGGGCAAGAGAAGAAGAGCGTGCAACGAGAAACAGCAAAAGCAATAAACTCCAAGGATGGATGATTGAATGGGAGATGCCAAGGGCGAATTGCCTGAAGCAATAACTGGCCCCAAGCATCCATGTACGTGCGATGGAGGGTTTGATCCGCCACTCGAGCACAACACAACGGGGCAACTCGAAACCGGGACAAGAATAAACTCGCAAACTCACCTGAGGCGAATACTTGTAGTTTGGGTAAAGCTTCTTGTGCTGGGCCTTTGCGTGCGCCGCCCGAGCTCGGAAGAACGACTTTTCAGCAGCTGGTAAGAAGTCCCAAAGGATACCGGAGATCTTGGAAACGCCTAAACAGCGGGAGCCGGTGATTCAAGTAAGCAATAGTGCAGCGTGTTGCGTAGGTGGCGTCAAGGTTGGCCAAATCGCGTAATTGACGAGTGAATCGAAGGCCGTGTGGGACGGAGCGAATCACGTTGGTTAAATCAAAGTAATATGCGTGCAAGAAAAGGAGAGAGACACCGAAGTGTTGATCAGTAATCTATCGCAAGTTTAGCGGAAATGAGGAGATAGGAGCATGTGGAAGAGGGAATAGGCGGACGAAGAGAAGAAGAGAGAAGCAGTGGAGGGAGGGGCAAGTCGGGCAGCTGGGAAGGTAAATAACGCCTTGGATGCCATTGTGGACAGTTGGGTTGCGTAGAGGGATACAAGGTAGGGCCGGGAGAGAAAGCACTCTGGTGGTGGGACCCTCGCCTGACCCTCGTCCGACGAGGGAGACTTGGAGCCTACGGCATCGAGCGTGGACGAGGCAACTGTGCGATTTGAGTGGGTCGGTTTGGCGCGGCGTGTCGGGTCCGGCGGCGGAGGTTGAGCGGGAGACAGGGACTGGCACGAAGGAAATAGCACAGCGAGAAGAGAAAGGCCGGGCTGGTTTGGCTCATAGCTCGGTTGTCGAGACCCAAGGTTGAGCGCGCAGATGTGAAATTGTTGGCAAGTCGGCGATAGGCGCAGTCGTAAAGATGTGGGAGAGTCGGTGTTTAGGCGTGGCACGCGATGGATAGAAGGCGAGTCACGGTGAGTCGATGGAATGTTTGGTAAGGTGTTGTTTTGGCGACAGATTGGAATCACGGAGGGAGGAAGAGAGTTCGGAGATTTGGGGAAGGGGGGTGCGGTGATGTTCGGGTCGGAGCGAGATGACCACCGGAGATGCCCAGGCCCAGTAAAATGAAGAAAAATACCAAGACGCAAGGGCGAGACATGGAATGAAAGTGGAACGAGGGGTGGTATGAAGGAGGTGGGGTAGAAGGGAAGGTACTCACTCTGCTCGTCGTCGTCGTTCTCCTCATCGTCCTCATCGTCCTCATCGTCATCTTCATCGGGATTGAGACCCTTCTTTGCCCGCTGTTCTCTACGCTTCTCGCGGAGACGGTCTTTGAGGATGGGCTTGAGAGCCTCAGGAATGCGAATGCCCGCCTCTTTCACGTGTGAGCTTTGTCGAACAAGGAAAATTAGGCGAAAAGGTACGTGGCGGTGGAACAAATGGGCAAGAACGCGACGCGATCGACGCGGGCGGGGGGAGGGAGGGGTATGATTAGTCTAAATTCGAACAAGGAAATCGACGGTCGGGGGACCACTCACCGAAACAAGAGGAAGCAGTTTGGTGGGCGTTTGATGTGACCTTCTGGCTTCTTTGCGGTGTGGGAGGTGTTGCGGCCGTTCTTGCCGTATGTTGAGGAGGAGGCGTAGTAGGCGGGGTCAGAGTACTTTGGGTCGATGGCGGACGGTAAGGGGGCATTGGCATCTTTACGACCGAATGCGGAGAACCACGGGAGGGGAGTGTTAGAGGAGGATAGCTGAGTAGGGTTGACGGTGAATGTTGGTACGGATGATGGATACTCCAGGTCGACATGAGGGGTTGGTTCTGTGGATGGATTGTTAGAGAGTGGACTGGGGTTGAGTGGGAGGGAGATACCTGGGTGGGCGCGGCTGGACCTTCTGGTGGTTGTTGTAGTGGCCATTGAGGGAGAGTAGTCGAGGTGTCAAGAGGGGTTATATGGAGGGAGGAGGGGAGGGGATGTGAGGGCGGCGGTGGGTTGGATCGTGAGTCCAACCTCTGAGCGTTATACTTGCCCATCTCAGGGTCCTAGCCCCGGTCCTCTGCGGTGGGTGGGGTCCCGTGCCCCCAGACACCCAAAATATGGAACCGGACTGCTGGTGCAGGATCGGCCGGGCTTCAGAGTGCATTAAAGTGGAACCCGATGAGATCTACCCACGACGAGCTATTCCCTGTGCGGATATTCCACGTGCACAAGATTATCCCCGCAGTCTAATCAGTTTTCTGAAGGCGCCCCCGTCCGCTAATCCCCATAAACCCAATCGCTCGGCCACTCCCGTGTAAGCTTCCAGCACAAAGGCGACGGCGCGACATGGCTAATCCCAGTAATAACCACCGACGCTCGATTGTCACGCCCTTGTCACACAACAACGATCGTTGGGGTTTGCACGGAGGGAAACCGCGCCCGACTTATCACCCAACTGGGCGGTGCCCTCGCCGACGGTGATTTGACGATATCGGTTGTCCCACAGAAATCTTGGGTGGACCTTCCTTGTGACCGAGCAAAGCAACGGCGGAACATACCACCACTGGGTCAATCCGATGCAACGTGTGTGTCCGTTCCATCTCTCTCACATAGGGTTATGCGCTGGGAGTGGAACGAGGCAGCGCACTCTTCCTCGGTTAGCCATCCTCATCGCCCCGCCTGTCCGCAGAGCGGCCTTTTCGGGGCGTCGAACAACAACCCACCAAACAAACAACACGCAAACTTCCGTTCTCGACCACTCCCTCTACTCGCATTGCCCCCAAGCTGTCAGTGCAAGGCGAACTTGCTATGCTAACATTGCACAATGAATGTCTCGATATAGGCGACTTGGAACTCAAATGACCAGAAAGTCGTCTCGCCAACTTTGAACCGAGGATCGCGATGGTGTCATTTACCTCTATTGAGGCCCTTTGTCTGCGTTTTGGGTAACTTTCCACCAAAACACATCGTCGGGGGGTGCCACGCGTGTGCCATGTGCGTACCAAGCACGTCCTCGATCCCAACGCTCCCTCTCACGTTCCCGCCTTTGTCTAGATTCGGCAAAACCAAGGCGCGACGCACCCGCGACGCAGCGCTCGTACACTCTAATCCACCAAATCGATGTCATATCTCATCTATCGCACCCCGGGTAGATCTCGTGGTTTTATCTCATCTGGCGAACACTGACGGACCCGAACTCCTCCACGATGGTACGAGCAGTAACCCGGCGGCGCTTGGTCGGATTCAGTAACTCCCGTCTGAGCGTCTCGCACCCCCGCACGTGGCTTCTCCGTCCCACACCCGTCTTCGACGTTATATACCCCCATCCGCCGGCAGAGTTTTACCTTCACCGCTATGTAGCCCAAACATGCGGTGCTCTGACACTGCAACAACAGGTTTCATACACATCCTACTGCTCTGGCAACCCGGGCGGACACATGACGACCGAGCATTCCTCTAGGGGGCAGTGGCTGGATTCATTAGGATCCCCGTCCACCCTTCTTTCTTGGCTCGATCGACAGTAACACCCCCTCCCTTGAACTTTCCCTAACACAACTCAGCCCCTGTATCCAACCTGGTCCTGCTCAGCTACCCCCAAGGCGCTTCCAGAAATCCGTAAGCCGAAGTCGTCCAACGGAGAACCGTACACACAAATGAAGGGTCCTGTTGGCTTTCGTCTGGGTGTTTCAGTCCTCCGAACGCGTTTAAACCTGTGCGAGGATTCCGTATCTGGTTTGCAGTACTCATTACCTGTCCAGTGGCTTTCCCTAGCACAGCATACCAAAGTCGATCCTCCAGCGGCTTCATTCGTATTCGGACGAGACCAGGCTTTTGGTCAAGTCGTTCTGACATATGGATTCGTTCTGACCGTATGGATGATAAATGCCTATACGCCACTCATCTTCCCACCGACGATAAAGCGCCGCAATCTATACCGTGCGCGCGTTTATCTCGCCCGCCCCGCGCATCGGCGGTGGTGGCATCCCACCCGCCTCTTGCCAGCGATTCTGCTTTTTTCCCTTCTCAGTACGCGACCAGGGGTGCGCGAGGCCATTCTGCCTTTTTACTGGCTTTTTGGATGCTAGTCCAAGGGCTCTGTGTTCGCCGTGGGTTCTCTGCGACCCGTGCGATTGAACATCCCATCTCGTCTGCCCCGCGACGACGAAACGCGATTGGTGCGCCGGCGTTTCATTTTGCGTGATGATAGCGCATGGAGGGGTGCCATGTTGCGGTGTGCGGCGGGGGGATTTTCGGATTTATTTCTGTCGGGTGGATCAAGAGGTTCGCTGATGTCTGAGTTGGGCGTCAATGGAAAGCTCGATTTTGGATTGAGATTTTTCGGATTTTTGCGAGATGAGATTGAGGGGATGGGGGTGGGCGGCACGGAACGTGTGAGATTGTTCGACACGGTGGCGTGTCTTGCTCTATCCCCCTTCACATGCGATGTTTCGTATGAATCATTTGGGATGTTAATCGCTACTTTAGAGGGAGGAGTTTCGCTAGCTGGCGCTGTCTTGCCGCGAATTTTGGGCTCTGGCGGCAGATCCTTTTCAGCCGAACTGCCCCCAGGACAACTTCTTTTGCGAATCCAGATCCCTCAGATGACCGACTCCTTGTACACATTGGTCTTGCGTTTTTTCTTTTGAATAGCCACGTTACACAGACACGCTCGACAGTGCGTTTCTTCGGCTCTCGGCACCCGCTAGACTTTTTCTAGGCCCCCCTTCCGATATCAAGACCTCGCGGTAGAGGACCTTTCATACTCGCACACGTGGAGGGTGGTCCGTAGGTTGACTGTGTATGTGTGTTGGGGGGTGTACGGTCGTGGGGTGTTGTTTGTGGATGCGAAAGAACGTTCTGTGCCGTGTCTCCCCCTCCTCCCCGTCCGTGCCTCTCGTCCTGGAGATCGAGCTGTGGGCTTTGCATCTCGCTATCTGGCTACGCGTGGAGGCCATGTGGGTTTAGACGTTCTTGATTGCTCTGAGGCTCTGTCCGAAGCGGTGTAGGGCAGTTTGGGAGTTGGACGGAACGAGACGTAGTGGGTAGTAGCTGACATGGTTTTCCTTCCCTTTCTGACCCGCTCTGAGAGGAATTAGACGTCTCGTCGCCATTGTAAGCCACTGCGTGTCGTCAGAAATTGCTTTTGAAGTCACTTTTCGCTCGGTTTGGGCGCGTCCGATCCGTGTCAGATAGCTTGCAGTTTAGCGCACGTCGTGCCACTCTCTCGATGGGCGGTATTCATTCTAACGTCGAGGACAGGCTCCTAAGAGAGCGAAATGGCGTTGTAATGAATGAACTGTTTCATGAACTGGTGTCCCCGACGGCGGCGCATTCCCATATCGAGGTACAATCCGTACCCACGCACAGGGGGAACCCCTCGGCGTGACGTGTCGCTGTCACGTCGATATCCACCTCCTGGGCCACAACTGCCATAACGAGCAAGTGGCATCGAGCCCCCCTGTCCGATGGGGATAGGAGGGGGTGCGCGTATGAACGTAAATGCAAAAGGGCAACCCCGGTCCGAGGGAGAGAACGCGATCATACCATCGGGGGGGCTACGTCAACGCACCAAGGTTACCGGAAGGCAGCCTTCGAACTCATTTACCGCTTTTTTCGTCTCGCTCTTTTTATTTGATTTTTGCGGTTTTCCTGTACGATCGGCGGGGTTTGGAGATATGGGAGAAATAAGCGCAGGAGAAGAAAGGGTGCTCGCTTCTCCAGACGATACACACGAACGTAGGACGGTATTGCAGGGTTGGACGATTTTTCACACTCGCGTTTCTCCAAGTGGTCTTATGATTCCCCTCGCGCATGTCTATGCCGTCGCCGTGTAGTGTACGTCATTTTCGTCGCGCATTGCACGCGGAACGTCCTCGAGTGAAGCACAGAAGAGCGTGTATTTTTGTCATCTCGATAAGTGGGACGACCTACGCCACGCTTCCAATCGCGATTGCATCTTGATTGCCCATCCCCCGATAACCAATGCCCCCAACAAAGCCTAGTGCACGACAGACTGAGTTCGCCGCGACCCACACTCCTGTTTCACACCCACCAGCATTGTCATAAGCTTTCGTATTGTGCGCAGGGCGTTTCGTATCGGGGTTGTTATGTGGGAAGCGAAGACGTTATCGCGATTGTGCAATGGGGATTACGTCAAAAAAACGCCCGATGCAAGGGTCTGCTGAACCTTGATCGGGAGGGGTGGGATGATACCATCGGGCTCCCATCCCAACCGCCCCCCTCCAGCAACGAACGACAAAAGGCGATCAGACCGGCAACTTGCAACACCTTACCGACGACCCACGCGCACCAAACGACGACGAGGTCGACCCATGACCAACAACAGATTTCAATACCGACCGACAAAGCAAAAGCATACCGGTATGACATCCCCCTGGAAAGGACTCGCCCGATATTATCTTCTCGTCAGCCCACAAAGAAGTGATTAGGAACGACCTGGAGTACGGTTAGGCGATTAGCGAGGCCCGATGGGACGATTCCATTGTCCAGCTGCACATCAGCAATATGTACCTTGCTCCGTGCGAACACCATCGGGTTTAGGTTGTCTTGGCCAGAGTTCGCCGCAAAAACGATATTGGAGGCTTGTCACCACCTCGGAGAGTCGCGGGAGGGAGTCTAGTGCGCCAGTTGCTTTGCGAGTCTAAGAGGTGGCGGTGGATTACCCCCCCTCAACGCTGTTTGCGGTGGGCGGACGGATATCGGAACGCGTCTGCCGAATTCGAAATTTCGACAGACCCAGGTGCGCGTCATCGGACCCCCCTGACTGAGTTCGCCTTTAGCAACCACATACCACAATCGGAACCACCCTACAGCATGTAAGGACTTCCGGCATCCTATGCAACGGAAAAAAAAAACTGAATTGCTCGAAGCACACCCACGCCCGATGAGCCCCGGCCTCATCTCACCCCCTCATCTACGATGAATCGGGCGATGGCAAAAAATAAATGAGGCCGCGTGGTTCGATCCAATCGGGACTAGCCCAACACGTGTGTATCCAGTCTGATTTGCAATCGTTGCATGCAAAGGTTGACGGCGACAGGGGGATTGGGACAAGGTGGACTTTACTGGGTAGTCTCGCCCCGATGCCCGATTACCGTCGTGAGATGAGGAGATGCCATCGGGTTGGGGGGCGCAGCTTTGATCATCAATGATGGGGAGGAGACAAGGTGGTCTTTGTTTGTGTATACCACCCGACCGTCGTCACCAGCTCTGCATGTCGTCTTGGTGGCTGTGGCAATCATACGGGAGTCTCCTCACCTCGAATTCGTACTTTGATAGCTCGAGCGGAAAATGCACAACATGCAGCGCGTCAACTCGCCGCGGCCTCCGCCAACGGACGATACGACGGCGGCCGCCAAGTCTTTCCAGCCGGCCAACATTAATACGCACCGCCAAAGGCCAACGGAACGCTCTCGCAATTCGCTCAAGACCCTCTGCAATCACGACTTATCGCGATCCCTCGGGCCACCCGCACGAGCCTCGTGTCCAGATCACCATCGGGCCCATCCCACTCTCCCATCCTCTCCATATCCCGCAAGAACCTTCGCCTACCACGTCACATACAACGCCCACAGTGTGAACACTCGGCACCACCCATCCATCGCAAAACCGGATAGGCGAGTTTTTTTTGGCACCTTGAATGATCGGAGATAATATCGAGATATCGCAGCGATTGCCGTTGCCCGATGCAGGATACTTGCCCCGCTGCATCAAGTGGCGTACGGGTGGCGGGGTCGAAGGAGTTCCTCTATGGATGGATGGATGTCAGGTAGCACCACCCTTGCATGTACGCTTCCTTCTTATATGCATACCTCGCTTCTGTTCCGGATGCGTCGAACTCGATATATACCCGACCCTCTATTTCCTTCGTATCGACATTTTCGCGTCAATGGGGAGTTTTCCATACAGTCAACAGCTGTACGTGTCGAGCGAGGAAACGTGTCCCTCGATATTAAAACGACGTTACCCTTGAGAACCCGGTAACGAGGTTATCCCGCGGCTTGCATGGAAGTCCGCCCCTTCTTTCTGCACCTGAAATCGCGATAGCGAACCTCCATGTTCGGATGTCTGCGCGTCTTCTATACGCACGAACGGTTCTGAGCACTCACGTCGGGAGAATAGCTACTCCATAATGACGGTGTCGCTGTCCATGTCTTGCACTGGCGACATCTCAGCCCTTTCATTCAATAATAATCTCAGTTGGAATTTGTTCCTGTCTTGCACGAGATACACATACCGAGAACCCACTCACCGATGCCGTTGGGTAGTGTATACGTCTCCATTCCCGTGGCTCGATACCGATAAGCATGACGTACCCTGGTACCCCCTCCCCCTCGCTCTGCAGAAAATGAAAGGCCCTCGGTGCACGTTGATTTTTCGGACATGTTTCCAGCGTCCGAGGCGAGAGTTGCCTAATTGCATGCGTCCGCACCGCATAACACTCATACACAACCGTACACCCCTGCCCACTGAGTTCAGTGCAACGCTATTGAACAAGGGATTCCTGGGTTGCCTTACTGCAATCCGCACCACTCACCATCATCCCCGTATGTGACGTCCATCTCGGAGGCCTGACGTGGAATTGAAGCAGTTGACGTACAACGCACCGTTGACCACCTAGCATGACTCACAGCAACTCTCCGCTAGCAACAGCATGGCCACAGAACCCGCAAGATCACCTCCCGCCTCACCACCCATCTCGGATAATCCCGTCTCGTCGGGCCCATCCGAGCGGCGATACAACCTTGTTCGCGCATCAACGAATGATCGACAACAACAACAGGTCTCCACGCGCCAACGTACGGGACAAGGGACGACCTGCCATCGATCGCGATAACGCGTCCTAGGCCCAGCGAGATTGCCTCGTGAAGATCCCCGCTGCCGGGCTTCTCCAGACGGGGCAACAGAGCACCAGCGCGGCGTAGGTCGCATTCCGACGTCGTCTGTCCGTTCGGTGTTCCCGCCTAGATGACGCAACATGAGTTGGTTTCGCTGGGTAAGACGTGGTTGCGTCCTGTATACGTCATCGAACTCTTGGACGTTCGTACGAATAGAAAGGTAATTAGCATCGGACAGGACGTTGAACAGGGCAAGGAACTTGCCGAAACACCAAGCACGGTTCCTCCCGGCTTCAGTATCTCCGATATGCGTCATCGTTGCCCGTCCGGTAGAACCTTGGCAGGGTAGACAAACACTCCGGTTTCTTATTATAGACGGAATCGTCGTAGTCGGAGAGGGTATATCATCGGGCAAGGGCAGGCTGGGGAGTCATTATTGCTGCGTCATGGATGTATTTCTGAGGGAGATGTCACCGTCGATGACGGTCATAGGTAGGTTTCAGAGTTGAAATCGACGTCATTGTGGACGTGTTTCGGCTTCGGGAGGGCAATTCAGAGGGAATTGGTGCGAGGTTTTGAGAAATGCGGGCTATTTCCTTAACAACACAGTCAGGAACAAGGGATCGTCTGTCATCAAGTCCTTCATTACCGTATGTGCAATGCATAGAATGTGTATCAAACACTCCAGAGGATCGAGGGAGATCCCAAGTGTGGCTGTGCAGGGCTTCACCGAGGGGGTTTTGTGGCTAACTTGTACACGGCGGACATACCTCCACTTGCGTTCAGGCTGCCGAGCATGGATGACAGCACATAGCTGTGAAGGTCCAGATCATACGATTGTTTTGCTGGGGACTTTCTGATCGAGCTGAAGCTGCTGAGTTATCTCCAGTATGTGTCGTCATCGCCCATCCCACGGCATATTGGCAGGGTAGTCCAGTAGTCCGGTTTTTTCGTTTGAAATGACATCATCGTCATCGGAGAAGGAGGGCAGACTCGGGAGTCATTATTGCTGGGCGGTGGATATGCTTCGGAGAGACATGTCACCGTCAACGACGGTCGTGAGTAGGTGTCGAACCTGACATCGACGTCATAGGTGAACTTTGAACTGGTCTCGGCGTGGTGATGACGGTTCATAGGGAATGCGTGCGAGGACGGCTATTCCTTGACAACATAGTCAGAAACACGGGGTTTTCGACGCTCAATTCTTTCATTACCATGTTTGCGTCGTACAGGGCGTGTGACAGCCACTCTGAGCGTCTAAGAAAGACCCTGAGTGCGGCTGTTAGGGCTTCGCTGGCTCCTCGTCGGGTGAACACCATCCAAGACACCGTATGGCGAAAACTCCGACAGGGTTCTTGCCCAAAAATAGGTGCTGCCTTCAGAGTATGGGTTCAACGAAGGGATGTTGTTACTGGCTTGTATACCGCGGACATATCCCCACTTGCGTTCAGTCCGCCGGGAACGGGTGATGGCACATGGCGCGAAGGGCGAGAGTCAGACTAATGTTTCACCGAGGACTTGCTGCCGAGCTGAAGCTTCTGGATGAGGAGTAGTGGCGGCATTGGATGCTTGGTACGCCATGAAACTCCCTGGCCTTGGCGGTATCGCGAAGTCGGGCGTAAAAGCAGCCACGCGCGAAACCATCGACTTGAAACCTTGAAACAAGACAGCTTCAACGCAATTGGGAATGGGGTGGAACCAAGTCGTCCTGTCGGCGGGTCCGGCGTCAACTCCCAAGCATCTCAAGCATCCCAACATCCTACCTCACCCTGGCGAGTCCCTGCTCCGACAAGCCCAACGCACGCCCCTAGTACTTCTGGATCCGTCATAGGTCCACATCGTGATTCCCAAAACCGACACAAAAGCCATACATCGGGCGATCGGGCGAGGTTCCAACACACCCTTCAGAGAATGAATTGGACCTGTCTCAACCAACGTCGGGCTGCCCGATTCCATCTCAGCCACAGAAACAGGGGGGCCGGCCGTACATATGGCTCGATAGCGATAAGCATGGGCTAGTGCGGCGCTGAAAGAAGAAGTGTCCATTGGGGCTTGGGTTGCGATCATCTCGTGTATCAAGGGCCAAGTCTTTTTTCCTCATTGGGGCAGATGAGGTTTTAGATCAATATCGGGGGTGGCTTTTCCTCTCCCCCTTTTCGCGTTTATGCCTTTTGGAGATGTTTTGAATGTGATGATAGGTGACCCAATAGACTCGTGTGGCTGCGGACGCGTTTTAGTGTTGATTGGTTTTGTGCCGCCGTAAACCCAAGTTATTTCGGTGCGTCGCGACTATAACAACTCGGGGCTGGTGTTCTTGATTCAATTGCGCGTTTTTTTAGCACCAGGTCGATAGGACGATACGCACGTTACGAATTTAGCTATTTCTCAGACCATTCATTCGTCATTCGTTGCCACGCGAAGTGAATGAGGGGTGTTGCTGTGCGATGTTCCCTTTCTGCGTCTCCCTTTCTGTCCGAGTTGAGCAGGTCATTTCGTGCCTGACTGAGTTCGCCGAGGCGTGTTCTAAGGTGCGCCTTGGTATAGTATGATTGCGGTGTGTGTGCAGATCGTATCGGGTTAGCTCCTCCTCTCGTGAGATGAGCTTGATGAAACCGGTCAGCCTAAGACGGGTTGGGGGGTCCGTAAGCTTGTAGAAAGATGCCGGTTAGTTCCCTATCGTCCCATAGGATGCAGTATCGGGAGTAGCCCATTCATTATAGATAATTTGCGAGGGACAGTGAAAGTGACGTGCAAGTCGCTTTGTGAGTTGGGTTCGTTGTGGAAGGCGGTGGTTCAGGGCAGTCCGTCCGCTGTGATTACATGGAGTGTAGCCGTGGCATGTCATCCTGCCCACCCTCTCAGCGTGGAGGCACATTCGCCATCTACCTCTGTAAGTGGATTCTGCATGCTGTGGACATACCTGAATGAGGTTTTGTATCTAGGAGCAATCGTCATGAAGAATACTGTTGTTTACATTTAGGACGCCTCGCGTTGCGGTCAATAGCACCGGACGCTTACACCGCCCACAACACCTCGTGGAAGCTCCATTCCCGCTCCAAGATACATCCATCCACCGATGTACGCGATTTCCTGTTGAATCCAGCCGAGGTTGAATGACGCACCATACCTCCAGTCTGCATCGTAATTGGAAGTCATAATGCGGTGAATCTCCGCTACTCTTACTTTCGATACGGACATCTTGCCTCAATCAATATCTGAATATACATCTTGTCGCCGGAAGAGACGGTTCCCATTAACAATGCGCATTCTTGGTGGGTGTTTCATTTTCGACTGGCCAAATGACACCCGCCTGCCACCCGGCAATGGCTCATATCGGTAACGAGTGGTGAGATAAATTTTCATCGTGTCTTTGAAGCCTTTAGAATGGTCCTGACCTATCTGGATGTGCTGCAGATCTCTCTGTGGACGTGCCGACCGCCGTCGGGGTGTCGCCTTCTCACCTCGCTCCCGCACTTTGGCCGACAAGCCCCGACGCACGACGCGCATGGCCGAGAGGGAGTTCACAGTCTTGTGGTTGTATTGGAGAGGGATCGCTGCTGCATGCAGCGGGTTAACGAACGTTCCGACGTCGCGCTTTCTTTCTCGTCATCCTGTTTGCCTTCTTTCCGCCGACAACATTCCTCCACCAACCACCGAAAAACCGCTCCCTCCCCCTTTCCCCTCCAACCGGCTAGCTCCTGCCTCACTCCTCTTGTCCCCCTTCTTATACTCCTCACACAGAATAATATTACTTTCCTTGTGCCTTTTGGATGACGGCCGACTCCAAGGTCAAGGTTTCCACGCCGCCAATCCTCATCGGGCATTTACCGATAGCAGAGAGAGAGGCCCGTAAAGCCTTTACGGAGATTCAGAACAACACGTACGAGAATAAGTCGTTAGGAAAGCAAAAACAGACTGAGGATGCGCTTCCGTGCGACTGTACCTTCGATCCGGCCAATGGTTCGTTCCATCACATCCCGAACGTATGTCGGTCCATACTGACCCAACCACGCTTTGCTAGACGAAGTGACTCCGTACACGGCATGTGGGGAGCGCGCCGACTGTATCAATCGCTTAACGCAGACGGAATGCCTGGAGTCAGAGTGTCGGTCCAGATCACACTGTCAGAATCAACGGTGAGATGCCTCAACCCCCTACACTCTACCTGGTCTACCTTGCCCACCAAGTACACCCATATCACTCACACGACGTTGGATGCGCCCCCTTTTTGATTGTGGTTTAGGTTTCAACGGAAACAGTATGCTCAACTCGACATCGTGCAAACCGAGAAGAAGGGGTTCGGACTTCGCGCTGCTGCCAACCTCGAACGGCAAGTCTCTCTAGCTCACTTTCTCGCCACTTTTATCGATGTGACACGGAGTTCTAACTTCTTCCGTGCTATTAGGAATGATTTTATATACGAGTATATCGGGGAGGTCGTTACCGAGCACACCCTCCTAAAGCGCATGCGGGCGTACAATGACGAAGGCATCGAACATTTCTACTTTATGATGTTGCAAAAAGGCCAGGTAAGCGACAAACGTCGTTGGTGATGGGCTTTCCGGCGTTCGACCAATAGGCTGGTTTTGCGCTCGACACTGGGTTGACCTCCCACGTATCTCACATAGTTCATCGACGCTACTAAACGGGGCGGGATCGGCCGGTTCGCCAATCACAGCTGTAACCCCAACTGTTACGTCGCGAAATGGTATGTCGGCAACCGGATACGTATGGGTATATTCGCCAAACGCCGCATTCTGAAAGACGAGGAGTTGACGTTCAACTATAATGTTGATCGATATGGGTGAGTGGAGGGACTCGTGATCGATTTTGCGCGGGTTGGAGTGTTTTGAAGGATGAGACTGATGTGCGACTTCGATAATTGCCTTGAAGTCACGACGCACAGAAATGTCACTGTGGCGAACCTAATTGCGTGGGATTTATTGGTGGCAAGACCCAGACCGAAGTGGCAACTATGGATGACGTTTACATCGAAGGTGCGGAACGTGTTTCCAGACATTGGCCATCGCTCAACATGGTGACCTTTCGTAGCCCTCGGCCTGGATGACGACCAGATCCGGTCATTGAGCATCAACGTGCCCAAGAAGTCGAAGAAGGGCAAGAAAGTGACCTTGGAGGAGGAAGAAGAGTTGGACTTCGACCTCAAGGAACTCCAGGTTCACGAGGTCCCAGCCCTCGTCAACGCCATACGCAAAGCAATAGGGAATACTCGCCCGATCCTTATGAAGTTACTCAGCCGTATCCAGGTCAGTGGAATATATATAATTATCTTCCCTCGGTCTCATTCCATCGTTCTTTATAGATGACAGAAGATCCACCAACCCTTCGAAACCTGCTTCGGTTGCGTGGCCTGGGGTTGATGGCCGATATTCTAGAAGAATATACCGACGACATCGAAATGGCCACCTTGGTACGATCTCACGCGTATCGTTGCATCCCTCGAGAGTGAACCCCATTGCCTTTTAGATCCTGAGTGCGGTCAACACTTGGCCGCTTGTGAACCGTATCAAAATCGAAGACGTAGGCTTTGAAGACAAGATCCGGCCGTATACATCCTCGGAGGATGAAGAATTGAATAGTCTTTCCCAAGAGGTGACCGCAAAGGGTTCGCCATTCTGGGGAAACGCCCATTGACATAACTGCCCTTTGTAGATTCTCCAAAGGTGGTCCACGCTTGAGCAGGGTTATCGAATTCCACGAAGGAAATTGGAAGATGACGATGTGCCGACGATTACACATATCACCTTGGACGACGACTCGGACCGACCGAAGAAACGAGCCCGTCTTACTGAGATTGAAATCCCACTTGACTTACCCCCGCCCGCCCCCGTCCCCACCTCTGCAACTTCCTATCGACGCACGTCTTCCCAGATCTCATGGGAAACGACGCCTGTCACACCTCGAGCGCCTACCCTACCTCGAGAACCCACGAAAGATCAGCTCGATGCCATCATCGCCCGTGCCGCTGCAACAGCCGCCGCTATGGCTGCTGCTGCCGCCCCAACACCAGCATCCCCCGTGAAAGAAAAGTCTAAACCCCGTTCAAGTGCAAATAAGGAGAAGAGCGAGCAAGCTAGAGCGGCTGCGAAAGAGAAGCAGCTCCAGAAGCTTATTGGAAGCGTTGTGGTTAAGGCAGCTAGTAAGTATGCCAAGGCCATGGGGAAAGACACGTTCAAGAAATACGCCGAGGAGGTATGACCGTTCATCTTGTTATTCACAAGCACGACTTACACCATGAACAATAGTGCACAGTTGCAATTGCAGAAAAGGAGAAGAAAGCACCGTCATATGCAACCGTCAAGCTCGATAAATTATCCGATGAGAAACAGCACAAGATTAAGAAGTACACCAAAGATTTTTTCACGAAAGCGATGCACAAGATTGAAAAGAAGAAGGCCGCGCGTGCCTCGGCCTCTGGGTCGCATTCCAATCCTCCCTCCCCCACTGTGGACCCGCGTCGGGCGCAACCACCAGGAAGCCGAAGTGCGAGCTCGAAAAGCGCAAGCTCGAGCGACACGATGGTCGTCAGCGTTCAGGCAACGCCGTTGTCGTCAAGTGGCGGAAGTGGCGGAGACGATGGCGAAAGTCTTGTGGAGGACCTCAACATCGATGACTTCATGGGCCAGATGTTTGGTGACGACCCAAAGCTGGAGGAAATCGACGATGAGACCCTCAAGAACGAACAAACGCCGGATTGCGATCTGGACGGTGACCAGCTCATCCCCACCGCCAGTGCGCACAACACGCCCGTGGAAGACGTGGACGATACGGACGACAAGTATCTTCGGGATCGCCATGGGGTAAATGTGGAAGAAGCGTCGCTGGCGGCTGCCTTCTGAGGAGCTGGGAGCCGTCGGGAAAGTCGAGCTTGGGCCGGGGTTGGATGGGACCTTTTGACGCTTTCTTGCTAATTATTCCTATTCTTTACATTATTCACTAGCAAACGCTTTGGGAATCAGTTGTTGTTTTTGCGTGTACGAATAGCATCGGGAAGCAGAGGATCGGCATGTCCCTCGTGGACGGGACTTGTGTTGTTACCGAAGGTCGGGCGAATCCCGACGAGCCACGGCAGCGAGCGATGATGCCTCATTGACATCCCGAAGGATAACCGACAGAAAGTATGTATAAGATTGGAAAAGGTCCGGTAGATGACTATACATCATGAAGTCCATATGACACGATCCTTGCCTGTCCAGCAAGCGAGAGGCAGGGCAAAGCGAGTCACATACAAAGCGACGTTACCTTCAGTTAGGATCCCGTCTGAATTTCATCGAATACCCCTGCGTAGCCGTAGGCTGAGGAGCAGGGGAGGAGATGGACGCAAGGGCTTTCGCCTTTGCTAAGAACTGAGTTTCCAACAAAAGGATGGGTCAGGGCTACTGCATGAAAGAGCGAGACACTCAGGACTCACGGCATCAAACGTCTTGTCTCCTGGATTGGCGGCGAAGACCATCCCGGCTGGGCAGTGTCCAATCTGTTCACAGTGCACCCAAATGGGATCTTTCTATTATTATAGCAGCACAAGTCGGTCAGTACGGCCAGGAAATATGGTGAACCCATCGCCGAAGTACTCACGTCCTTCACCACGACGTCGAAATGAGGAAAGTTGTCCGTCTGATTCACAGTGAGGTCCCGCGCGGGTGATAATCACCAGGTTTCTTGGGTGATTCTCACCCGAGTCCCTTAGTGAGCACCACCACGCGGCAAGCCGATTCACCCGGTGCCATGGTGGTGACCCCGTGTGGTGACTCCT